>CM053622.1:513131827-513155025 GCA_028646595.1 Phalanger gymnotis
CACTCCTGCTCTGATCTGCCACTTAATTCCTCCCACCAGGTGGGCCAGGGGCCAGAAGCAACTGCAGCTGTAGTTCTAAAGCTGCCCCACCTCCACTGCCCCAGGGGCGGTAGCCGAACCGCAAACTCAGTCCCTGCAGGTTTTCCCACTAACCTTCTCTGTTATCTTTGCTGTTTGTGGGTTGTGAGGTCTGCCACATGTTTAGTAATTCAGGGTGCTAGGGCACTCTCCACTCGGCTCCTGGTGTGGTCGGTCCACGCCGTGCACTCTGGCCTCTGCTTGGCTCAGCTCCACTCCCCTCAGCTGGGAGCTAGTTGCAACGTACGGGACAGACCTTACCCAGAGACCATCCAGGCTGTCCTGGGCTGGAGCCCTGCTTCCCTCTGCCACTTTGTGGGTTCTGCAGTTCTAGAATTGGTTCAGAGCCATTTTTTATAGAGTTTTGGAGGGACTTGGTGGGGAGCTCACGCCAGTGACTGCTTTCCAGCCACCATCTTGGCTCCGCCCCCTGCTTACATTTTTTTTACCACCTTTTAATTAGTACCCCCCTCTCCCCATAAATGTGGAAGAATATCTACTACTGATATCCAATGATATATTTTTAAATCAGTAACATAAAAATTTCCATGCTAAAGAAATGAAATTAATTCAGTTATTTTTTTTCGAAAGAAACAGTTGTAATCTAAAATATTTCTGAAAAGGAAATTCATACTTCAAAAACCAAGGCTAATCATAAAATGAAGCAAATTTGGACATAAATAATTAGATTTCATCTTAACCCGGTGGAGCATTCAGATGTTTGGGAATCTCTAAATTTTTCTAAATGTTTTCTGTTAAAAAATATAACAGGTACTTTAGGAAAGAAAAGATATACTTGAGAACTTCTCAGTGTTTTTTCCCAAATTACATTAGCCCTGGTCCTCTTATGATATAAGCAAGGTCTAATGAGAAATATCACAAAAACTGCCCTGTTTACTTTCAGCTGTTGTATCAAGTAACATTAATGAAACTTATTGAAAGTTTTCTTCTCTAAAACCAAAGGCTCAACTTTTAGAAAGAGTCAAGACAAGAGAGTGAATTCCTACTGGAACTGCCATTTTGATAAAGTGTCCAGGCCCACCATCCTTCATCCCTCTCCCAGCTCTACTCCTGTTATCTCCAGACCATAACACCATGCTTTAGTTTCTTTCTCGCCCTGGAAAATCCTTTGTGTCTGTGACCTTCTAACTCTGCACAATCACTCTTTCCCTTTGGGTCTACCTCCTTCCATTGGTGAATACTTCTAAAAACTTCCATCTTGAGAAAGTGCCAGGTCACTCATCCTTCACTCATCTGGTTCTGCTCCTGACTCTCTGGACTTTGATGCTGTGCCCTCGCTAGTTTATGTTTTCCTCTCCCTTCCATCTTCCTAGCACTTAGCACAGTGCCTGGAAGACAGCAAGTATTTAATAAATACTTGTTGACTTGCTTGTTGAAAGTGTGGTCAGCAGAAATGAGATGGTAAAACCAGTGTGATGTTGTAAAAATGCTATTCTGAGCCACGTCACCCATAACCATTTTCAGAACTGCTGTGGGAAGTAGTGAAAAGTGGAACTGGTTTTGCAAGAATCATTTTATCATCTTCTAACAAGAGTAAAATGAGAAAATCTCCTCTGGAAGGTCCCTGGGTAATTTTACTAGACATGTAAATACATAGTAGACTTTTTCTATCATTGCCAGCTTTTTCTGGGTGAATGCTCAGCCCATAGGTTTTTTTTTTTCCCCTCAAATTAAAAAGTGGGAAATGTTCTCAATCCAATTTAGACCTGAGGTAACAAAAGAAAGAACCAAAACCTGACATCCTTGTCACTGTTTTCTGAAATCCTTGTTCCTAAGAACCACTCAGGAAGACCATCCTATCTCTTTCCTAAGCAGGGTCAGGTAGCAATGAAATGAGGAGCCAGCACTAGTCTGGGTCATGGCTTTTGATGCCTTTGAGGTAATAACAGACAAAAGGGAACCTCTAGGCAAATAGCTCCACAATTAACTGTGAGCCAATATTGAAGTGCTCTCTCTCTCTGTCTCTCTGTCTATGTCTCTCTCTGTCTTTCTGTTTCTCTGTCTCTGTCTCTCTGTCTCTCTCTTTCCTGGCACACTCCCTCTTGCCCTCCTTTCCCCCAAGGGGCTTCCTCTGTATATGTATCCATATGCACACATATACACACACATTCAGAAAGGCTCCATATATACATGCATATATACATGTATATATCATAATAATCCTGAGGGATGTGTTATTATTACATATTCTAATTTTTACAAATTATTAAACTGAGACTCAGAGGAGCAAAGAAGTGGGATTTGAAGCAAATTCTTCCTAATTCCAAGTCCAATATTATATTTGCTACACAGAAAAAGTCACTTAAATTCTCTGAGCCTCAGTTTCCAAAGCTGTAAAATGAGAAGATTGAACTCAAAGGCCTCATCTAGTCTATGACCCTATGATTTTATAACATTTCCAAGTAATTTGTTTTATATACCCTATCAGTGGAAAAGATTGATTACTAATGATGGCCAGTATAAAAAAATCCTTTTTTACCTGTAAATAGTTGAACACCTCTTTCTTATAAGAGTTAAATAACATTTATCAAGGAATCTTATAAAGATGAATAGCAGCACATGGTCTGTGTTACATAGCTGTCATGTTCTCCCCACCCTCAAATCTGAGACAGGTAGTACAGTGAATAGAGAGTTGAGCTTGGAGTCAGGAAGAACTGAGTTCAAATCTAGCCTTAGATGCTTACTAGCTGTGACCCTGGGCAAATCACTTAACCTCTGTTTCCTCAAATGTAAAAGAGGAATGACAATAGCACCTACTTTTCAGGGTTGTTGTGAGGACCAAGTAAGACAGTATTTGTAATGTGCTTAGCACAGTGTCTGGCACACAACAAAGCCTACATAAATGTTAATTATTATTATTTTTAAATCTAGTATACTTATTATATTGTTATACTACATTTTATTGTCATACTTTTAGATATCTCTACTTGTTAGGAAGTTTTTTTTTCTCCCTCATACATTTAGCTCTAATTCGATTCTTTGAAACTTCCACCCTCATTCTGAGTTCTGCTTTCTGAGGTCAAGCAGAAAACCCTTCTTTCACATGACAGTTCTTCAATGAATGGAAGACAACAATCACACTCATTAGGGCTTCTCTTCTTTGACACAAACATTTCCAGTTCTTTCAACCCATCCTAATTTAGCATGATCTCAAGACTCTTCATTGTCCTGGTAGTCCTCCCCATATGCCATCCAACCTATCACTTTCCATCCTAAAAATAGTATGAATCGAATACAGTACCACAGATGTGGTCCAACCAAGGCAGAAGGCAACAGGTCCATCATCTTCCTCATTTTGGACCACATGTCTCTCTTAATATGGCCTAAGATTGAATTAATGTTTTTTATTCCATTATCATATGACTGACTTATATTAAACTGGCTTCCATGAAAATAGTCACATGTCAAAGTATCAGTTTGAAAGTGAGAAATAGATTTGCAGTTTTATGTGTAATCATTTTACTTATTATACTATGTTATGGAAATGCTTATTTTATTCCATGAAGTGAAAATAAAGGAAAAAAGAAAGTGAGAAAGGACTTTAGCAGCCATCTTATCCAACCTATATATGAAATGACCCCCCAGTGTACAAGAAACAGCTATAGATGAGAAAACCTATGAAATATTGAGACAAAGTGGTCATGCAGTCTCTGCTTGTAGACCTCCAAATAGGGGGAATCCACTGCCTCCCAAGGCAGTCTACTCCATATAGGGACAGCCTCAATTGCTAGGATATTTTTTCTTGACATGAAACCTAATTGACTTTTTGGAAACTTGCACCCATTGTTTCTGGTTCTTTCTTCTCTGGTAAAACAAAACTCTACCTCTTTCTCCACATGACAATTCTTCAAATAGCTGAATACAGCTATCATGTTTCTCTTGCTGTCAAACCTGAATCCTCTCTAGGCTAAACATGCCCAGTTCTTTCAACCTATTTTCCTGAGTTGGTCTTAAGACCTTTCACGCTTCTGATTTCATTCTACTCTGTTCCATTCTGATTTCATTCTACTCTGTTCCATCTATCATTCCAATGGCTGTCCCCAAAAGCAGCACAAACTAAACACAGTACTCCAGAATGTGGTTAGACCAAGACAGAGCATAACAGATCTATCATCTCTGTTATTGAACCTTATTCTTCTAACTGTAAACTAAGATTGAACCAACTTTTTTGTCTGTTATATCATATTGAGTCTGCATTCCCAAAAACATGAAGATGTCACAGAATCAATGAATTTGAGAATAGAGAGATCTCAGAAGTCACCTAATCCAACCCATACAATAGAATACAGTTCAATCCACATTTTTAAAGCACCTACTATGTCTCAGATACTGTGCTACTCACTGGTGATATAAAGAAAAGCAAAGAGTCTCTCCCCTCAAGGAGGTCACAATTTAATGGGTGAGATGACATAAAAACAGTGATGAGCTAGCAAATTATATATAGCATAAATAGGAAATTGGTTGGCCATTGTCAATTCTTGAAGAGGACCAAAATGACATCACTATGCTAGAGAGTCAAGTTTCAATGTGTCTGACTGTGGCTGATCAGACCAATATGAGCTTGGAATGCTCTACCACAGGTTGGGCACAAACAGTCCATGTTAACATTTGGGGTGGATTCCCAAAATTTGCGCATCTTGTGTTTCCTTTGAGCTATTTCAATTCTGCTTTGCTCATAGAGCACAACACCTTCTCTGATGTGGGCATGCCATGTTGAGTGATCCTGTGCCAGCGTCTTCCATGTCACATAATCAATTCCAAAGTTCTTGAGAGAGACCTTGAGAGTGTCCTTGTATCACTTCTTCTGACCACCATGTGAAAGATTACCCTGTGTGAGTTGTCCATAAAACGGTCTTTTTGCATACATTTTTTTATTTGAACAATGTGGCCAACCCATTGGAGTTGTGATCTCTAGAGAAGAGTTTGAATCCTTGGCAGTTTAGTTTGAGTAAGGACCTCGATGTCTGATACCTTATTCTGCCAGGTAATCTTTAGAATCTTCCTAAGACAATTCAAATGGAAGCGATTCAGTTTCCTGGCATGGTGCTGGTAGACTGTCCAGGTTTCACAGTCATACGACAATGAGGTCAGCACAATGGCTCTGTAGATCTTCAATTTGGTAATCAGTCTAATACCTCTTCTCTCCTATACTTCCCTTTAGAGCCTTGAGAACACTGAACTAGCTCTAGCAATGTGTGTGTCAACCTCATTATCAATGTGCACATCCCTGGAAAGTGCACTACTGAGGTAAGTGAACTTATCCATAGCATTCAAAACTTCTCCATTTGCTGTAACTGATGGTTCCACATATAGATGGTGTGGTGGTGGCTGATGGAACACCCGTATTTTCTTAGTGTTAATTGTTAGGCCAAAATTAACACAAGCAGCAGAGAATTGATCCATACTTTGTTGCATCTCAGCTTCAGAGGCTGCATTGAGTGCACAGAAAATCATGCACCAACACTCCTTCCACTTTGGTCTTGGCTTGTAGCCTTTTCAAGTTGTAGAATTTCCCATCAGTGTGGTAGCTGACCTTGATTCTGTGTTCTTCCTTATTGAAAGCATTTGACAACATGGCTGAAAACATCATGCTGAAATGCACGGGAGCAAGCACACAGCCTTGTTTCACTCCATTGGTGGTAGGAAATAATCAACACAGGGAAGACAGTAGAATTAATAGGGCTCGGTAAAGGCTTCCTGTAGAAGGTAGGATTTTAGCTAGGATGTATTGGAAGCCTGGGAGACAGATAAGGAGAGAACATTTTATGCGTTGCAGGGAACGACTAGTGTATATGCCTGGAGTTAGGAGACTGGGAATCTCGTTGAAGAAAAAAGGTGGCCATTATCATTGGATACAAGAATATTGGGGTAGAGGGACTATAAATGCGTAAGAAGACCGGAAAGGTGTGGGTGGTGGTGGTTAGTTTATGAAGGGCAAGGAATCCCTACTAAGCTTTGGTTCTCACCCAGACTTGATCTGAAGACCTCCAAAGAAATGTACTACCTTTCAAGGCAACCCATTCATTTCACTTTTGGAAGGCTCTAGTTGTTAGGAAGTACCCCTGCTCCCCAGTAGTTTTTATCATAAATGGCCAAGATCACACACACAGGATCTGTTTTTTTAGTACAATAGCCCACTCTCTAAGTCTTGCACCAAAGTCTAGGACAGAAGTGGGGAACTTGCTGCCTCCAGGTCACATGTGGCCATCTAGGTCCTCAGGTATGGCCCTTTGAATTCAAATGGTTTGGATTCAGACTAAAGGCTGCCTGAATTCAGTCAAAGGGCAGTACTTGAGGATTTAGAGGGCCACATGTGGTCTTCAGGCGGCAATTTTCCCACCTCTGGACTCTAGGGGGCACCATCAAAACAGTGAAAAGGTCTTAATGGATCTACTCTTATTTCTGGCCCAATCAAGTAGCTAGTACTCATGCTGCTTCCCATAGACCAAACTTCCTATGACTCACCCTTAAATGACTGCGGACCTCCTAGTGCTGCTGGTGGTTGACACATCACACCGGGGACCCTGTAGTTGATTCAGGCCCACTTGGCCTACCTTGTTTCTGTGTGTTCTTCTGGCCCAAATTGAGCCATAGTCCTCTTCAAATCTGGTGCAATGTGTCACTGAGCCACAGGGCTTAAATAAACAATGCATTTACTAAAAACATATTCCAATACACTCATAGAAATAGTTTTCAAGGCAGTTTAAAATTAGTCCAGAGGATAAAAAACAAATGAATGCCATAGGTAAGAACAGCAAGGAAGTTTTGTGGGTCATTCCAAAAGACTCACAGCTGGGTCCCAGATCAATACATCCTGGGACAAAATTAAGCTAAAATGCCCAGTTATGCCATTACTTCCTTGATTGCAATTGTCCCAGTTCCCCCAGTATCCTGATCTACAATGAGTAGGTTGCCCCTAGTGTGAATAGCTACATCTCTCTTAATGCACCCCACATCACCTGACTCATGCTAAGCTTATACTGTACTAAAATTGAGAAAAATTTCAAATAAAATGTTGCTTAACAATGCCTCAACTATCTTGTACTTGAGAATTTTTTTTTTTATCCAACTATATGACTTTGCATTTTCCCTATTGAGTTCTATCTTATAAGATTCAGGCCAATCATATAACCCATCAGGAACCTTGGAGATCCTGACTCTGTTATCCATTCTGTTAGTTATCTCTTCTAGTTCTGTATCATTGGCATATTTGATCACCTTGTTAAAATGCTTTCATCCAAGTCATTGAAAAAAATGAAACAGCACCTGGCAAGGCAGAGTTGCCTAAGGCATTCTCCTGGAGAATTCCTACCAGACAGACATTGAACTATTAATTTTCTGAGTATCATCATTCAATCTCTCTGTATTATCAACTGTAACACTGGATCTTTTATGTACAAATATTTACTTCAGAAAGTATAATCACAAATAAACAAATTTATTCCCTCAACAAGTGAGAGACATAATCCTCATCCCTACTTACAGCTCAGTCCCTTGGAAGGAGAGGAGGATTAGGTTCATTGCTTTGCTTGGTTCCTATAAGGCCTTCTTACTACTTTCTTACTTCTCTTAGGTGTCAACTCCTTTCAGCCATTTTCTGTTCTGTCATTTACTATGTAATGATTATCTGCTTTAGAGAAAATGGAAAGAAAATAAGAACTTAGAAATGTTTTCTAGATGAACTATTGTCTAGTAACCTCCCCATTCTTGTCATTGTGTAGTTGAATTTTATGAAGCCAGTGTAAGATTTCACTTTTGTCCCATAGAATCTCATCTGATTATATTTGAGCCAATGTATTAGCCTATCAATTTTATGTCTTATGTCTGTCATCCAGGATGTTATTATTTTGCTCTGCCAAATTAAATCTTTTTTAAAAATTTATTTTTAGTTTTCAACATTCATTTCGATAAGATTTTGAGTTCTTAATTTTCTCCCCCTTCATCTCCTCTCCCTCCCCAAAATGGCAGTGTAGCAGGTAGCCTTCTCTCCCCATGCCTCATCTCACCTCTAAGCATATACAACCACTATTACAGTTGACCAAAAGGGAACTTTGAGACCTCCAGCTTCTAGTCATACTTGACCTATCTGCTAAGAAACTACTGATTGCTTGCTTAGCTGGAAGAGCAGATGACACTGGGTACCACTCCAGATGGAAAAAGAAGATCTTGTAGTACCTATAGGAGAATACAGAGAAGGATCCATGTGCTGCTAACAAATTCTATGTTAGTCTTTAGTGGTCCCATTCAGAAGGTGTCACAATTCTCTAGCTCTAATTTATCCAGTTTGATTCTATTTATCTTTAAAAAATATTTGTTCAGCTCTGAGAACAGAACATTAATGTCTCCTACAAGTATTGTTAATATCTATGTCTTTTTATGATTCAATTAGTTTTCCTTTATGAATTTAGATAGTAGGCCATTTGGATCATATGTGTTTAATATGGATCTTAGTTATGGTTACTGTAAGCATAATGTAAATACTTTGTTTATACCTGTTGATATTGTATTTTTGGTTTGCCTAATAATAGTATGATAGTTACTTTGGATTTATCTCCACCTAATTTTAATACCTCTTTCTGATGCATTAAATAATACATCTTTCTGATATGACTCCTCTACTAAAATTTTTCAGTAGCTTCCCAGTTATAAAGTATCTCCATATTAGTGTTAAAAACCCTCTATGGTAATCTGGCCTCAGTGTGCTTCTACAGTTATCTCACAAAAATCCTTATATTCCCTATATTTCAGGCAAACATAATTATTTTATCTCATTCTTGGTTTGTATACCACTGTGTCCATGCTTCTGCTTAGGTCATCTCCCTGGTCTTAAAATTAATTTCCTTACCTCACCTTAACCCACCCTACTGTCATCCTATATTCACTTTTGTTAGAGTCCCTTTAAAGTCCAACTCAGATGTCATATAAACCTTCCCCTGAGCTCCTTATAAGCACCTTGGCCCAGTCATTTGCACTTATCTCATTCTCCCTTGTATCATAGTTATTTAGGCCCCTGATTTCCTCAATATTAGATTTTAAACTCTTTGAAAGCAAGGCCTAAGGTACATTTATCTTTCTATCCCTAGTACCTATTGTAGTGCCTTGCACATGGTAAAAATATAACAAATCATTGTTGAATTGAATCAAAAGAGTAAAAGAAAGATGAGCTGCCAAGGAAAAACTATGGAATATTCGCAAGAAAGCCTCAAATGATGACAATGACATCATCATCAGTAACCAAAACAGCAAAGGAAAACCTGTAATTCTTAATGCACTTCCTACATGAATTACTAGGAGATTACCGACAACTTGAGAAATGTCTATGCAGCGACTAAAATAGCATAAATGAATAGGACAAGTGCAAAATGAAATCCAACACCGTATAATTGTAGTGGCCAACTTTGACCCCAGAGGTGAGGAAATCGTCCTTCCTCTTTTCCTTTGAGAGGTGGGGCTGTGGGTGTACAAGGCTGCACATGTTCTTATACATGTTTGATGTGTCCATCGCTTTTGCTTAACTGTCGTATTGTTCCTATTTTTGCTTCTTTTGTGTTTTTTTGTTACAATGTGGCTCTTTGGCTGAGGGGGAATGATGTTGGCAAATGGCACATAATCTAGAAAACAAAAGATATAAATAAAGCTTTATTTTTAAAAAGTAATAATTTAAAAAAAGAACTGATATCACTGTGACCAAAAAGAGAGTGGACAAATACAGGTAAGCAATTCTCTTGTCTCAAAGTGGTGGTATGCCTGTGTGTGCATGTGATATGTGTGGATATGTCCCAGCGTTTCTATGCAGTGCTTAGAAAAACAACTTGTTACAGTGAAAGGAGACCTGTTTACAGTCAGAAGTCTTCAAATCCCAATTCTACTTACTGTGTGACTTTGGGAAGCCACTTCACTGTTCTGGACTCAATTTCCTCATTTGAAAAATGAGCAGTTGAACTAGATGTTCTCTAAGATTCCTTGCAGCTCTGGCAGTGTATAAAGTTGGTGACATAGTGAAAGCACATTTTAGGTAATTACATCTAGATATTCTCGGAGATTAATTATATTTATTGTATCTGACACCAGTTAGGAAAAACAAAATCTTTTGTGAGCTTTACAAGTTAAAAAGCATCATTTGTAAATGGTTTTGCTTTATTGTATCTGATTCTAACTAAAAGGAGATAGCACTAAGAGCTCTGTCTGTGAGCATTACCATTTGAAAAGTAATACCATGTCTCTGGATCTATCTTTTTTTCTTACCTAGTCTTAATCATTGAATGGTGTTGCCTTAGTCACACTGACGCCCATTAAAGACCTTAGCTTAAAAAGGTAAAGCTTTCCCTCCAGTCGTCCTGATCTATATCTGGCCACTGGACCTAGATGGCTCCAAAGGAGAAGGTGAGGCTGGTGACTTTGCATAGCCCTCCCTCACTTAAATCCAATTCACTTGCATGTCATGGCATCACCTCCCTGATGTCATAGTCCTCTTCAAGAATGAAGGACAAACAGCAACAATATCTATCTATATATCTATGTATCTATGTATCTATCTACATACATGTACATATGCATATATGTATATATACATGCATACATCTGAGTATACCCAGTGCAAAGCCATTTATCTGAGACTTCGGTGGATATGTATACCTTCTCTTTCAGTTTGCATAAAGGGGGGGGTGAGACAAATAAATATTCCAATTAAATATTCCAGTTATCTAACTGGAAATATGTCTGGATTGATAAGAGCTCCTAATGCACAGGGAGTAGTTTGAGCAAAGCCAAAGTAAAATAAATGCCTTCTATGAAAGAATCATCTAGCTTCTAACAGGGTAACTTCCCAGGATAACGCATAATATTTAGGTCTATTTTTTCTACTTCTATTTTTTTCACACAAGTACAAATCACACTAAACAAATGACAGTAGAATAACACAACCCACAGAGCTCAGATTTGGTTCCTAAGTGGACATGTATCTTTAGATGGTTTTCAAAGAGGTTGCTGGGGTTGAGAATAACAAAAATGAGAACCATTCAGATGTCTCTATGCTGTGGTGAATGGAGCTTTGAGGCATAAAAATTTTAGAGGACATTGAAAGCATCCTAGAGGATATTGTTAACATCTGGCGGCAGTCTAGAAACAGCTGAACTTAACACGCCTGATAAAAAAGGATTAATTGAAATAGAAAGTTGCTAGATGAAGTTGTACCTTAGATGAGCTCCTTAGAATTCCTGTCAGATTGTGCTCACCCATTCTCTGGATTCTTCAATAGCGATTGAAGGCATATTTCATGACAGTTGCTTGGGGCATTTTCTGCGCTACTTTCCTGAGACACAGATATTGCTAGTTATGACTCTGGCACCAGGACTTTGAAAACTGAAATGGAATTGAATCTCCACCACTCCCAATGAGGCAATGCCACACTCAACAGATATTGTGGCCATGATTATAAGCAGAGAAATCATGGGCAGAACTGAAAAGAAATTAAGTGGAAATAGGAGGAAGCCTCAGTATTTTTCCTCATGTAGGCAGCTAAATGGGTAATGGATAGAGCACTGAGCCTAGAGACAGGAAGACTAGTGTTCAAATTTGGCCCCAGACACTTATCGGCTATGTGACCCTGGGCAAGTTACTTAACCTCAGTTTTTTCAACTCTAAAAAAGGCATAATAATAGCACTTATTTTTCAGGATGTAGTGAGAATGAAATAAAATAATATTTATAAGGCACTTAGCTGAGTGCCTGATGTATAGCAAGTACTATATGGATGTTAGCTATTACTATTAGTATTAGTCATAGAAGTAGTAGTGGAAATAAAATACTCAGTGTCCCCCACTTGCTTGGGGAAGGGAGGAAGCTGGTGAGAGCTTGAGAGAAGACAGATCCTGGTCTTTTGGCTTCCAGTTTCAAAGGCTGGAAGAAATGTGCCATTCCAATCTTTTTGAGGTCCCTAAAGGGAGAAAACCTCTTGGAAGAAGCCAATATGTAGAGGAGCTGGCATTAAATTATCTCCCCCTATTCCCAGTTTACATTATTAGAGATTCTGAGGAATTTCCCCTTGAGTGAGATGTGAGATTCTCTTGGTTGAGCTGAGTTATCTCTTTCCTAATAGGAAAGGTCATTCATTTTGTCTGGTATATATCCTCCTAGATATACCTTCTCTGATTTTAGTTTTGTTATCAACTTCAATAAATGGGTTTATTTGATATTTGCTATGTGTGATCATTGTGAGCCGGCATCTGGTGAGAAGAGCCTTTCCAAGCCTTGGAAATACAGCTTGGGGCCCTCCTTTCCTATTAAGGAATAATAAAAAAAAAAAATTAAAAATACTTCCTGATAGACTAATAATATTGAAAAGAACAGATAGATGTTACTCTCTCAGAGAGAGTAATCCCTCTCTCTAAGGAGGGCAGAGTGGCCAGTCTCTGGCCCCAACCTCCTGCTTTCCTTCCTGGCAAGAATCAAAGTCTTTTTTGGAGAATCGTGTGGAGAGGAGACTCTAGCAGTATCTCTTTTTGCCTCCTTGAAAGACATATCTAGTCAAACCCATGTGAACATGTATGGGCAACATACCACAACACACTTCACTACACATTCCTACATATAAAATAAATATTTTTTTTCTCAATATAATATAGTATACATTCAAAGACACCTGGTATATATGAATTTTTATCCATTCTTCTTCCTACCTTCGTGAGCCATGGTGTTGGTCTATTTGATAACAAGATAAGTTTTTCTCAGGCTTTCTTCTTTAGATTCCTGGTTATTCAGCCTTTCCCTTGAATTCCTAGTCACTTTTCTCTTATTTCCCTCCTTACTCTTTGGTGTTTTCCCTTTTTACTTTTTTAAAAAAATTAATAAAAAAGCATTTATTAGGCTCTCACTATGTACCAGGCACTGTGCTAAGATCTGAGGATACTAAGAAAGATAAAGACACTTCCTGTCCTCAAGGAGCTCACATTCTAATGGGGGAAGACAACATATAAAACCGAGGTCATACAGAACATATGCAGTATCAATGAAAGATAATATCAGATGGAAGGCCTTAGCAACATTGAGGGAGATGAACTGGGGAAAGGTCTCGAAGAAAATCAGAGAATGCAACTATAGCTCAGAGAACTAAGGCCAGCAAGAAATGCAAAGGGCAACAAAGAGAGGTATGTGTGTGTATGTATGTATGTATGTGTGTGTGTGTGTGTGTGTGTGTGTGTGTGTGTGTGTGTGTTTTAAAGCTACACAGGGAAATGGAAAAGAATCAAAACAGGAATAATATTGTAGCTCTCTGTGAATGATCCCATTCACAGATAATAAATGTCCACAAACAGAGGTGTTTATCTCTTGGTTTGCTTCTGTTTTATCTGTCATAGAGGATGATACTTGGTCTGGGAAAGGACAGGAGAAAAAGTAATAGACTAATAGGGAATTAAAACCAAAATAAGTCAGATAAGAAGGCACGTAATTGTGATTGGCCAGTTCAAGTCATGAGGCCCAAAGGACTAAATTCTAGAATCCTGGTGAGAAAGGTATGACTAGGCATTTCATTTGAAAAAGATTAAGGTGTTCAGTGGACTGCAAACTTGCTATATAATATATGATAGTGTTAAATAGCAGGACAAACAAGATTATACAATCTTACACTGCTCCGAGAGAGACTAACTCTCCCAAATGAGGGAGGTAATAGTCCCATTGTATTGAGCCTTGATTAGACAACATCTGGAGACTTTTGTTCAGTTCTAGATATTACATTTTAGGAAGGAATTTAATCTACTGGAAAGAATACAGGTGAGGGCTACCAGCATAGAAAAAGATATACAGTTTATTCAATATCAGGAACAGATGAAGAAACTTAGACTGTTTAGCTTTTTAAGGATTAAAATTATCCAAAAATGTAATGGGCTAACTTCAGAGGCAGTTAGTTATCTTTCACTTGAGGTCTTCCAGAAAAGTTCAGTGGTCTCCTATTGGAGATGTTATTCAGGGAATTCTTGGTCTGTTAAGGAGATTAGACAGCCTCTGAAGCCCTTTCCATCTCTGAGATTCTATAAGTTTTCATGACTTCTGGTTTCATTTATTCAGTAAATATCAATTTTGATGTGACTCAATTCCACCAATAGCATACCAATTTATTGGTCACTGGAAAGAGAAAACAATTATTTTAAGTTGGTCTGAAAGTTATGCAACACCATTCTATTGCTGAAGCGGGAGAGTACCATGGAGGACTATGAGCCATTTTGAACTTTTCTTTGTTTCATGGGTCACTGGGTCCAAAAAATTTATCACCTAGTGGTCATTTTGCTAATAAAAATGAGACTTTCCATGCTTAGGTAGGCGTGTCTTCTGATTATAGATTTGTCTTGTCTTCAGACAACAGATTACTAGGACCATACCTAAAGTCTTTCCAGTATAACGTCTACCCTAGCTTCCACTAACATGGCCTGAAGGCCAGGTGTGTATATTTTCACCATGCTCTAGGGTTCTTCAGTACTCTTAAGAGGGTTTTTTTTGGGGGGAGAATGTTTAGTCTTTGCCATTGTCTCTAACCTTCACAGATTCTGTGGGAGTTCCCTGCACCCCAGGTCCATGGAACTACTTAACAGTGGGGTTAGATTTTACAAAGGAATATTTATTTTAAAACTATAGTAAGAATAAATATACAAACATTCCCCTCACGCCTGGGGTGTAATCCCCTCTTGAACCACCTCATGTACTCTGGGGTGGGAAAGATGATGAGGTTCACAGTTAAGCTCATTTCCTATACAGGATGGTTCCGAGTTCAAGTCCAAAGCCTCTCGGGCTCAAACCCCAAGTACCCTGTCTTGCAGGAATCTTCTGCTGGGCTGGCAGCAATGTGTGACTAGCTATTCTGCTGTGAAAATTTCCATGGCTTGAGCCATGGAATATCCAATGTGGATTCTACCATTTGTGCCATAAATGAAAAAGGTCCAAAACTAAACTCCAAATCCACTTCTTGGGATGATAGAGCAAAAAGGGGGAGCATGGCAGGGTAGCCTTTCCCTTTCTATCAACTCAGTTCATGGCACTCGTATTATGACTTAGACGTTTACCCTCTCTGGACACAGAGGGAAAGAGAATGAGTAGCCCAGTTTGGCAGTTTTTAAAGACACAATATATTCAGGCTATATAGTCAATTGAAAGAGACTACTCCTACCCACATGGCAAAGAAATACAGAATGTCTTCTTCCAGGAGTTAGTCCCTCCATCTTAGTTGATCAAAGCCTCCATTTCACCAGCATGGCAGAAATTATTCTCTATTAACACAGCTTTTGAGGGAACAGCTAGGTGGCACAGTGGATATAGCATTAGCCCTGGAGTCAGGAGGACCTGAGTTCAAATCTGACCTCAGACACTTGATACTTACTAGCTGCATGACCTTGGGGAAGTCACTTAACCTCAATTGCCTTATCTTCCCCCCCTCCAAACAACAACAAAACTTCTGAGAACCCACGGTCCTCTTTGTGACATAATGAGGGATTGTATCAGGATTTTTATGGAGGAAAAAGCTATTACAGATTATTGAAATGTTGTGAAGTAAACTATTAGAAGATTTATGAGAATAGATGGTTACAACAATATATTGAAGCTCTAAAGTTCTATGATTTGGAGGTGGCTTCAGGGATGGGCAGAGGGCTAAAAAAATAGAGAACTAGGTCCCCTAATTGTGGAAGGAAAGAATTCATACTTCAGCTTCCACTCATACTGAAATTAAGCTAATACCATACACCATATATGGGGAGGTGAGTAGGTTCAAGAGTGACTCATCAACCTAATGATTTCTCTGGTAGATTAACATAAATAAATAAAATAAATCAATATGCACATTTTACTGGCATATGAAAGTGGGCATAAATATGTTTAGCAGGAGTAATCTTTTGCCCTGAGATAAGAGCAAGAAATAAATTTGACAGTTGAGGGGGTGCAGGTTGAGGACCACTCAGATGGATTTTCTGATTAGCATGAGAATCCTGGGGGAGAAGGGGAAGTAGTTGCCTTATCTTAATTAGGGGAATCACATGGTCCTGTACTGAACACAACAGGGAATCATGGTCTCTGGATCCATATGGATAATTCCTCACCTTTTTCCATTCTTCTGACAGTTTTAGTTCAGCCAGAGGGAATATAATGGCTCTGGGTGCTGACACCTCCCTCTGATAAAAAAACAAAAAACAAACAAACCCAACAAAACCTGTAGATAGTGGGAGGTATCAACAAAATTCCTTCATTTGTTCTGACCCCAAAGGAAAAGACTTTTAAGTGTTTAGTCCTGTTCTCTAACATTGATTAGATTAATGAAGGACTTCAGTAATAGGCATGACAACTTTACCCAGCTCTCTTTACTTCACTATAAGCTACCAGGTGCCACCTGACTTCTTTATGGACCATATGAAGTTTTCTGTAACAGGGATTGGTATAGTGAAATATTCTGTCTTCCATCACTATTACTAGGGAGAAAATGCCTTTCACTTCCCTGAGACCCCAAATTGTTTCATATAAACTACATGGGATACCTTGGATTCAATTAGCCTTACCCATAAGAGGTTGTTTAATAGTCTTTTGCTCAGTGGTCTGCTCTCCAATCCTTACCCACTTTTCACCTCCTCCTCTCCCCCCAGACTTGAGTGCTTTGATGATGATTTCTATAATATTATTGTCCCCTGATATAATAGTCGCTGGCTGCTGCTGTCCAGCAGTCTCTTATATTCAAGCAGGGCTGAGGCATTAGAGGATGTCTTAGATTTGGGTGGGTGGGCTTAAGAATCTTACTGCCCTGGTGCTGGATGTTGCAGTACACTTTTATATACTACACCTATTTTATGGCTTATACCTAGTGACAGGGAAATTGGTAATCCAACTATCACTGGTCTCCTTATCAACCCTCCTTTTCAGATGCCACAGCAAAAGCTTCCTATGGTCCTGTTATTATGACATCAACCTATTTGTCAGGGCAGTGAGCACAGTGCTTACTCCCAGAAATGCTTATTTGCACTGGCAGCTACTTTTGCCCATATTATCACTATAGCTGTCTTGATCTGCTCACATTTGATCAGTTGATCTGCCCACAACTGTATGGTGATGAGGGAAAGGGAAGGGAAGCCTACAGCTAAAGCCTGATGCTATTTGGGAGGGGCTTTGCCCAGAAGTGGGGATCTAATTGTTCTCTGGGAAGGCTGGTCACAGTTCTTGGTGGTGTTTTTTTTTAGAAGGACAATTGGGGTTGTGACTTGCTCAAGGTCACACAGCTAGTACATATGTCAAATGCCTGAGGCCGGATTTGAACTCAGGTCCTCCTAACTCCAGGGCTGGTACTCTACTCACTGTGCCACCTAGCTGCCCCGGCTGGTCATAGTTCTTGAGGGTTCTGGGGATCGTTGCATTGTAGAAGATGTCTACCAAATATGTCCTTTAAAATTTCCATCACCTTCTTTGTAATCCCCTATCAAGGAACCAGCCACAATAGGGGCTCCTATTTATGGGGCCAGGTACGCATGACTATCCATCTTAGCCCCTTAAAATGGGACAAGGGATGGTTCTTATCTGGTGCCACTTAGAACTCATTGAAATAATTTTGTGAAAGTAAGTGTTCTTCAATCTCCTTTGGTGATGTAATGCTACTGAAGAGAGGATCTCTGAATTGGCTCCATTGAACCACACCCTCAACAATCATTGTTTTAATGACTAAGGTTGTTCTTTAATCTTCTTCCACAACCTCTTAAGTTCCTTGGGAGTGAAATCTTGTCCACTCTTGTACCCCTCGCGGAAGTAGTAGTATGATAAGCTTGAGCCTATCTTTTTGTTGAGGTAGATTCCTAGTTCTCATCTTTACTCCTACTCATTTTCTCTTCCTTTACAACTCTGATCTCAGTGGGACTTAGAGTTTTCTGTGAGACCTCTGCATCAGAGATTGTATTACCTACCCAGACTGCCAGTTATTGCCCATGGCCTGTTAGTTCTTGTTAGTATTGTGTGGGTTACAAGACCCCTACCAATATGAAATAAAAATTCATAAACCAAAGAGGTGTCTCAAGGAGGAACAGAAAGTATTTCATTCAATTCTCGTGAGATTTGGGCATTGCCTCCACTAGATGGGAATAGTGGAAGGCAAAGCACCAACGTATATCCTACAGAGAAAGAACTCCCACCCACCAGTATCCTCCTCTCCATTGGCTGGAAGGTGGACTTACAATCTAGGTGTGAAAAGCTAGACAAAGAACCAGGAAATCCAGTATAGCCAATGTGAAACATATCTCCTTATTTAGCTACTGATGTGGCAATGATAGGGCTAAGGTAAAAGAGAAGGAATGAGGAAGGAGAGGAGGACCTTCCTGGAGCAGAGAACAAATAGCTCACAGGTAGTCCATTGTCTCTCTATTTGATAAAATTCTTGTGCTAGCACCAAGAGAGAGGGGAAAGGGAGGGGCACCTACAGCTTCAGGCCCTGACTTTCTAGAAGTTAGGTAAGTCACTACAAGGTTAAATTCCAAGCCTCTGCTACTCCTTCAGCCATTCCTTATTCCAGAAGTATGAGAAGAGAGTAGCCCCTATATTCTTACCCTGTGAAGTCTTCACAAATTATATCCCTCTCACTCACTATCAGATTCACCCTCTCAATTCCAGGATCTTCTCTCTGTCAATTATTTCTTATTTATCCTGTATCTGCTTGCCTTGTATTGTATTGTATTTGTATTTTTTGTGTGTTGTCTCCTCCATTAGATGGTGAGCTTCCTGAGGGCAGGGATTATTGTTATTTTTTTTTTATCTCTTTTCATATCCCCAGTGCTTAACACAGTATCTGGCACATAGAACAGCCTTAATAAATGTTGATTTACTGATTGTTGTTAACAGGTCCATCAGCTGCCCTCTCTGCCTTCATAGAAAGGTTCTTACAAACCAAGATCTGTCTCTTGTTACGGAATTGACCTTGTACTAAGCCAATTTACTTTAGTTTTCTTTGTGCTATCTAGGACTGTAACCCACAACCAAGAGTACTTAATCTGGTGTTATCTTTTATCTACATCCTTACTACCCTTCCCCCCCACTTTTGCCATAACGATTTCAGTCCAAAATGTTGGTCTGACCTGACTCAGACAAATCTGATAGTTTGGGTACAAGATTGGAATGAAATGAGGCTTTAAACAGTTATTTGTTTAGAGATATCATGGAAAGGATACTCGTAAGAGATATAATCCAGGTTCAAGTAGATGATTTCATCTGTCTCCATACAGAAACTAGAGTGATGGGACATTTACCAAGTCAGAAGGACACTGACCCTGTAGCCTGGGCTCTTTTCTACCCTTAGGTCAGTAGGAATTTGGGTTAATGACTTAGACCTTGAAGCCAATTGAGTCTCAAGGATGGTTTCATTGTCTTTAAAGGTATTGAGCGAACTTAGCCTGCATAGAGCAGGGCTCCAGGAAAAGTTAGCCCAGTCCATTTGATAAGGGCCCTGGAAAATTCCACCTTCTGCTGTAACTTCTGAGATCAATACAGAGTATGCTGTTCTCCTCTCTTAGAATTCAAGTGACTTTATGGAAAGTACTGGCTTATTCCTATATTTATATTGCTAGCTTGGAACATAGTAAGCACTTAATAGATGCTATTTTATTCATTCATTCCTCTCCTCAGTGTCACATTCAGGTCATACCCCTAGTTTCAGCTTTGGGTGGTTATGGATAAAGCACTGGTCCAGGAAGACCTAAGCTGAAATCCAGCCTCAGGCACTTATTAGCTGTGTGATGCTGGGCAAGTCACTTAACCTTCATCTGACTCAGTTTTCGCAACTGTAAAATGGAGATAATAGCAATTACCTGAGAGGATCAGATGAAATAATATTTTAATATTTGTAAAGTGCTTGGTACGGTGCCTGGCACATAGTGGTACTTAATAAATGTTTGTTGCCTTCCAATTCCACCTTTCCCTTCCCTGGGTAACTTGCAGGCCTGAACAAATAGAGAAACGTGAAGAAAGGATCTGCCCTCAAGTGTAGGACTATTTAAATAAGCACATTTATTTAGAAAGGGATTAAAATGAAGTAGTTAAGACAACTTGACATTTCATATTCAAAGTTATGTGGGTTACAGTCCTAGATAGCAGTTTGGGTATAATTTGCTATTCTTGTTTGATGTCAGTTACAGAATAACAGACAGGATGCAGTAGAAAGAGGGAAACAAATTTATTTATGGAACAAGAGTAAGCTGCAAGAAACTGTGTGAATAGCTCTGCTTAGACCTTGTCCAGTCCATGCCAAGCAGTTCAATTGAGGATTAACGTTTAACTATTAGAATCAACTGGCAAGAAGACTGTTTTGGTTTCAACTGCTCTCCCAACATGAGAGGTACTTGAGTTTCTCCTATTACTACAAAGTCTGAACCCTGGCAAGTCTTGGCTGACTTTTGTCTTCAATTGAACCTTTGTGATAACTTTGGGAGGGAAGACTCAGTGGCAAATAATTTATACCTTATGATGGGCTGGAAATAATTGATATAGAAGCTGGATTACCTTGGCATGCATTAGGTGTACAGGACACCAAACCTGTATTTGCCACTGAGTTCACCACTCCATTAAAAAATCATTATTTTTATTGTCTTTTGTCAAGTTTCAGATTAAGAAAGGAAAGTAATGTTTAAATTTTTACTGGATATTATGTAGTTGGGATAGAACCAAATTAATGGACTAGATGGAAATAAGCTCTTATAGAAAACTTTGCTCTTCCTACTGTCTTTTCTCCTAGTCTAACAGTATGTGTGTGTGTGTGTGTGTGTGTGTGTGTGTGTGTGTGTATGTATGCTTCTCATAGTGTGTCAGGTAAAAAATGTCAGCCTAAAGAAAACTACTTACTCCTTGTTGTATGGCCCTCACCCTGGAGTGAGCATTGCTCCTTAGTTCCCAGCTCTATGATTTTCCTTTTTAACCAGTGCTCTCAGCACATTGGATAGGGTGGAGGATCTGCTTTGAAAACCTTCCCAGGAAAAGAATAATAAAAGGGAATCAATGACTGTCTATCTTGCATAGCAGATAATGCTTCTATCATACTGCTTGACTTGTTCTATGTCCAGTTCTGAATTAATTTGATTTCTTCCCTGTTTGGGAAGAGTTTAGCAATATATTTTCAATAATAACTTTTTGGTTCATATGATTTCCCCTAGCAGGGGTCCCCAACTATTGTGAAAGAGAACTTTTGTATAGCTAAATGTACTACCTCTCAGTTGCCTTTAGGGTAAGTCAAATATATACAGACCAACAACACTTTGGGTTTAACCACAGATGTATCCACTGGCTTGAAGATACTAAACGAACAGCAATGTAAAATGTAAACCTTAAAGACATAAAGATACATTTTAGAATGAATTTTCACTCTCCCTGGAGGGTGGAGAAGGAAGAGAAAGGAAGAACATAAGTATTACTACCTGTAATCTTGGTAAGCAAATTGTACCCCAACCCCAAAATTTGAATATGAAATGTCAAATTGTCTTAACTATCTAATTTTTGAAATTCCTTTTCTGAATAGATGGGCTTATTTAAATAGCCCTGGACTTAAGGGCAGATCCTTCCTTCACATTTTTCTAGGTGTTCAGACCTGCAAGCTACCCAGTGAAGGGAAAAGTGGCAGTGGAAGGCAACAAACACTTACTATGTACCTACTATGTGTGAGGCACTGTACCAATCACTTTTCAAATATCATCTCATCTTATCCTCACAGGTAATTGCTGTTATCTCCATTTTACAGTTGAGGAAACTGAGGTACACTGAGGTTAAATGACCTACCCATGGTCACACCATTACATTCTCTCCAGAATCAGCTCCAGGAGGTTCCTATATGCTCCTATCTCCTTCCCCCTCAATTGTGGTGGCAAAAGTAACAACAGCTTTAGTGACAGTACTAATCCCCAGGAATCCCACATGTTTCTCTCCCGACTCTTCCCCCACCTTATATCACTCCTCAGAAAGTCAGTCTTCCCTTAGTTTCCATTCTTTTCTCTCCCAGGATAATACCTCCCCTCTCCTTTTGTATGAGAGGGGGAAAAAAGCCTGTTTTTTTCAAAACATCATTATAGCCTCAAAGTTGCCAGGGGTCAGGCGGATGATATCTCATTAATGGAACCCTTTGTCTTCTAGTGGGGCATTGTCTCCAGTGATCTGCTACAGTAGAAGAATTTATTCAGCAGATCTAAGTGGGGCTAGACTTGTATGAGCAGTGATGGGAAGTGTTTCCATGATTAAATATATAAGTGTCATCAAAATTTCCTCTTTGACCCCAAATCTGTTCTTCCAAGCCTACTGTGATGCATACAGTTTTTATAACAACAAAAATATTCCTTTCTCTTTGCAATTTTCTTTTGCAAATCTAACCAATAGAATTCTTTTAGGGAGGAATCACTAACGTGTACACATTTAGGCATGCCCTGAGTAGGGTGACATAGTGCCAATTCATTTTTATGTGTGACAGGGGAAAGCAGGGGCTTAGTCCTAATTGAGGAACTTCAGTGGGGGAAGTTGAGCAGCTGAGGGGCAGGATAAGGGCTTTTATTAAGGAAGAGGGTAGTTAAAAGAGTTGAGTATGTTTGTAAAAGGGTTCTAACTAGGAGAAGGGAAAGCTTAAAACAGAGAGAGGGAAGACAATGAGGGCAAACATGCCATACTTCATAATCTTGCATAAATCAAAATCTTTAGAAATCCCCTATCACTCTTGGTGAGTCACTTTAAATCTACTGTCTTACTCAGGAGAAATGGGCTTGAAGGGTCGTGTAAGAAACTGGTATTTTACCACACTATTAGGTGGATTCATAGGCTTTGCATTCCTATGCCATTCCAGATTGATTTATAGTCAACCCAGGAAAAGATTTAATTTTAGCTTTTCTATCCCCACGCAGCAGTTTGAGAATTAAGAGTTGATTGGAGGTAATTTTTGCTATAATCAAATTTAGCACCTTATTATGAGTGAAATTGTCTGTTATAAATATGGAAGCTTTCCAGACTTCATCAAATATGCTTTTCTGTTTCTCAGTTAAGTTAAAAGGAAGTCTGCTTTGATAGGCCCAGGGTATCTGAACCAATGCATTAAAATAAAAGACAAATACATAACTGACTGCTTTTAAG
>CM053622.1:513155525-513177969 GCA_028646595.1 Phalanger gymnotis
GGATTTTTTCAGCTGTAGTTTCTCGCCTCTCCTCGCAGCCAAGCCTCTGGCCTTCTCAAGCCCCGCCTCAACGTCTAGAGACCAGAGTCCAGAGACCAATTGGTTCCTGAGTTGGCCCCTCTTAAGTCTTTAATCTACGCCCACACAGGTTTCACACCTGATAGGGCTTTGGACCTGGGGCTTGGCATTTAACAGGTGAAAGTACTTTCACAGTAAATAAAAGCCAAACTGCTCAAGGGCACCCATTAATCTAAGCCCATTTTGCCTTACTGGCACAGGTGAGTACAAGTAGGAATAAAAAATTCTCATTTGGGCCACTTTACCTGCCATTTTTTGTGAAAGGCAAAGTGTGTGTGTGTGTGTGTGTGTGTGTGTGTGTGTGTGTGTGTGTGTGTGTGTGTGTGTGTGTGTGTAACTTTCAGTGATCTGGGGAATAGTCCATTCTAACCGAATAGGCTGTTGAAATGTGGCAGAATCCTTGATTTTTAGTGAATGATTTGAGGAGCCACCAAGTTAATGGTCCTACCATTCCTTTAGTTCCTAAACCTTAAGGTTTTTGTCTGTCTTTGTTTGTTTTAGGACTAGCCAAATACATCTGCAGGCTCTATGTTCAGTATGATAGGAGTAGAATCTTGAGTGTGATTGCTATTGGGACCTTAGGATTTTAGGCCTGAGAGATCATTTAGTCTAACTTGCATTTTATAAATGAGGAAACTGGGACTGCCAGCACTTTTTCCAAAATTATGCAAGCAGAAAGTGGCAGAGCCTGGATTTGAAACAAAATCTTTAGACTCCCATTCTCACATCTCATGAGGCTTGTTCAGTGGCATGTAAAAAAAAAATGTAATTATATGGAGGATAGATACTCTAGTTGGAGGAGCTTTCTCTTGAAATGGTTCCACCAAGTTCTCTGACTATGGTTTATGTGAGTCCAGTGTCCCCTGATATAACAAGAGGTATATAGAAATTAATTAGCATGCAGAGAAATAACAAAATTCCATGAACTGGACAATATAGCAAGAATAGAAGTATGAATATTTTCCCTCTACACCTGGAGGCATACTCTTCCCTGTGCCACATTGGTCCCTGAGAAGAGTGGGCTCGAATGTTTCTTATGTAACTTTCTCCCACCAGCTTCACTTCCAAATGTTACATGGCTTAGGAGTGGATGAGTCTGACTCTACTACCACTGGGCTTGGTCAAACAGGTAGGCTGGTACTTCATTTTTCTCTGTCTGTTTTTTTGAAAATACCAGCTTGGACTATAGCTCTTTGTTTTTTGTTGGCTGCATCTTTGGACCTTTAGAAGCTCATATGTCAGTAGCCATCTCCAGTCTCCTACACTAAAGGCAGAAGGGAATAGACACAACAGAGGTAAAAGTAACAGCAGGACTGTGCACTCTTACCTCTATGCCAGTCTTGGGTGAGAGAGGGCCTGAGCCCCTGCCCCTACCCATAGGCACACATCAGTTCATTTTTTCTTTCTAGCACCAGCAAGGTAGAAAAGAGCCACAGCCAGAGACCAAATTAATTAATGTGTTCCGAATGCATTCCAGTTCCAGGTCTACAGTCAGCCAACAGGTTCTTCTTTATCATATGGTTATCATTCCAGTTAGAGAATACCTGTACATGCTCCAAACTCCATGTAGGAATTGTGTCAGCTGAGCTCACTGTGAATTCTCACCTTCCCTTCTACTTCTATCCCTTACAGAGATAATTGCTTTCACTTGATATAATATTACAGTAATATGTATGTCTCATATTTCTCATCTTATACTTTTTAAAATTATTATTTAGTCGTTTCAATTTAGATTTATGCTTTTCTCTTTGAGGAAGTACTCCAGCAAATCAGTTGGTCATCAGGCAATGCCTGTTAAATGCCTTAAAAACCACATTTGAATATTCTAAATCTGACTTCTTTATTGCTACTTACTCATTCCTATCCTGTTGCTTATCTGTTTGGGGATACTACTTTAAATTTACATTGATTACTTGTCAAATGGTGAAAAGCTAAGGAAATTATTATCATTACTAGTATTACCTCAGAAAATATTACTGGACACACAAAAAATGTAGAGTAAGGACAGTAGTCCTTTCCTTCCAAAGCTACATTGTCATTCAATATCTGGCCAGCTAATAATGTTCTAATTGGTTGTTCTATCATACTTACTGATCTGATGTTGAATGTCAGTTTAGTCAGCCATTGAGAGGCAATTCAGGAATGCTGAACTGTGCTAGCTATGTCCTTTTACCCCTCTTCCCTATGTTGATTTAAAAAAAGTAGTAAAAAGATAAGAATGCCAGATGCATATTGTTTTAGAAATATTGGACTAACAGTGGACACTTATAATTTTGCAGATTGCTGCTCGAGGCTTCCTTTACCAAGAAAATTGAAGCCATCAGTAGTGAGCCCCCTTATGTTTCTCCTTTCTTTTGAGCTTCCTAACATCCTTACTCATTCTTGTTCCACCCATCTGAGAAGTGAATCTTTGTCAGTGCTAGTGTCCTTAGTACCATCCCCTTCTACTTTCTCCTGGGCCTTCCTCTAGCAATCATCCCTGCATCTCTCTTTTCTCATAAATTTCTCCCCTTCTACTAGTCCCTTCCTTTCTGTTCATTCCTATTAGGAATAGGTGCTATCTTTTGTCAAAAGGTTTTTCTGAATCTGTTGTGGCAATCATAGGATTTTTTGTGGGTTTGTTATTAAGATGATCAATTATGCTTATAGTTTTCCTAATATTGAACAAGCCCTGTATTCCTGATATAAATCTTACCTAGTCATGGTATATAACTCTTGTGGTTTCTGTAGTCCTCTTGCTAATATCTTATTTATTTATTTTTTGAATCATTACTCATTAAAGTTATGAGTCTATATGTATTTTCCCCCTCTATTTGACTTTTCCTAGTTTAGATATCAAGTAATTCCTTCCCCTGTAAAATGACAGTGTTGGACAAGTTGGTTCAGTTCTATAATCTTACATGTCTTTATATACATAATCACCTATATCTAGATTCATGATCTTATAATCCCCAAATCCTACAATCTCTGAGGTGCCTTCCAATTTCAAAATCTATGATTATAATGCTGACTCATTGGATTCACTCAAAGAAATAAAGCAGAAAATTTATAGTATGAACTGCATAATACAGAACACCTTCAGATATTTGATCTAACAGTGTAACATAGGATTCTGCCACACAGACCTCCTAAAACATGTGGGTTATGCTTTTGCATGACCAATTTTTATATAATGCAAAATCAATTCTGAGTAATCAATTTTTGCATAATCAATCAATTGATCAATGATTTGTGTATATGTTTTTATTTTTTTCCCTAAATGAGTTCCATGAAGGCAAAGACTGTCTTTTGCCTACTTTTGTGTCCCCAGCCCTTAGCACAGTGCCTGGCATGTAGTAGGTACTTAATAAATGTTGATTGATTAATTGTAGGACCCTTTCATTTACTATTTTATAAGTAGGTCTTGTAATATTGGAATACATTGGTCTTCAAATACTTGGTAGAATTCACTTGTAAATCCATTCATCTCTACCCAGATTTTTTTTTGGAAGACCATTTATGGCTTGTACAATCTATTTGTCTGACACTGGGTTATCTAAGTTTTCTAGTTCTTGTTTGGTTAATCTAGACATTTTATATTTTTGTAAACATTTATCCATTTCATTTAGATTTTCAGTTTATTATTGGTATATAATTTGGCAAAATATTTTCTAGTAATTCTTTTTATTTGTTCTTCATTTTTGTGAATTCACTTTTTGGTTTTCTTTTGTAAAATCAAATCAGCTAAAGATTTGCCTATTTTATTTGTTTAAGATGAAACCTAGCTTTATTAATTTAATGCCTTTTTTGTTTTCAGCTTAGTTTATCTCTGATTTTCAGGATTTCTATTTTAGTGTTTAATTGGGGTTTTCAATTCGTTGCTTTTCTAGAATTTTTCAATATCCAGCTCAAGTCACTGATTTGCTCCTTCCTTTATTGATGAACGTATTTGGAGATATACATTTTTCTTTAAATTCTGCTTGGGATATATCCCTCAAGTTTTTATGTTATCTTATTGTTTTCATTATCTTTAATGAAATTTTGTGTGGCTTCTGTGATTTATTATCTAATTTGTTATAGTAATTTATCATATTATCACATGCTATTCACATTTATTATTAAATCTATGTTTACATCATGTCAATACAATATATTTATACAATGATGATATTATATATTATTATATTTATTATTAAACATATTGTATCTCTTAGTAATTTAGGTCCCAGGTACTTAATGGCTGTGTGACCCTGGGCAACTAACAACTTCTGTTTGCCTCAGTTTCTTCAACTGAAAAATGGAGATAACAGTACCTATCTTGAACAGTTGTGAGGATCAAATGAGATAATATTTGTAAAGCATTTAGTACAGTACCTGGCACACAGTAGGCACTATATAAATGTTAGTTCCATTCCTCCTTCCTGTATTTGACCCAGCCATTCTTTTGGATTAAGCTATTTATACTGTAATAAATTTTAATCACATGTGTACTATTCTTACTTGACCAGTTCAGATGAAGGTGAGGTTCAAGTGACACTTATTCTCCCCTACACCTCCTTCCAAATTTGTGTGGACTTGTACTTGATTATCCCTGATTACGTTAGTTATCTCTCCCTCTTTTCTCTAATATATCCTTTCCCCTTGCTTTTTCATTTCTTCTTTTGCTATCAAAGCATAGCAATATGACTTCCAAGCCCCTTTCATTATTTGCTTCCTCTATAATACTTCATGACATTAGGGTTTTTATGGAACGCTTATGTTATCCACCTTTGCCATTTGAATGTAATCAGTTTACCTTCTGATTATTCACTTATATTTACCTTTTTATATTTCTTTTAACTTTTGTGTTTGTGCTTCAAAGTTTTTACACAGTTGTAGTCTTTTCACCAGGAATACTTGGAAGTCTTCTATTTCATTAAAAGTCTATTTTTTTTTCCATTGTAGAATCATAATTAGTTTTGCTGTTTAAGTTACTCTTTTCGTAAACCTATAATATATTCTAAACATTCCACTCCTTTATTGTACTGGCTGCTAAATTTTGAGTGATCCTGGCTATGGCTCCTTAGTCCTCGAATTCTTTCTGGCTGATTGTAGTATTTTTTATTTGTCCTGGATTTTCTGGTACCCTGTCATCTTGGCTGATCTCTGAACACATATTTTAATATTTTTATTAAACCAGAGTTCTTTTCCAACTCTTTTGCAGGCATCAAAATGTTTGTCTATGTCAGTGACAATAACTTTCATCCTTTACCAATTTTGAGTTCCAATTTTTCTCCCCATCTCTCCCCTCCCCCACCCTAAGATGACATGCATTTTGATTACCCCCTCCCCCAATCTGCTCTCCCTTCTGTCACTGCACCTTCCCTTCTGGGGCAAGATAGATTTCTATACACCATTGCCTGTGAATCTTATTTCCCAGTTGCATGTAAATTTTTAACATTCATTTTTAAGACTTTGAGTTCCAAATTCTCTGCCTTTCTTCCTCCCCACCCACCCTCATTGAGAAGGCAAGCAATTTGATTTAGGTTATACATATATAGTCATGCAAAACACTTCCATAATAGTCATGTTGAATTCTTTTCTTAATGCAAGAATACTTTATTTCTTTCAGCATTAAATTGTCCTGAAGTGCTCCATTTGAAGGGACAATACTTTACATTTATAACCCAAGCCAGTTTTCCAGAGGCCTCACAGGATATTAAACCCTTTTCCTGATTATTCATACAGGCATCATCTCAAACCAGACTCTTTCTGGAATGTCCCTCTGTCCTGTCAAAATCTGGATCCTTGCAGAAGCTGCCACAAATTCCCTCTTACCACACATGTATAATTATAAACCTTAAGGTTTCTATTACATTTGGAAATAAGTCCTCCCTCTGAATTCAAATTTATCTTTTTGCAGTCGCTGTAATTCCTAATTATTTTTTTCCTCTTTCTCCCCTCCCTTCTTCTTGCAGTCTAGGCCTTAGGTAACCAAACCAATAGAATAAGCATTTATTGAATGCCTTCATTTGAAGTGCTGGGGTATGAAGGCAGAATGAAGAGTGTGCCCTGTTCTCAAGGTGCTAACATTCTGTTGGACCATATGAGGTGCAACATGTAAAGAGATAAGTATATGTAAAATAATTTGAGGAGGGAGAGGGAAGTAGATAGGCATTTATCAGGTACCTACTCTGTGCTAGGCACTGTCCTAGGTGCTTTACAAATTTTATCTCATTTTATTTTCATAACAACTCTGGGAGGCAGATGCTGTCATTATTCCCATTTTATAGTTGAGGAAACTGAGCAGACAAGGTAGAGTGACTTGTTCAGGATCACAAAGCTGATTCATATAGGAGGCTGGAATTGAAATCCAGTCTGCCTGACTGTAGACCCAGAACCTTAATACCTAGTTGCCTCTAGGTAGAGAAAGCACATATTAACAACTGAGGTGATCAGGAAACATGTCCAATAGAAGATGGCCTATGAGTTGCATCTTGCCAGAAGGTAGGAATTAAAGGAGGAAGTTATGAGGAAGTGTGGAGGTGTGTTGTTAAGCAAAATTGTCTCCTTAGCATGGCTTTTGTTTCTTTTGAGCGGAAGTACTTTCAGCTGTTAAGTGCTAAGCCCCAGGCCCAAAGCCCTATCAGGTGTGAAACCTGTGTGGGTGTAGATTGATGACTTAAGAGGGGCCAACTCGGGAACCAATGGTCTCTGGTCGTTGAGGTGGGGCTTGAGAATGCCAGAAGCTTGGCTGCGAGGAAAGGTGAGCCCAGAGACAACTACAGCGGAGGCAGGAAGCTGCGGAGGCAGAGCTGACCTGTGTGTAGACCCAGGAGTCATAGCAAGGACTTGAGGCCAGTAAAAATGATTTGGCTAAATACTATCTTGTTTTTCTGTGGCCTCCTGGTTACTCTTGTGAGGTGGGCTTTCTGGGCCTGGAGTCTTTTTGTCAAGATGTCGGAATGGGGAGGCCGGTTCACGGATCTGCTGTGGTGGGGCCTAAATAAATTTTTTGTTGTTTTCTACTTAGAGAATCTCTCATACCTTGCGATTTCAAACCATTCAAACATATACGTGATTATATTTGAGATTATAAATTCGGCCTTCCTACTACAGGAGGACACCTTGTACAAAAACAAGGAAGAAGGACATGGAGTCCTTAGTTTGGGACACAGGGAGTGGCAAGTAGGTCAGTTTGTCTGGACGATAGGGAGCCTTAAGGGAATAATGTGCAATTCCTTTGGAAAGATGTTCCATCCTTGGAAAGTTGCTATATTCTCCACCAAGTAAGGGCTTGAGAAAACAGGAAAACTACAAAACTTTCCTTAAGCTATCAAATACATTATCTAACTTCATGTCCTCATACTTGAACTGTTTTTTTATCCAGGCTTGTCTTGTAAACGAACCAACCTTGTCCTGATCCCACCAACTGCCAATGTCATACCTCCACACCTACTCTTTATCTTGTATATATCTTATAAATACTTTTATTGGCATATATTGCTGCCCCTGATAGAATGTAAGCTCCCTGAGGTCAGGGATTGTTTCATTTCTGTCTTTGTGTGTACAGTGCCTGGCACATAGTAGGTACTTATTAAATGCTTCTTGATTGATTCATCAATTTAGCTCATTTAGTTCGCCCTAATATCCATTCTTGTTACATAAACTATCTTCTCAGTTTAAATGATTTCCAAGTTACTGGGGTCCTATATAAAGGGTAATGTATTTGAAGTCAGAGGTTTGGGTTTGAATCCTAGCTGTATTAGTATCTGCATAACTTCAAACAACTCACTTATCCTCTCTGGACTGCAGCTTTCTTATCTATAACGTGAGGGGTCTGGGTCAGATGATCTCTGATTTTCCTTCTGTCCCTAAATCTGTTAAACTTATGTTACTTGAAATCCATGACCTTCCCCCTGCCCCCCACAAAACAAATGTGTGATTTAAAAGGATAAAAATAGTTAGAATATCTAGGCACAACCCCCGATCCACCCTTTCCCTGCCATACTTCATATGAAAGTCAAATTAAAATACTATATATAACAGCTGTCTTTAAGTACCAGCAGAGACTTATTGTGCTTTGGCTTTTGAGAATAGAAGTGGGAGCAATGAATGAGGGAAAGTTGCAGGGGTGCACATTTAGTCTTGATGTAAGGACATGCTTCCTAACAATTAGAGATATCTTAAAGTGGAATGGGCTCTCTTAGGAGCTTGTAGGTTTCCCTTTAGTGGAAACTCTTTCAGCAAAGGTTGGTTGGCTAAGGTTTTTGTATGTTGAGGGGCTAAGTTTTGGTCAGATATTGGTTGAGTTAGAGAGCCTCTGAGTTCTCTTTTGGCTCTGAGATTCCAGGATTCTGTGACATTTGGAGAAGTTAAATGACCTTTCTTTTTCATTTATCTCTTTTTTGGTTCTTTCTTAATCTCTCTCCTTCTTCCTCTTTCTTTTTTCTGTCTTTGTTCCTTTTTTCTTTCTTTTATCTTTCTCTTTTATCTTTCTTCCTTCCTCTCTCTCTTCCTCATTCTCTCCTTCCTTTCCCTTTGTTCCTTCCTCTTTCTTTTTTCTTTCTTCATTCCTCCTTCCTTCCTTCCTTCTGTAACAACAATGCTGCTTGCAGCTGCTGTGGAGGTGTAAGGCCAATAATGCCAGCACATAGGAGGGTTGCTAGCACAGGTCCTTTGATCTGCTTCTCTAAGGAAAGCAACTTTAAGGGGTTAACAATTTCACTTTAATTAAACATGCAGATATCTTTCACTTAGTTCAGGGAAAAAGCCAGCGCCCTGAACTTCAGAGAGAATACAAACAGAAATTACAGAGACAACATAAACAGATCAACAGACAGGCTTTTATCTGTCTGACCCAAATCACAATACATACATAGTTACCAGAGAGAAGCACCAACATCTGGGTTTTCAAAGCTGGGGTGGGGGTGGGAGGGCTGCTTCAATGGCTACCCAGAGTCTCGTCACCAACACTCTTTCAATGACTGTGCCCCCAAAGGAAAAACACTAACCTCTGAGTTTATATATGATTCTTCAGGTCAAAAGGTGTCACAACCATGCAATTCAAACCCATGTGACTTAGGCCTTCTTGTGACTTAAAAGCTTGCTCAGGGTCAGAGGGCATCACAACCATGAGACTCAGACCCATGTGAACTAGGCCTTCCCTTGATGCAAGCAAATCATCAAAGACTCCTGATTCAATCAAAGATTGCTTAGTGCTGAGAAGCACTCCAAAACAAAGACAATAAAAAGTTCACTTTGCTTGCCATTACATTTGAAAAGCAAACTCATCAAAGGTACTTGATTACCTCAGCATTTCAAAAGAGAAAATAGTAAAAAAAAAGTCTCACTCTAATTACCATAACACCTTCTTCTCTTCCTTCCTCTCTTCCTTCCTCTCTTCCTTCCTCTCTTCCTTCCTCCCTTCCTTCCTTCCTTCCTTCCTTCCTTCCTTCCTTCCTTCCTTCCTTCCTTCCTTCCTTCCTTCCTTCCTTCCTTCCTTCCTTCCTTCCTTCCTTCCCTGTCTGTTTCTCTGTCTCTTTCTTTCTTTCCATATTGAAAGCCATACTTCAAATAATAAATTATTTATATTTATCCAAGTTGGACTTGTTTTCAACTGAGCCAAGATTAAAGGCAGGTAGCAAAATTTATTCACAACATAGAGCACCTTCTTCATCTCATGCCAGCACTGTAATGCTCTTAATGATTTATATTTAATTTTTAATATAGTCACCTACCATGAGTAATTATATGAACTGCTCATAGTGTTCTATTCTCTGTTATGTGGCTTTTCTGAAGACTGTGGTTTCTTGGGATAGCTATTGGGAACTATTACCTTGCTGATAGATTTCTCTTCTGAAGGGATGTCAAGTAAAAGTTTCTGGATAGTGCCTTTCCCCATGTACAAGCAGACCAGGGTCAGGATCTGGGAGTTCTCTTTATTGATTTCTTCAGATTTTCAGAAACAAAGGTCCCCATGCGACTTACGAAAAGAAAAAGAGTCAGGAAAGTTAGTCAGGTCAACTGTCTTATTCTGAGTTACAAGCTCAGAGATTAGGTTAATTTATGATTAGTACCTTTGAGACTAGACCTGTGGTTTTATTGATATAGGGAACTCCTAGATGAGAAAATCTTTCTACTAATGTAAATCAACATCTCTGCAACTTATAGTGCTAGAGAGTTGCTCATAAGAGAATATGTGACTGGTTGATTTATACAGGATCATTCAGCTGTACGTATCAGAGGAGGGATTTGAACCCTGAGGTTCCTGCTCAGAGGCTAGGTCTCTATCCACTATGCCAGGCTCTAACCCTATCATAAAAATCCAGAATATCTTAAGGGACTTAGTGCAGTTTTAAGCTCATTAAAACTATGAAAGCTTATTTATAGCTTTAGTGAGCTTAAAAATGATTAAAACCAAGCAAAGCTGCTGTATTTATTTTCCCATCACTTTCACAGTGCCTGTTATCTAGTAAGTGACATCTAAAAAGACTCCAGCAAACAAGCCATAAGAAGAAGTTCATCTTCCTGGGGGAACAATAAGACATGAATCACTGTACCCAATAGAACAAACACAATGACATGGTGGTGTAGGAGGCAAAGTAGATTATGAGATAATGCATGGTAAGTGTTCCCAAAAGTCCAGCCACAGTAAGCATCAGTTTGTATTGTTTGCACTCACTCTTTTCTGCTAGAAACTCTCAGCAACTCTGAAAGGTGGCTGATATGAATCAGGACCAATGTAGGCTCCCTACATCTCATTGACTCTTAAAGGCTTTATTGTGTGCAGGGGTTGGCATAAGAGGGGTAAGGAAGCAGGTGCATTAATTAGTCATAATTGTGCCCTATCTAATTATGATTTCAGCAGGTCATCAGAGTTAGGTGGCCACAGGCCTGCCCATGGTGCTGCTGATCATTGTCAATATAAATACTCTTTAGGTGATATCATTATAGGGGTTATTGTTTTGGTAAGAAGGACCCATAACTTTAAGTATAGGATATAAGTGGATGAGAAAAGCTTTATAAGTCCCAGTAAGTTGACTCACACTAAAAATCTCTATAAACCAATGGGCTCTCCACAAATAATTTTCAGCTAGTATACATAGAAGAAAAGTACAAGGTGGCAATATTCCATCTGGTTCTAGGATACAGGTTTGCAGTATCTTACATCCTAGGTTAGGCATGGGCAACCTGTGGCCTCAAGGTCACATGTAGCCCTCTAGGTCCTCAAGTGTGGCTCTTTGATTGAATCCAAACTTCAAAGAACAAATCCCCTTAATAAAAGGATTTGTTCTGTAAAACTTAGATTCAGTCAGAAGGCCCCACCAAAGGACCTAGAAGGCCACATGTGGCCACGAGGAAGGTGGTTCCCCACATCTGTCCCAGATCATCACTGGGACAACATTGGTGATGATACACATGTTTTGTATTTTCAGAGTGGTTTGGGCTTTTTTCCACTTGTATGCTTATGATGATAATCTTTAGCCTAACAAGCAGACTGGACTGAAGAAAAATTCAAATACAAAGAAGTGAACATGGCTTACTCAATTTATACTGAAATGGTGACTAGTTCAAAGACAGAATTACTCATGTCAAAAGAGGGAAAATACAGAACCTCTCTCCGTCTCTACACTTCTCCCATCTCCTTGTATTTTCCAGTATAATAAAATATGAACTAGGAAAAACAATCTTTTTTGGCTGGGTCTAAGGGTGAAAGAACTAAAGTATTAAAGTTTCATAGGTATGCTGGATAGTAACCAATTAATACAGGCATGAGTTATCCAAGAGAATTAAAGCTCTAAATTGACTCAACATTCTTGAACCAGTTATTAGCCCCTATAGCTTGTTATAGGTACATCAAACAATTTGACACTCACACCAGGCCTTTTGCTTAGGTTCCAATGGGAACAGTCTAATGAGATGGTGTCAGCTCTCAAGAAGCTCATTCTCTAATTGGGGAAGAAAACACACACACACACACACACACACACACACACACACACACACGAGAATTTATCAGCTAGGTAGATAGAAAGACATAGAAGTCCTAAAAGATTCAGAAGTAGATCAGATGACAGTGCTATGGGGCCCTAGAGGACTGGGAAAACTCAAAAATTAAGAGCTGGAGGACCTTCGAGTACAATGGCAATATCCATAGGAAGGCCTAGAGGCATAATGGCATTCAATCATTAGAGGGATTTTGTGTGTGTGTGTGTAAGGAGTACGACAGTACTGTAATAGCGGTAAAATTCCATTAGACCTCTTGTGATAGGACCAGGGTTCTCCTGCTTCCCTTTAACAGGAAATAGTTTTCCCTAAAATGCAGTGAAGCTGTCTCTGAGACTTGATTGATCCCTGCCTTACTTGATGCAACCTCCTGTTCATTTAAGGGCATAAGAAGTCCCTCATATGTGGAATTATGGCCCCTCCAATTTCTCAAGACCATGTTCTCTGATGACCAGATGAGGGAGGCCATATCCAGGCAAGTTAAGTGTAACTAAATTCTTGTATATCCTTGCTGTTTTAGGACAAAACTTCTTTTGCTAATTGTTCAATGACCTGCAAATGCCTGAGTTTGTTTAAGCATCAAACCTTCATAATGTGCCCTAACATTCAGCATATTCAATAATTGGGAAAAGATGATATGGCCTCATGGCTCACATTGTAATTGAGTTTTGGGAAGCTGAGGGTGGAGTGGTGAAATATTGAGACACTGAATGGCTCCTGGTCCAAAAAGCCCCCTCTAAGGGTAGGTAGAGATGAGACAAGGAATAGATTCCCAATTGGGTCCAGTAGGTCCTAGAGGAGGCTGCCCAGAAGGGTAAAGAAACCCCAAGTTCAGCATTTCCTGGATGTTGGATGTTCTTTGGAGATTGGACTGCCAACATAAGAAGAATGAAAGTGAACTGACCCCTAGAACAGTCAGCAACCATAGATAGAGATCTCAGCTTTCAGGGACTGTGCTGTGAAAGCCAAGAGGAATCTAATGAAGCTGGTGGCCATGCAGGTGAAGGGATCTCTCCTCATAGGGGTGAGGTCTGCTAAGCTGATCTCCACCCTCCCCTCCAGGAACACACCCTATGGAGGCTCAAAATTCCCTCTGGAATCAGAGCTGTGAAAGAGCAGAATGAGAGAAAGTGAGACAGAGACTGCTCCTTGAAGGAAGGGTGACTCCCTACCCTGAGGAAGCAGGGAATAAATGGGTGCAATCTAGATCAAATTGACAGTCCCCAAACATTCCAGCTGAAACATTAAATTATAATGCTTATAATTAAAGTAGGTTGTAATTATCTTTATGGTTAAATATCAGCAAGTTTATAGTTGGAAAATAATACATAAAAAGTATAAAAATTATCCATCTCTTGCCCATTAAATCTTGTATAAAGACATTCTACAAGCTCCTATTTTCTTCCTTATCTTCCTAAACTTTTGGCTTTCTTCATGTGACATCACCACTTCTCTCTGATAACTCATCCCAAATAAACATCAGTGGTAAATAACAGTAACCAAGAAATAAAACAATTGCATTATGGGATTTTACATAGAAAAGTGACACTATTCCTTCAGCTCCAAGCACCTGTCCCCTTGCCTGAACTGCTTAATGAACTGAGAGGACTGTACCCTGAGGCCAAATCCCTATGGGTGATGAAAATCTGTCCAAACTCATTCCTTGGTGATGAACAAAATTTCTTTGGTCATACCCTCTCCATCCCAGTGATTCTAAACCCTCAGTGGTCATCATTCAAACCCCATTCTCTGAGCCCAGCTGGCCAATACCTTATTCTCATTTCCCTAAACCCAAGCTTCCCTTTTCCCTCATCATGTTCCACTCAACAGCTATCCACCCTTTCTATTGTGCTCTCTGGAAAGCCTTCTCCAAAAATGACAAACTTGCTTTCATCTTAAATCTCTCTTTCCTACTTCTTCATCTTGTGGCTCTCACTAAGACTTGGATTCCTTCTGATGAAATAGCATCCCTGGCCTCCCTTTTGTACTTTCACTCAATTCCTCCCCTTCTCCACCCTGCCCCTTCACCCCAGTCAGTCAAGGTGGGGAGTTTAAATACTCCTTGTTTCTCATTACCAGGTCCATTTTCTCCCTCTACCACCATTCCTCAGTAACCTCTCTTCTTTTGAAGCTCATGTAATCCTTATCTACTACACAATTAAAATTCTGGTGCCTGTTTTCTACTGTTCTCCAGGATACTTCTCTTCTTCCCTTGAAGAATTCTGTGCCTGAATGACAGTATTTATCTCCTCCTCAACTACTGTCTTCAAAAACTCTAATTTCCCAGTTCTCCAATTTACTGATACTCTCATCCATTCCACCTGAATCAGACAAAAAGGTGATCATATCCTTTATCTTGAAAATACCCTTGTATTTTCACTAACTTTGAAATTCTCTTATCTGAATCTTTTGTCTTACTACCTCTCCCCTCGCATTGCAATTCCCAACTGGTTCTTTATCCACATATCACTGTTAATCCTTTGTCTCCTTGATTCTTTCCCAGGCCATCACCTCTGCAGTAGTTACACTTTTCTCCCTTTCCCATTTTGATACCATTGTGAACAAGTTCAACTCTACACTTTTCTCTTCAATTTCTTGCCCCTTATCACATTGATGATTTTGCCCTACCAAGCCTCAGTGTTAGAGTATTCCTCAGAGGAGAACCACAAAAACCTGGAGAGAAAAGAGTATCAGAGAGGAGAGGGTAGCTACAGAGAGGTCAAGAAGGAAGAGAACTGGGAAAAGACCATTAGAATTGGCAATTAAGAAATCAACAATAACTTTGGAGAGAGTTTTCAGTTGAATGATGAAGTTGGAAGGCAGACTGTAGACAGTTAAGAAAAGAGTGAGAGGAAAGGAAGTGGAGACATCTATTGTAAATGACCTTCTCAAGGAGTTTAGCCAGAAAAGGCAGGAGAGATATGGAACATAGCCAATGGGTATCAACCAATTAAGTGAGGGTTTTTTGAGAATGGGGGAGGCAAGACATTTTTTAGGATATAGGGAAGCCATCAGTAGACAGGGAGAGATTGAAGATAAGTAAGAGGGAGAAGACAATGGAGGGGAGAATCTACTAGAGAACATAGAGTAGGATAAGATTACTTGTGCATGTAAAGATTTGCCTTGGCTAAAAGAAAAATCATTTCTTCACATTTGACAGGGGTGAAGAAGGAGACAGTGGCAAAAGGCTTCTGGGTGATGTGAGATGAGGAGGGAGCTCTAAGTGAATGTGTTCAATTTTTTTTTGAATAAAATAGGCAAGGTTCTCAGTGGAGAAAGTGGGGAAATGGAAGTCATGGGAGGTTTGAGACGGGAAATAAAGGTTTAGTAGCACTGCTGAGTTGGATGGGAGAGTGAATTAAATAAGGTTGTATTAAAGAATTGCCTTGCATCAATGAGGACCTAGTTGAGCTTATGTAGCATAACCCAATCAGCATGATTTTCTGATTTTTCTCTCCTTCATTCCGCAGCATGTGCAGAGGATAGAGGGAGGTCATACAAGGTTGAAGCTAAGCTGGTCACAATAGGTATGATTAGGGGGAAGGGACTCAAAAGAAGAAGATAGTATATAATTGAACTGGTTCACCAAGGAGTTAAAATAGGAAAAGGAAGAAAGTGTGTGGTTACTTCAGGGGTGATAACGTAAGAGAGAAATGAAGAGTTGAGGTATTGAAGGTCACAGTGTGGAGGAAGAGGAGAGTTTAGTATTAGAATGCAGAATGAAAGGTGGAAATCCAATAGATTATGATCAGATAAAGGAATTTCAGAGATAATGAACATGGAGATGGTGTAGTTATGGGCAATGGAAAGATCAAGGGTATCTTCGTGTAAGGCTGAAGAGGCTTGGGGGAATAAGTCATGGAAAATAAGTAAGTTGATGATGCAGTGGGGAGTTAGGGTGTTTGAGGGAGTATCCATCTATCTATATACATACATACATAAATACATACATACTTACATATGTGTATATGTATACTGAGGTCCTCTAGTATGAGAAGAGAACTTGGAGAGGAGAAAAAGATTGTGAGCTAGATATTGAATTCAATGAGGAAGGACATGAGTGTTCTGGAAGTCTGTTGACAACTATCAGGATTTTGTTTGGGTGATAAATGTGGACTGTATGAATCTCAAAGGAGTGGTTACCTAGTGATAGTGGTAGGGAGAGAACTTGGACATAGCAATAGGGTGCAAAGAGTATTCCAACTTCCCTACCTTGACCAGTGAGGAGGATGGGGCATGAATGGAACTGCAACCAGTGATGGAAAAGGAGCCATCTCTCAGTGAGAGAAAGAAGATAGAAGGTATGAGAAAGGAAAATATTTAAGATGAAATTAAATTTGTAGCAGAGGGCACAGTGAAAGGGGTGAGAAGTTTTTGAAGGGTTAGTGGGATGAGGGGAATGAGAAAGGATTGGGCAGTGGGAGGTGATAGATAATGTTTGGATGAGGACCTACATGCTTTCAGATTCACCTGGATTGGGGAGGGTATGATCTGAAGGGAGATTGTTAATCATTACGTGAAAAATTTAGATAGATTTTCAAAGTCAAAAGTACTATAATCTCCGGTAGGAGTCATTTCAGAGTCTTAGACTGTTTAGTCAAGGCAGCTAGAATTTAGAGCAGAAGGAGGGGTGATACTTTCCTACTGCCAAGGCAGGAGACCAGAATGGAAACTTGATGAAATGGCACCCTTTGACCTTATATCAGTGGTAGGAGACTGGTAGGAAGGAATGATGCTTTTTTACTTCCTCTGGAGGTTGAAGATCATCTGGGCATGATGGTAATGCACCCTTTTCACCACTTTTCTTGTTTCCTCTTCAGGGGCTGTGAACTGATTTGATGATACTGGGGGATCTAATCACTCACAGTAATGTTGGTGGGATTATACTAGAACGGGGGGGCTCAAGAAAAACTACAGAAATATACCTTGTTGCCCCATGGGGTACCACTAGGAACCTGATAGTGATGAAGCTAGTTAGTTTTTCTCTTGGGGCCCAACTTGCAAATGAGAATGGAGATTGGTATAAAGATCTCCAGAGTATGCAAGTGGAAAAATTTATATGAATTGCTGAAGTGAATGGAGGCAGAAAACAATATATACATTGACTACAAAAATGTAAAGGTAAAGATCAACCACCGCAAAACAATCAAAGATGAATGTTGCAAAATTATAAACCAACAAGCTTGGTCTTAAAGAAGAAATGTGAAAAAAAAAAATACATTCTGTCACTCCTTTGCAGGTGGTGAGTCCATATGCTTGGGAAATTGCGTATAGCATCAGATTTTCCCCCCAATTGATAGTTTTGTTGTCTTCCTCTTTTTTTTCTTTCTTTCCTTTTTTAAAAGGCACATTTAAGGAATGGAAAATCCATTTTTCTTGAAAGAAGTTTTCCTGATTGTCTAACAATCCTTACTGAGATTGAAATAGAGATTCTAGGTCTGAGAATGAAAATTTTTTAACAAGCAACATCAATTTCTTAAAGTAATTGAAAAAATGTGTAAAAGTGAAATAGTGGTTATAAGATTCATAGAAAATTAATTTTAAATTGCTCTATAGCTATAACTTAGCTATAACTTAATTATAGTTATAGTGTGGATGACCATCTTGCCATGTTTCTAGAAGAATGGAACTTAGATCAAATATGTGGGTTGATAAAATTACAAAATGCACACAGTCTTTTATAATATTATTAATCTGAAACTTTAAAAAACAAAATTTTATTTCTAATTATCATGATAAAATTTTTCCAACGAATCTTATGATACATAAAATATGGTATAATATATGATACATATATATTTGTAAATATATAGTAAATACATCTTAAAACTTTACTTTAATTTACATTAAAATTTTAAGAATAAATATAACAAAAATATATGATATATAACATCTATGAAGTTGCTCCTTCACAGGGAATAATAAACAATAAACAAAAAAGAAAAATCCACAAACATTTCAGAAATATTCCTATAGACAGAATCAGAGTTTGACAAGTATTTTTGGCTTGCTCATGCTCTTTTTCTATTGTCTAACAGATCTGGATGAACTCTCAGTGTACCAGAGTGCAATTTAAATATTTAGAAATTTGTTTTTAGAGGAGGTGATATGTTCCAAATTAATTCATTTTCCCATATTGGGGTTAGAACTTAGGAACTATTTTCTCAAGGCTATTTATCTTTCAATTTGGAATTACAATTTAAGCATTTCAAATAATAAAATTCAAGATTTTTTCTAGGTTGTGTAAAGAGCTTACATTCTTGCACATGCATCTTTAAGGCAAAGGCATACATTTTCAGATATAAAAACACATTCATAAAGGGCTTTAATATTTGAAAAATGTAAATATCATCCCATTTGAACCTTACAACAAACCTGGGAGGTAGGTGCCGTGATATATTCTCATTTTACAGATGAGGAAACTGAAGCAGACAGGATAAGTGATTTGTCTAAAGTCACACAACTAATTATTGGTGGAGTTGTTAACTGATCCAACCATTTTGGAGAGCAATTTGGAACTATACCCAAAGGGCTATAAAAATGTACATATCCTTTGATCCAGCAATATCAGTTCTAGGTCTGTATTCCAAAGAGATCATACAAGTGGGAAAAGAACCCACAGGTACAACAATATTTATAGCAGCTCTTTTCATGATGGCAAAGAACTAGAAATTGAGGGGACGCCTATTAATTGGCTGAACAAGTTGTGGTATATGAATGTAATAGAATACTATCGTGCTATAAGAAATGATTAGCAGGTGGACTTCAGAAAAACCTGGAAAGACTTATATGAACTCATGCTGACTCAGGGGAGCAGAACCAGCAGAACCCAGTTACAGCCACATGATACAATGACTAACTTTGATAGACTTGGCTCTTCTCAGCAATGCAAAGATCTAAGACAACTCCAAAAGACTCTTGATGGAAAATGCTATCCACATCCAGAGAAAGAACTATGGAGTCTGAATGCAGATCAAAACAGAATATTTGTGTTCTTTCTTTTTTGTTTTGTTTCTTCTTTCTTGTGGTTCATCCCATTGCTTATAATTCTTCTTTGCAACATGACTAATGTGAAAATATGTTTAATGTGAATGTATACATAGAGCCTATATCAGATTACATGCCATCTTGGGGAGGTGGGGAGAGAAGGAGAGAAAATTTGGAATCCCAAAGCTTGTAGAACTGAATGTTGTAAACAAAAAATAAATAAATAAAATTTTAAAAAGTCACTCAACTAAAATTTGAGTTTCTTACTCCAAGATTAACACTCTATCCATTATGCTTCCTAGCTTGGTCACATTATGGCCACAAGTTTTATCTTAAATATAAATATATAAAATCATTGTTCAATATATTCCATAGTTTTACTCTGGTCAGTAAAAATATCCTTCTCTTTTTGGAGCAACACAAAAAGATACAAGTATGTTTCCTGTACCACATTGAAGGTAAGTATACTCAACATAAGGTTTGAGGAACTCCTTTATTCAATAATTTCCACTTCTGTGATAGTCAAGAGTGTCAGAAAAGAGTGTTTGTAAGAATGGATAAAAAATATATTAACTCTCTTTACTTCCAAGTTTAACAGTCAATAAAATCTCTATAATGAAATTCACTATGTAAAGTGTTTAAATTTTGTGCCCAATATAATTGCTAGTCTAGTTTAAAAATTTATTGTAGACTCAGGAATTTACTTTTTATTTTCAAAGCAATAAATCTTAGGAACAAGAGAGGGACTTTCTCTGCATTTTTCTATTATTTCTTGCCTTCCTCTTTGCCTGGCCATATCAAAATGGAAGGGGAGAATTGACCACTGACATGAGTAACAAAATGCAGATAATCTTTTGTTGATTTCCACATACTTTTAACAGATAACAGAAAAAGTGATGAGATTCAAGAGTCAAAATTCAAGAGTCAAGAACAGCTTTGTTCTTGTTTTCCTCTGGAAGTCTGTCTGTCGATCAAAAAGAACTTTTAAAGTTTTTTTTTTTTAAGTGCTGTCATACCAATTCTTTCACAGATGCTTAAAATATTAGGAATATAATCATACAGACACTGTAGTTGCCTGGAATTTACTTTAAAAGACCTGCCCTATGCAAAAGGAAAGACAAGGAGAGATTTATTTAAGGTATCCACTCATTCCTCTACTGAAGCCCCACCACCTTGGATTCCTATGCTTGGAGCTCAAAGTCGATGAGACTCAAAGTTCTAATGAGAAGCTAAAAATCAAATGGAAAGAAATAGGAGAGTGAGGAACACAGAATGAGTGGCGTAATCGCTGAAGACCTGAAAAGGTTTACCAGATCTTAAAGAGACACATGCTTTTTGGTACAGACAACACAATTCAGGCAAACCTTCCACGATAGTTAAAAAGGAGATAAATAAAGAATTTCAGGCAGACCCTCCCAAAACAGCTCACTTAAGGTGATTAAACCGATCCACTCAGAGGATCCAACTTCTAAACATCTGCTGGCACCAAGTAATAATAACAGAAGAAAAAAGATGATCCTTCTCTGCAGTTAGCTGGATTTAAACTAAAACAGTGTTCAAAGTAATGGGAACTAGCTTACTCAAGGAAAATAAATAAACCAAAACAGGAATAAAAATTCTTAGTGACCTGTTTGAAAAAAAAAAAAAACAAACAAATAGGGGAAATCCAATGCCTTGGAGAGCTGTGGAGTTCTCACCCTGTCCTCATCTACTCACAATCCTTGTATCTCTAGCCAAGTTACCAGTTAGCTATTATTGTAAAATGGAACCGTAGCTTAAAATTTAGGATATGCCAGTAAGGAAATTTTTATCACATTGGTTACAATCCATGGCAGGGTGAGGCAGCTGGTTAATTCTCATCGACTAAGTGGGCTTTCCACAATTTCCAGGCAGTATATATAAGAGGAAACGAAAAAGTGAATATCAAAGGCATTTAGGCCAATAATGCCATATTATAGACTGTTGCTAAGAATAGGATAGCAATGTTTCATAAAAGGAAAGGTAAACAGAATTCACAGTTCTCAGATATAGATTTCCAATATCTTACAGCCTAGTTCCTGACTGTCAGAAGGACACTCTGAGGTTATACAAAAATATTTATAGCTTTTTTTGCAGTGACAAAGAATGGGAATCTGAGTTCCAACAACTGGAGAATGGCTGAACAAATTATGATGCACATACCAACACAAAATACTATTTTGCCATAAAAAATCATGAAGGGGATTTTTGAAACAGAAACCTGGAAAGATTTGTATGAACTGGTATAGAGTGAAGGGACCAGGATAATAATTTATACAGTGATGATAATATTATAAAGACATACAACTTTGAAAGTGTTAGACTGTAATCAGTGGAATGATCAACCATGATTCTAGAGGACTAATGATGAAACATGCTACTAACCTCCAGATAGAGAAGTAAAATATGTGTGTATACATAATATATAAATAGATATATCTGTATACATATATACATCTATATAGATATACACACATATGCATATATCTCATGTTGCACTCTGACTATGCAAAATGTATTCATGTATGTATATCTATATGATGTGTATAATACACACACACACATGTAGATGCATATATCTATGTATACTCACATGCATATACCAGTTTCTAAGGTTGAACCATTTGACAGTGGCAAGGACTTTGGTGGCAAGAGCTTTCTTTTCTGGATCTTCAGTAACTGTGACTATAGCACCTGCAGGAGCAGTTGTCAAGATGCATCTCCCCAGAGGTTGTTTTCCAGGGTGTTTCTATGGGCACAGGACTAAAAGCATTGATATTCCCAAGGCTCTTAGGTTCAGAGTCCTGAGGTATATTCATTGAGGTCTGAGGAAACATGATGGTTAAGGTAGCGTAGTGGTGGTGGTGGTTTGGCTCTCCTGGCACATGATAGCTTCTGCCTCTCCCTTCGGGTGCTTTGCTTTTTCATCTAGGCTGTCTAGCCTGCCATACTTGTAGAAGTTGGGTAGCAGTTGGTGGGGACGGCTGGCCCCTTTTCTCCAGAAGGAGTTTCCCTAGATGGTGGCCATAAGGAGGTCTGGATTGGAAGCAGTACAAATGGTGAAGGTGGGGCTGGGGCTGCTGCTTCTTTTGGGGCTCCTCTGCCCATCTGCAGCTGAACAGCAGATGTTGCTAGTGGTTATTATTCTCTATTCAGTCTTAGCTGTAGGGGGCTTGGCTGGAAACAGGTCATGTGGTTTGTGGGGCACTGTGGGCTCGTGACTCACAGTTTAAGAAAAGCTGACTTAGGGAGCCAAGATGGCGGCCGGGAAGCAGTGACTGGCGTGAGATCCCCACCAAGTTCCTCCAAAAACCTATAAAACAATGGCTCTGAACCAATTTTAGAGCTGCAGAACCCACAAAGTGGCAGAGGGAAGCAGGGCTCCACCGCAGGA
>CM053622.1:513178469-513199304 GCA_028646595.1 Phalanger gymnotis
CTGTTGAATCTCAGTCCTCTATAATCTATTTCTTCTGCCTTTAATAATGGTTTCAGGAGCTTAGGTTGTAGACAGCATTTTCTCTTTAAAAATCCAGTACCTTGGTTCATCCTTACTGGAATACTTAATGGATTAAATGATTTACTCATGGTCACACAGACAGCAGGGATTAAAGTGGGGACTTAACTTTAAGCATTCTTGAGAAATTGGAGGGGCCATAATTCCACATACCAGTTAGCTAATTCCACATATAAGGGACTTCTTATGCCCTTAAATGAACAAGAGGTTGCATCAAGTAAGGCAGGGATCAATCAAGTCTCAGAGACAGCTTCACTGCATTTTTTAAGGTGTTATTTTCTTCAGTATTTTTTGGGTCTCCTTTAGCAAGCTGTTGACTTGTTTTTCATGATTTTCTTGCATCACTCTCATTTCTCTTCCCAATTTTCCTCTACTTCTCTTACTTGCTTTTCCAAATCCTTTTTGAGCTCTTCCATGGCCTGAGACCAATTCATATTTTTCTTGGAGGCTTTTGTTGTAGGCTCTTTGATTTTGTTGACTTCTTCTGGCTGTATGTTTTGATCATCTTTGTCACCAAAAAAAAAAAAAGATTCTAGAGTTTGAGTCTGAGTCTGAGGCTGTGTCCTTTTTAGCTGCCTGGCCACATTCCCAGCCAACTACTTGTCCTTTGAGGTTTTAGTCAGGGTATGACTGTTTGTAGAGTAGAGAGTGCTTTGTGCCAAGTTTTGGGGGCTGTGCTGCTGTTTTCAGAGCTACTTCTACTCCCCTGTCACCACAAGCTCTGCTACAGCAGCATTCCTCCTCCCCCAAGAACTGCCAACCAGGATTGTGACTGAGATCCAAGCAGGGCAAGGCAAGCCCTGTACTCCCACTCTGGTCTGAGGCTTGATTCTTCCCACTGTGTGAGCCAGAGACTCCAGAAGCAGCTGATGCTGGAGCTCTGGAAACAGCCACAGGAGCTTCCTGCTGCTGTGGTCACCACCACACACCACCTCCACCACCCATAAGGTTGGGTTTGGACTGCTTTCTAACCCAATCTAGCAGTTTTCCCACTAACCAGCTCTGTGGTTTTTGGTTTTTGTGGGTTGAGAAGTCTGATAACTGCCAAAGCTCAATGATTCATTGCCCTAAGGCCTGTTCCAGGCTGACTCCTGGTCTGGTCTGTCCTAGCGTGGCCCACGCTGGGCCATGCTATGCTCCAAGCATTGGGGGACAGACCCTTCCCAGCAAGCATCCAGGCCATTCTGTGCTGGAGACCTGCTTCCTTCTGCTATTTCATGGGTTCTGCAGCTCTAGAATTTGTTTAGAGCCATTTTTTGCAGGTGTTTGGAGGAATTTGGGGGAGAGCTTAAGGAAGTCCCTGCTTTCCCACCATGATCTTGGCTCTGCCCCCCAGTATTTTTTTTTAAGAGGAAGAAATCCAAAATCCAAAATAAAAAAAGAGAATTCAGAACTGATAATGAAATAAAGGAAATTGTTAGAAATGGTTATGCCCATTTAGGCCAAAACCCCAACAATTTCATTAAAATTAATAAAAAAGCCCTTGTTCACAGAACAGGAACAAGAGAATTTAAATAACCCAATTCTAGAAAAAGAAATTGAGTGAGCAATTGATAAACTTGCAAAAATGAGGTTGAAAACCAAACTTTTAGGAATTAATGTATTTATAAGTGAAAATTTCATTTTTTTTAAATAGAGAAAGATGGCATTTTACCAAACTACTTCTATAAAACTACTATATTTTGATATCTAAACCAGGGAGAAATGAGGGAGGAAAAGAAAGCTATAGGTCATTTTCCTTAATGAATATTAATGTTAAAGTAGTAAATAAAATATTAGCAAAGGGGCAATGAGAACATATTTAAAAGATTGTTACATATAACTAGATTGGAGTTATAATATGATTTCAGATCTGTTTTACTATTAGAAAAATTACAAAAATAATAAATCATCTTAGTAACAAAAATCACATTATTATATTAATAAATGCAGAAGAGGGTCTTGACAAAATACAAAACCCATATTTAGGTTATATATTCCTTTGTGGCTCATTGTGGTATATGGTTTGAAATGATGTACCAAATCTAATTTGCATAAAACTGATGCTTAGTTTTCCTAGCATTTTTGTTTTAGCAATGTATTATTTGTCCTGTTTGACTATAACCATTGATTATAAAAGAAGATTTCTATTTGATTGATGTATTGGGATTGGGGTATTGGTGGGTAATAAAAAAGAAGAAATTAAAGGAAGAGCTTCAGTGAAACTCAAAAAATGCACAGAAGATCAAAAGGGATCACAGACAGGGAGGGCAATTTTGTTAGTATCGTGTTAAATTAATATACTATTTTATAAATAAAAATCCTTATGCAACAGCTCACATTTCCATGTAAAATCCTCTTTATGCTTTTTTTTTGTTCATTGAAATTTTCATGTTTACTGACTATTTTAAGCTCATAATAAAAAAGATTTCCCTTTTTCATTTGAGTTAGAGGAGCTGGAAAATTAGATTGCATTTCTATCAGGAAAGAGAGAGAGAGAGAGAGAGAGAGAGAGAGAGAGAGAGAGAGAGAGAACGAACAAATTCAAATCAGCTCTTTTTTGAGGCAGTCAAAACTGCTCAATAACACAGAGAGCTTCCTGTGTCATGGGCTGTCGTGGCAAATTGGAGCTGACAGCTGGAAACCGTTCACATAGATTTCCTATTTTTTCTTTTAAGTAGGCTGTATTAAATCACACCAAAAAGGGCTGACATCCTTAAAATCCATGCTATTATATCATATTCAATATTGTAAAAAATCGCCTGCTTTTCAAATCTCAAAGTCACTTGACACAGAACCTTGGTAGCTTTATCAGACTTGAGCTGTGTTTCACACGCACATATGTGTCCCCCTCCTTAGTCAGCTCTCAATTATCCTTGAGATCACTTTAAAAATTGTATCCACAAATAATCCCCAACCTCGTTTCTGTCATTAGTTCAACTCTTGCCACTACCAATTACCGGAAATGCAAACAAGTAGCAAAATAGACCTGCTTTCTCTATTTTGCTGAATCTTTGGGTCAGGTATTAAGCATTCGGAGAACAAGGGACATGGACAGTTTATAGGCTAGTTGAAAGTTTTCTCTGAATGAAGTAAAAACAATTTCGATCAAAATGTAGTCATCCTTCATTTCTCAAAGCAGACATTTTGAAAAGTTAGGTATAAAGTGAAATGACAGACCCACATCATCTCAATACTCGAAAATACCTTACAGATCTTCAGTTCTAAGCCATACCTTAACAGATACTCCCTTCAGCATTTTGGACAGGTGGTAGTCCATCCTCTGCTTGAGGATCTTCAAGGATAGGCATTCAACTAATGCTTTAACAAGGTACGTGAGCATTTACAAACCTTAGATATCGACCAAGGATACAAGTTAGGGCCTGATTTATTATTTTGTTGACTGTTTAAAGATGAGAAAGTGATAGAGAAAATGTTAATCTTTTAAGTTAAACTTAGGAATGTGTCATCTATACATTTTCTTTTTTAAATTTAAATTTATTTTCTTTTAAATTTTTTGAATAAAACAATCATTTCTATAAAATAGTGTAATGAAAATAGATGATTGCACATGAAACTGCAAATCTATTATGTACAACTTGCTATTCCTTTTAAATACATAATAAAGTTATCATGGAAATTTCTTTTTCCCTCTTTTCTTCCTCCCTCCCTCCTACCCTAGAGATGGCTGCCATTAGATACAAATATGTATATAGGTACATGTAGACATATATGTAAAATCATTTTATACATACTTCTGTTTATCAGTTCTTTCTTTGGATGCAGATTCTTCCTTTGTATGGCCTTTGTAGTTAATTTGGGTATATGCATACATTTTTAAGAGTCAGTTGTTCATTTACCAACATACTATTGCACTAAAACAATCAGTATATTATACTTTTGGACAGAACCAATGGTGAAGATGATTTTCCTTGCTTCCTAAATGTATCTTGAATTCAATTGCTCCCTCTAGGACAAAATAGAACAAGTATAATATGGTAATAATAAGCATCATTTATATAGTGCTATAAGATTTGAAAAGCACTTTACACTTATTATCACATTTTGTCCTCAAAATGACTTGGGGAAGTAGATACCAATATTATTCCTTATAAAAGATGTGGAAATGGAAATTGATTAAGTGACTAGTCTAAGGTCACACAGCTAGAAAGTATATAAGGCAGGATTTGAACTTGGATCTTCTTGACTTTAAGCCTATCTCTTTTTGCTCTGGGCTACATAGCTGCCTAATATGTGAAGTCCTCTTTCTTCATTCACTCATGTTATGAAATTGGAGATTGAATGCTGTTTTGTTGGTGGGGGGAGGTACAGGGAGAAAACTCAAGTCATTTAATGTGGCAAATGTTGGGGAGGAAAGACTTATTGTTATGGGTCTCATGGCATGCTAGGAATCATATAGTAATATTAGTCCTTTGTTTTGTTGGGATTTGTTTCCACCAGCAGATTATATTAGATAACTCAATAATTCTGTATAGTTTCTTAAAAAAAACCCAAAGGTTCAAAATCCAAGGAAGGAGAAAGACTTGGTTTCTTCTTTTGCTGGCTTTTGCCTGGATTGGATTGGATGGTAGGATGGTAGTAGAAACAAAATGTTGCCCCTTGGTAAATTATAGCTCTAACCGTTTCAAGTTACTGGACAATTGGGAGAGACGTAGGTAAGGTGGTACCACTAGGACCAGAAATGATATAGGTTGGTAAAAAATAAAGTAATAATTCTCTACTTTGTAAATGTATAAAACATTGAATGTAATTATAATGAAGCATTATTATGCCTTATTTTCATAGTTATTTTGGTATATTCCAGGAATTTTTCCATTCCTTATCGTCAAGTCCCTATTTGTACGATGTACAAGGCATATTCATCTACACAATGATTTGATTCAACTAGATGCCTTAGGGAGCATCTAGGTGGCATAGTGGTTTAACTGCTGGGCCTGGAGTCAGGAAGACTCATTTCTGTGAGTTCAAATATGGCTTCTGAAACTTACTAGCTGTGTGACCCAGGGCAAATCACTTAACCCCGTTTTCCGCAGATGCTCATCTGTAAAAGGAGCTGGAGAAGGAAATGGCAAACCACTCCAGTTTCTTTGCCAAGAAAACCCCAAATAGGGTTAGGAAGAATCAGACATGACTGAAACAATTGAACAACAAATAGCAAAAGATGCCCTGGGGGTAAATCCTTTCCTACTCCACAGTTCCACTAGCTTATGAAATAGTGATGTGCAATGTATTCAGAGAAAAGAGTAGTAAAAAAGCCTGAGTGGGATTCTAGCTCTGCGATTTCATATCTGTATGACTTTGGATAAGTCTCTCATTGGACTTCAGGTTCCCTCACCTGAATAATGAAGCAATTGGACTAAATGATCTTTAATGTCTGTTTCAGCTTTTAAAATTCTTTGATTTTGTGAAAATCAGAACTAGAGTTAGAAAATGTCAGAGGAAGTATACCACTGGAAACAATGAACATTGGCTTTATTTTGTCTGAAGACAGAATGGCAGAAGGAACAATAAGAGAAAAAAAGAAAATCCAGAAAACGTAACAACTCAAAGATTTGAAAGAAAAATGAATGAGATTTATAGCTCTGCAGAACAGAGCAAGGAGGGGGCACTGCAAGACTTACTGGGGTTCCAGAAGAAATAAATCTGACATCTTTATTTCAGGAAATTGTACAAGAAAAACTCTCAAAGTTATGGAATACCAATGATATAGTCTAACTAGATACTATATATATGTATATATATAATTATACATTATATTACATATATATTTCATATTTATCTGTACAGTCCAAGTCCGTACACTCCAAAAAGAGAAAAGGCAAAAGAGTCAAAAAAGGCCAAAGCCAACTCATCATCGTAAAACTTCAAAGAAGGTGGGAGGGGTCATCTGATTAGAAGAGAAGATGCTACTGTTCTGAGCTCACATCCTTGCCTGTCTTGCAAGGTTACTGACCAGGTATTCTGAAAGAAACCACAGGTAAGGTACAGAGAGTGAAGAGTTATTTGTTGAATGGCAATCACTCCCTTCTTCCATCCCCTCCCATTCATACATTATGGGAGTGTGATCACCTCAGCATGTGGTATCCGAAAGGGGCATCTAATTGGCATCACTTCAATAAGTTTCCATTCTCATCACCTTTACACCTCAGTAGAAGGCCTCGGCCCTTTTTCTACTCCTTAGCTGGGGTTTGGCTTCACCTATCCCATTACTGCAAAGGTAATTTGCATCCCATTACTGCATGGTGAATGGAATGGTGAAGGTGAAAGAGATAGGACTGTAGTTGGAGAAAGGTAACACCTTTCTCAATTCTTGCCATTTTGGGACACCTGAAGAAGTCATCTACTGCCTAAATAGCACTTAGCAAAAATAACCAGTTAAACTAGAAATCTGTCAGATGCTTGACAAGCGTGAGCTCATCCTGTACTAACCCTGTCACACCCCTCCATCCCACTTCAAGCTAGTGTCTGAAGATATTTGCCTCCACACATTTTTCTTCTCCCCCTACAACTGAGAATAATTTTTCTTTCTTTCGTTCTGGGTACAAAAATTCCTAAATATGGTTCTGGAAGATGGACAACCTGTGATCATGAAATATAATACTACCTGTAAGAAGATTTCCAGCAAATTGGGTTGTTTCTGTAGCTGAGGATCTATGGAAGAATGTGGACAAGAATTACCAAGCTAAGAAGGCATATGGAGGAGTTTTGTTTTGTTCTAATGGAGGAAGTACACATATTATTAAGGTCATAGATTCACTGACATGTAGAAAGTACAAATAAAGGAAGAAACATGAGGATGGAGAGTGGAGATAGAGAGCAATCTGAGAACAAATTTCCCATTTTAGGCAAGGGAGGTTTGATTTTTAGTAAATTTTAGTAAACATGATAGAGTTAGTAGTATGAAATAGAAACCCTGCTTAGGATATTTTGTTAAGTTTGGGTAAAAGAATAATTTAAAAAATACTTAAAGAAAGCACAGTCTAGTGGGAAAGAACATGCGATTTGAAGTCTGAGTCCTGTGTGAGGACTCTGTGCCTTATCAGCTATATGACCTTGAGCAAGTAATCTGACTCTTATGAGTCTCATTTTCCTCACCTGTAAAATCAGGGAGGTGGACAAGATACGATGTCTAAGGTCTATTTCAGCTCTAAACCTTATAAGTCACTCAGGTTTTTATACTTCTATCTCAGAATATACTAAGATTTGAACTCAGGTCTTCAGACTCTGTGGCATAGCGCACTTTCTTACAGAATTTTGGATTTAGGCAAAAAGTGTTCTCTAGCTATCTGTTTTTCTCCATCTCTCTTGACATGTCCTACCCCTCATCCCTTTCTTTCCTAAATTATGTATAAGCAGATCATGCCTCAAGCTAGTGAGGTCTTGTGAAAACAGGATCAGTTTGAAACTCAGAAGCTGTGAAGTCAAAGTTCTGCTTCACAACTAACCAATTGTGTGAACTTAAGTCATTGGATTTTTTTTATACTAAATGTTCATTTGTGCTACTAGAAATGGGAAACATCCAGGAATCCACATCCCCAGTGAGACCTTTCAGCTTAATGGAGTTGAGAGGATCATCATCAGGTTGGCTATAGGGAGATGAATTTTCCAGGCACAGCAAACAATTTTAAAGAGCATGGAGAAGTTAAAGATAAAAGGAATATCCACACCGACAAAACTAAAGATCCTTGAAGTATTTAATAATAACGATAAGAGCTAACATTTATATAGTGCTTGCTATGTGCTAGGAACTGTATTAAGTGTTTATAAATATTATCCCATTTGATCCTCATATCATGGCTGGGTGGTAATTACTATTATCACCCCCATTTTACAGATGAGGAAATGGAGGCAAATAAAAGTTAAATGACTTATCCAGGGTCATAGTGCTCATAAAATTTCTGAGGCCATATTTGAAGGCCGGTCTTCTTGACTCTGGGCCTGCTACTTTATCCACTAGGCTAAGCTCACCTACCTAGCTATAATTTAAGAGTATATTCGATTTGGAGTATGAGGATATGGTACTATTCCAGGCTCTCAGACTTAATGTCTATGTGACCCTGGGCAAGTAATTTACCTTCTCTGGGCCTCAGTTTCCTCAGCTGTAGAATCAGTTGGTAGAAAAGATGGTGTTTAGAGTCCTTCCCATCTCTAAATCCTATAAGTCCTTCAACTTTCAGAATATATCTAGGTTAATACTTTTTATATTTGGTAACTTGGTATAGGATAGGTATTTTAAAACAAAATTAATATTTTATAACTAACATATCTTGACATATTGTTTGTATTTAGAACTTTTCAGAGTTAAATTTCCTTTCAAAAGAGAATTATATGGTTTGAATAATCATATGCTTTTTCTGAAAGTTCTCCTAGGTAGGAAATCAGTGAAATGCTATGGACCCGATTTATCTGGAAAGAAAAAATTTATCCATTAATTTATAAGGCATATTTTGAGTTCCCATAATGTGTGAGGTAACTTACTCAGTAACTTACTAAAACCAGAGAAATTTCATTGGAATTGTTGATAGAGCTTACACTAAAGTTCTACTCTGATGACTCACCGTTGGGTGCAAGTGAACCTACATTCTTAAAGGCTATGTCAGTGAAATAAAACTTTGGTTAGTCTTCAAAATCTGAAAAGGCTCTGAGCAGAATCTTAGAGATGGACAGTGTGTATTTTTTTTGGAAGGCTAAATTCAGAAAGGCTCATCATCTGATTGGCCACAGGGCGATGACACTATCTGTGTGACTTCCCATACTTCAGGTTGCTCGTCTGTAAAATGAATGTATTGGGATAGAGGACCTGAGGACCTGTCCAGCTCTAAATCAATGAACCTATTAACTATTTAACCAAGATATTCTTAGAAACCTATAAAGACATTCACTGGGATCTACAGTTTTACAGTAGATCCGTGCCTATGAAGTCTCAGGTCGTCAAATATTTTGATTTTGATTTTGATAGAGAATGGATTGCTTGAGCAATCCTCATACAAGAGACTGTTCATCGAGATTAAAGAGGTTAGTTTAATAGACAAATGACTCAATCCAACTCTAAATTATGCATATTGATTTTAAGTGAAGCTATATGTAGTGAAATATAGAATTAATAGCAATAGCTCCCATTTATAAGGTACTTTGAGGACTGCAAAGCATTTGCCTCACAAGAACCCCATGAGATTCTGTTATTATTCCTGTTTTGCAGGAGGAAAATGAGGCTCAGAAAGGTTAAAGTACTTGCCCAGGATGAGACAGCCAGTAAGGGACTAGATTAGAATCTAGTCCTTCTGACTAGAAAATTCAGGGAATTTTCCATTCTATCACATTGCTTCTTCATAAAGAAATATATTCTTGGGCCTTTCTCCCCTTTAATGTTCTTCTCTGTCAGGATCACTTTAATGGTGACAATTTTCCCTCATATGAAATGATTACTCGCCTTTCTGGATTATCGATAATTAAGATGATCTTTTTGATGGTTTGCATTTTACTGAGTGATGCAACATCAGGAAGATTTGACCAATTCCTGTGTCAATAGTGGGATCCTGCCTGAGCCAAAATGACCCTGCCCAAGAATCACCACTGGATAGTTTTGTAAATACTCTCAAGCATGAGGGGAACTACCAGAAGGTTTATTGGCTTGGACTTTGTTTATATCCCTGCAAGAGTTAGATAAATCCCTGAATTTCCTACTTCTTGTGACTTAGAAGCCTTGGTCATTCGATATAATGAATATGCTATTGCCACATAATCATTAAGATTCATAATCCTCTGCAAGGCTATCTATATTACAGAAGTAGAATCTGAAACAGCAGGATAAAAGCAAAATCGCCTTTTAGTAGGGCATGCCCTCAGCTTTAAATTTTTGACAAGTACTCTAACAGTAAGAAACCAACTACATCAGTAATGTTGAGCTAATAGAAAAAAATAAGACATATTCACACACACACACACACACACACACACACCACACACACACTTTTGTTAAAACCACAAGAACTGAATAGCAGAGGGAATTGGAAAATTTTCTTGTAGGGCATTAACAACCAACAAAAATTAATTCATGAGCATTTATTCCTTTGTAACATGGTGAGTCTGTCTCTCTACTTAACCCCAGTGCAGAGGGAGGCAGTGAACTTAAACATGAGTTGACGTGGCCCCTGTGGGGTCTCTCTCTATTCGCAAGTCGATTGTTTTTGTGGAGAAATTGCTCTGACCCATACTTGTGTTGCTATATAGGCACAGTAGGGAGTGAAGTCAAGATGTCTGGAAGGGGTGAGTGTTGAATCTGCATTTTATGTACAGGGGTATGTTGCTCTAATGCTGCTTTGGGAATGGCATAAAAAAGCAACCTAGTTGGCAACAATGGTTGCTCTCAGATAAAGGAGAAAAGGTAGTGAAGGTTTTCTTTTTGCAGGCTAGTAAGAGGCATTGTTATTCACGTTAATCTTACTGACAGAACTGGCTGGATTCTTCAGGAAGGTTCCTGTATATGAAAACTTATTCAAACAGTGTTGAGGGTATATTTTGGATTGGGAAACTTAGAGTATATCTGATGATTGGAGACCAGGTCCCAGGAATTACCAATCACTGCCTTCACCATCAGGCAGGATCAAGGACTTAGTATTTGACCTACTACCTCAAGTTACTCTATGCCCTTCTATCCCTCTGACATCATCTTTTGCTTGGGCTTTTATAATCAAATCAACATTGTGAATTCTATTGTGGAGGGCCCACCAATCTTCTGTCTGATGGCCTGAGTCAGACTTCCTGCAATTCTGAGTTATGGAATGCCTAGGTTGAAGCTACCTTCTCTGTCCACCATTTCCTGCTCTCCCATACCCAACTATGTTAGCCCATCCCTTTGCTATCCTTATACTACTGTATTCTACCCTTCCATTGAAACTTATGCCATCCTTGTTATAGTTTTAAAAAACAGCTTGTCATATTAGACTAATCTTCTCTTCTGGGAATTATTTTACATATATTTTTATTTAGTTTTCGATATAAATTGTTGCTCTCCCTTCCTCCCTCTCTACCATTCTCCTTCCCCTTCCCATAGAATGCTTCTTCAAGGTGGGGCCTACTTAGCTTTTGTCATTTTATTCTCAGCATCTGGAAGTGTGCCTGTTGCATAGTTGTTGTTGCTGTTTGTCCTTAGTTCTCTAAGAAGACCATGACATCAGAAGGGTGATGCCATGACATGCAAATGAATTGGATTTAAGTGAGAGAGGGCTGTGCAAAGTCACCAGCCTCACTTTCTCCTCTGGAGCCATCTGGATCGAGTGGCAAGATATAGATCAGTAGCTCCTTATTAAATGCCTTTTGAATTGAATGAATGCCCTTTGAAAATTTTAAAGCCCTCCATGTGGTTGAGCTCTTATCATCAAAGCCATAGCTAGGTTTGGGCGATTGGGACTTTTACCTCATGCCAACGTCTGGGGAACATGCTTCTTCCTCATGGTGAACCTCTGTCCCCATTAACTCCATGCCTTATGGTTCCTAAGAGATCCTGAGGGCCTTTGCGCTCTTCTGGGGTTGTCCTTTCCCCACTGTAACATCCTCTTTTTCCTTTCTTTTCTTTGAGATTGAAGATTAGGCTAGACTCCTGGGGTGATATAAGTTTCTTGGGAATAGGTATTATTTCTTTCATTTAATTTGTATCCCCAGCACCAAGCACAGTGCCTGGCATATAGCAGGTGCTAGATAAATACTTATTTGGTATTTTATTTTTTCTTCATTACATAGTAATTTATGGCCATGCTTTTTTTAGGATGGGAATATATTTATTTTATTTAAAAATTTTTTTCTTTTAAATTTATTTATTTACTTTTAGTTTACAACATTCAGTTCCTCAAGTTTTTGAGTTTCAAATCCCCCCTTTCTTCCTCCCTCCCCACCCAACACAGCATGCAATCTGATATAGGCTCTACATATACCTTCACACTAAACATTTTCACAATAGTCAAGTTATAAAGAAGAGTTATAACTAATGGAATAAATCATGAGAAAGAAGAAACAAAACAGAAACAAAAATACAAAAGAGAATGAATAGTTCGCCTCAATCTGCATTCAGACTCCATAATTCTTTCTCTGGATGTGAATCGTTTTTTCTATTATGAGTCTTTTGGAGGTGTCTTAGAACCTTGGATTGCCGAGAAGAGACAAGTCTATCAAAGTTAATCATCACAGATACAATGTGTCTGTAGTTGTGTATAATGTTCTCCTGGTTCTGCTCCCCTCACTCAGCATCAGTTCATATAAGTCTTTCCAGGTTTTTATGAAGTCCATTTGCTCCTCATTTCTTATAGAACAATAGTATTCCATTACATTCATATACCACAACTTGTTTAGCCTTTCCCCAATTGATGAACATCCCTTTGATTTCCAATTTTTTGCCACCACAAAAAAGAGCTGCTATAAATATTTTTGTACATACAGGTCCCTTTCCCACTTGTGTGATCTCTTTGGGATACAGCCCTAGAAGTGGTATTACTGGGTCAAAGGGTATGAGCATTTTTATAGCCCTTTGGGCAAAGTTCCAAATTGCTCTCCAGAATGGTTGGATCAGTTCACAACTTCACCAACAATGCATTAGTGTTCCAATTTTCCCATATCTTCTCCAGCATTTATAATTTTCTTGTTTTGTCCTGTTAGCCAATCTGACAGGAGATGTGGTACCTAACACTTGTTTTGATTTGCATTTCTCTAACCAATAGTGATTTAGAGCATTTTTCATATAACTATAGTTATCTTTAATTTTTCCTCTGAAAACTACCTGTTCATATCCTTTGACTATTTATCAACTGGGGAATGATTTGTATTCTTATAAATTCGACTCAGTTCTCTGTTTGTTTTAGAACTCATTGGCCATACTAACCCAAGTAGTAGACAGGATTTAGTCCCCAGGCTGTAGTTTGCTGATCCCTGAGGAATCTAGAGAAAAACATCTCATTGCCAAAGGCACATTTTTGGTCAGAGAACATGTAGATATTTGATAGAAGATCTCTTTCATAGCATACTGAGCACAGGGGAGGTTTTTTTTTTTTTGTATTTATATCCTTAGTACTTAGCATGATAACCAGCAAATAGTATGTGCTTAGCAAACACTCATTGATTAATTGTCCTTTTCATTCTTCTGTGCCCATCTGAATTCGAGAAGTGTCAGAATTCCTAGTCATGGCTCCATACTTGGTCTAGAGTGCAAATAAAACCATAGAGGAAAAAAAACCATTTTATCTATAAAATGGGAGATGGCTAGATGGGGGCTCTAGGAAATGAGAAGGAAAATGTCTCTTGGTTTACAAAGACAGAAAAAAATCATAGAGAAGAGTTCTAGGAACTTAGGAAACTATGGAGAACATGCCTTGGCCTAAAGAGGAAGCAAAAAAAGAGAGAGAGAAAGAGAGAGAGAGAGAGAGAGAGAGAGAGAGAGAGAGAGAGAGAGAGAGAGAGAGAGAGAGAAAACAGCTAGAAAACTAAAAAGGAAATACCCTTCGGTCAGAACTGTGATGAAGGCAATATGGCTTTGGGATATGATGCCAACAGTTAGAGATGTGAAACTCATTTTTGGAAAGATCTATTTTTTTTCCTACAGAATTACAGATATTAGAGCCAAAAGGAGCTTTAGACATCATTTAGGGATATAAGAGCTTTGTTCTTCGAAACTCTACTTCAGCTTGTTATGATAGATAATTTGATCCATAAAAGCAATATAGATTTCATGATGATATATGTCTTTGGGAAAGCAGAGATCAGCTATGCCCTAGTCAGGACTTTAGAGAGATTTGAAAATTAATAGAGGTTAACTAATTGAGAGGTCCACTTTCTTTAAATGAGTTCAAATGGTGTCTATTCCTTTCAATCTGACTCCCATATTTTATACATTTAACAATAAGAGCCACTGCCATGCTGAACCCAGGATGGCTGGGGCTCTTGCCCTCTCCCTCTATTTTGAGAGACTTCTCTTAGCTCTGGACCCATGCATGTATACATGCATGGACTGGGTTCAGTCCTACAGGAGTCTGGCCTGTAAAGTGAGAGTTTAGGATCTTTATGATTCCCTCTAGACCTCCCAGGAAAATTACATAAACTCAGCTTTGGCCTATTTTTAGTCTCTCCCAAAGGGGGAAGCAGAAAGGGACAATGCAAATGAGGCATTGGATAGCTACTTCTTTCTTCCCCACAAATGAAATACTTAACATAAGGGAGTCACGAAATGTTGTCAAAAAGCTTAAATAGCAGCAATAGTGATGTAACAAGTGCTATACATTCTTTTAATATTGAGAGTTAAATATAAGAACATGAAACAGTTTGCAGGACTAATAACATTTTACATTTCATCTCAACTTTGCACTGTACAAACAATTTTCTCCAAGTCCATGTCATCTGGCAAGTCAAGCCAGAGCCTAGATCTCCTCCTCCATCTGCAGTCATTTTTTTTTCTAGAAGTGTGTAGTTATAGAAATTCCTTCCTTCTGTTACCAGTTAGCTGAGATTGAGGACCTCTCAGTCTCACAAGGTTGCTTACAAGGATGAAACTATATATCTCAAGACGACTACATATTCACCTGGAAAGCAGCACAAAAAAGACGCACCCCCAAACCAAAACTTAGGCTTCCCTAGGTAGGACATGTGCTTTAGTAGTCATATGTTTATAGCTGCCATGCTGTTGGGTTGAGGGAAGGTTGTCATGTTACCCTGCCATGGATTTAGCAAGAGGTATAAAGAAATCTCGCTTGGCAAGTAGGGAAATAGAGACACTCCCATTTTAGGATCCATTGAGTCAATGTCTCTTCCAGCTTAATGACCAATAATAGGGTTACTGCGTCATCTTACAGAACAAATACTTCAGCCCTGGACCATAATATGTTCAGAATTTGTCAGGGAACTCAGCACATGATCCATGACATGAGTACCTCTCCCTATGACTCCTATCACCTTCTAGCTACACAGCTGAGAAAATAGAAGCAAAGAGGGATCACATGACTAGTCTCAAATTTATGATGAGCAAATTCCACTCATGTCTCTTGGCTGCAAGTTTAATGCTTCTTTTACCCTAGAATACCTCACAATAACTTTTTTCTTCCTCCAACAGTTATGCCCAGATACTTTGGTACCACACAGATAAATCTAGCTGTTAATCAGCTTCTTTCTTTCCCTGTTTCTCCCTGAAAATAGAGTGGTAGAATTTAGCTTTGGTGTTCCTTAAACTTAAGATTTGGGGATTTAAGATCTTTGTTCTTCAAAACTCCACTTCAGCTTGTTATGATAGATAATCTGGTCCATAAAGGCAATATAGATTTCATGATGATATATATGTCTTTGGGAAAGCAGGGAGCATTTATTCCTTAGTCAGGACTTCAGAGAGATTTGAAAATTAACAGAGGTTAACTAATAGAGAGGTCCACTTATAGATGAATTCAAATGATGTCTATTCCTTTCAATTGGCTTTGGTATCTTTCTCTGTTATATATCAAATAGTATTCTTCTCATGCTAAATAGACTCTTTTCCATAACACACATCTACAGTCTCTGTCACCAGAGTGTTTCATGTTTAAGCCAGTATTGATTCAAGGTATTTTTTTGTTTCTCTGGAAAGGGATTAAGGGAGATGAAGCCATTGTAACCTGACTGGAAACTACTCACACATATGTGTGAGTATACACACAGGCACCACACACAATTCCTTAAACACTCACACAGAGCTATACAAAAAGTGCAAATTATTATGTAAGAAACTACATTGACATCTCGGTAACTGAAATTCCTATGCCCCATTATCAAGACAGAAGTGTTTTCTTAGTTATAGAGAAATAATTTCAATAGTTGAAATATGGGAGAATTTTCTATGCTTTTTAAAACTAAAATGTGAGTTGTCTAGTTTCATTCCCAGCCACTAGAATGAGAGGAAAATACTTTTCAATAGTATTTTTCCCCCAAGGAAATTCCAAGAAATTCTGATAATTCCACAAAAACCAATATTTATGCATTATTTAATTTATATATGAGAGGAAAATAACTTTGTATATGAAAATAACTTGTAGAAATACCATGAAAATATCTTTTTCAGCAAATTTTGAATAATGAAAGCATTTCCAAGTTCACATAGTACTCTACTTAAACCAAAGAAAATAAAAGAAATCTGCTAATGTATTTTTGCTATAACTCTGAGCTATATCAAAAGTCCATTATAAGTAGTCCTTAGCACAAATGGAATGCTCCCTTTGACTGCTAGTGTTATCTTGTAGAGAGTGAATATTAATATCTTTTTCTAAGATACCTCTTTAGGTCACTTACAGAAAGCAAGAGCACAATTACATAGCACTTTAAGGTTTACAAAATAATCTCCCCACAATAAGCCTATGAGGTAGGTAGCATAAACAGCATCATTATTTTATGGACGAGAAAACAAACTCAAAGTGGTGTGATTTTGCATAGGATCATGCAGCCTAGGATTCAAACCCAGATCTCCTAACTCCAGACTCAGTGTTCTTTCTACTTTATCAGAAGATCCTGTGGCACAATTGGAGAAATCCTGGAATGAGAGGTCCTAGGGACAAAACCCTCTTGTGATGTTTACTAGTAGTTTAACAGTGCAGCTGGGTGATGCAATGAATAGAGTGCAAGGCTTGGAGTCAGGAAGACCTGAATTCAGATCTAGGCTCACACACTTACTAGCCATATGACCCTGGGTAAGTCACTTAACCCTGTTTGCCTCAGTGTCCTCATTTGTTAAAATAAGCTGGAGAAGGAAATAGCAAACTACTCTAATATCTTTGGCAAGAAAATCCCAAATGGGGTCACAGAGAGTTGGACACAACTGAAATGACTGAACAACAACAACTAACTTAACCTTAGACAAATCCCTTAACCTCCCTTTACCTCAGTTTTCTCATTTGTAAAATGAAAGACGTTGGACTGATGGCTTCTAAAATCCCTTCCAGCTGAAAATGTACAATTCTATGATCCAATGATCTTCCTGTTTCTCATAGAATGAGTATATAATGAGGGTTTGGTATATAGGCTGACCCCATCAACTTGCTAAGATGGCATCATCCACATGGAAGATGATGGGTGGCTGCTTCTAGGAGAATTATTAGGACTGGAGAATGTGTGGACATTCTGCAACTGTTTCTGGTTGGCCTACCACATGGTTGGGAGGAGGCTCTTTCATAACCAGAACTACTTGTGTCTAAAGGAGTGTAGTGACTCCTTTTTTTGGAAGCTTCTGCTGTAGGGGGAAAGTCAGTGAAACCTCCATGATCACCTCTCTATTCCTCCCCCTCCGCTGTCCTCAACCATTGGGATCCTGAGAAACAAGTCTCTGGCTTTTTTTTATTTTTCATTTTTTCATTCTAGATGCAGGGAGTGGAGTGTGAATTTGAGCCAGGAGCATGAGCTAAGGGCATCTAGGAGCCCAGGAATTCAGAGCGGGTGCTGCAGCCAGCCCAGCATCAATACTCAGAGAAGCATGGGCCCAGGACTCAAGGCTAGCAGAAATTGACAATTCTTCCAGCTTTAGATGTGAACTTGGTGGAACAAATGCTACACAGCAATTGAGCTAAGCTGTGAACTTAGTCTCTCTTTCCCTCTCTCAGAGATTGTCTTTGTGTTTATTCTTGCTATATATGTGAAGTAAATATCCTTTTGTAAAAGGTGATCAATGTTATGTGGTTAAATGGAATTAGGCACTAGTCACCAGCTCCCTAAAATATGGAAGACACAGCTGTTTGGGGATCAAGTTGGTGTCAGAATAGATCCCCACAAACCCCTTATGGTGCCTGAGAAACTAGAAAGAGAGATGTAAAAAGCCTGGCCCTAAGAATAAGGGCAGAGCCAACAATGTTACAAATGAATAAGGGAAATAATTATTGAATACTTACTTTATGCCAGGCCTGTGCTAACTGCTGGGCAATACACATGCAAGAAACAAGAGTTTCTGCCTTCAAAAAGTTTATATTCCAATAGGAGAAAACAACACACCTATAGAGAAGTGGTTGTCAGAAAGGAGTTGTTTTGATCAGAGAAGTCACAGGAATGGAGAATGGAGTACTCATACAATTGATGGACATATACCCTTTCCAGTGGCATGGCATGAAGGTGGCTGAGGAGCAGTGAAGTGGGTCTGGATCAGTCTAGATATGATGAAGCCTCACCAACCAGAAGCCCATAGTCCTAGGGTAATAGCTGGATCGTTCAGTTGGAGGTAGAGGATGGAGTGTAGCAAAATTGTATGAAAGTGGCTACGGAGTCCACTGAAATGAACTGAATAGTCATTTTGTTATTGTGTGGATTCTAATATTTCTAGATAGGCTGCTGGTAGTTAAAAGATGAAGAGATTGGGGACTGATGAAGACAGGTTTAGGTGTCATCTGAAGCGAGTGTTGAAGGAAGAGAAGAGAAGAATTTCAGTAACTTTAAAGATGAGGAAGCAATTCTTTCCAAACATGGAGGAGAGCAGAAATGAAACATTGGAAGTAGATGAGTACAGGTTGAAATTGTAGAACAGTCAAAAGTCCAGTTTGGATGGAACATTGAGTAAGTGAATAATAACAAGTGTCAGTGCTTTATTTTTGCAAAGTTGTTTTTTTACATACATTATGTTATTTGGTCCTCACAATAATTTTATAGAGCACCCCAATATTTTTAAACATTAGATTTTTTCTGCAATTACATGGAAAGACAATTTTTTCCCATACTTTTAAAAAAGTTTGAGTAGCAAATTTTCTCTCTCTCTTCTTAACCTCTCACATGCCTGAGATGGTAAGCAACTTGATATAAGTTATACACGTTCAATCATGTAAAACATATTACCATGTTAGTCATGTTATGAAAGAAAACAGACCAAAAAACACCTTGAAAAAAATACAGAAAGTGAAAAATAGTATACTTTAGTCTGCATTCACACTCCAGTGTTTTCTCTGGAGGTAGATAGCATTTTTCATCACGAGTCCTTTGGGATTAACTTCAATCATTGTTGCTTAAAATAGCTGAGTCATTCACAGTTCATCATTTTACAGTACTGCTGTTACTTTCTACAATGTTCTCTAGCTTCTGCTCACTTCACTTTGCATCAGTTCATGTAAATATTTCAAGGTACTTCTGAAATCAGCCTGTTCATCATTTCTTACAGCACAGTAGTATTCTATTACAATCACATACCATAACTTGTTCAGCTATTACCAAACTGATGGGCAATTTCCAACTCTTTGGCACTACAAAAAGAACTGTTATAAATATTTTTGTGTAAATAGGTCCTCCCTACCTCCCCCCCCCTTTTATCTCTTTGGGATACAGAACCAGTACTGTTATTATTGGATCACAGGATATGTCCTTTCGTAATAGTTCCAAATTGCTCTCCAGAATGATTGAATCAATTCACAACTCCAGTAACAGTGCATTAGTGTTCCAATTTTGAATTCCAATTTTGAATTTGGATTTCCTATTAAGAGTGAATTTTTAATTTGTTCTTTTTCTAGTTTTTTTTTAAGTTTCTTGCCTGATTCATTGATCTGCTCTTTTTCTATTTTATTGATGTGTTTAGAGATATAAAATTTCCTCTAAGTACTACTTTGGCTGAAACCCATAAATTTTGGTGTGTTGTCTCATTGTTCTCATTCTCTTTAATGAAATTATTGATGGTTTCTATGATTTGTTCTTTGGCCCACTCATTCTTTATGATTGGATAACTCAGTTTCTAATTAATTTGTAATCGATCTTTCTATGGACCTTTATTAAATTTAGTTTTTATTCCATCATGATCTGAAATGGTTACATTTAATATTTCTGCCTTCCTGCATTTTATTGTGAGGTTTTTTGTTGACTAATACATAGTCAATTTTTGTGTAAGTGCCATCTACCACTGAAAAAAGGTGAGTACATATATGTATATATGTATATGCTCATTTACTTTTCCCCAGAGGTATATTGTATCTAAGTTTTCTAAAATTCTAAAATTCATCCCCTTAACTTCTTTTTTGTTTATTTTGTGGTTAGATTCATCAGGTTCTGAGAGAGGAAAGATGAGGTCCCCCACTAATATAGTTTTACTGTCTATTTCTTCTTGTAACTCATTTAGTTCTCCTTTAGAAATTTGGATGCTATCTTATTTGGTGCATATATGCTTAATATTAATATTACTTCATTGTCTGTGACACCTTTTATCAAAATATTGTTTCCTTCCTTATATCATTTAATTAGATCTATTTTTGCCTTTGCTTTGTCTGAGATCATGATCACCACCTCTGTTTTTTTTTAACTTCAGCTGAAGCATAATAGATTCTTGTCCAACCTTTTACCTTTATTCTATGTGTGTCTGTTTGCTTTAAATCTGCTTTTTTTTGTTAATAGCATATTGTGGGATTCTGTTTTTTAATCCACTCTGCTTCTGTTTTATGGGCAAGTTCATGCCATTCATATTCACGGTTATGGTTACTAACTGTATTTCTCTTCATCCTATTTTCCCCGTTTGTATTGCTTTCTCTCTCCCCTTTCACCCTGCTCCTCCTCACCAGTGTTTTGTTTCTGACCACTGCCTCCCTCAATCTGCCCTCCTTTCTATCATGACCCTCCCCCCTTTCTTGTCCCTCTTCCCTCCTACTTTCATATAGGGTAAGATAGATGTCTATACCCAACTGAGTGTGTATGCTCCCTCTTTGAGCCAAATCTAACAAGAATACAACACAAGAAACACTCATCCCCCTCCTTTCTTTCCCTCCACTATAATAGGTTTATTGTGCCTGTTCATATGAGATAATTCATCCC
>CM053622.1:513199804-513217304 GCA_028646595.1 Phalanger gymnotis
GAAAAGGGACAGGGTCAAGGGAGAAAATTCAGTAAAGGGGGGTAGGTTAGGAAGGAGCGAAACTTAGTCTTTCACAGCATGAGTATTGTGTAATGATACACATGTGGGCTATGTTGAATTGCTTGCCTTCTTAGGGAGGGTGGGTGGGGAGGGAAGAGGGGAGAGAATTAGGAACTCAAAGTTTTAAAAAATAGATGTTCAAAAACAAAAACAAAAAAGTTTTTGCATGCAACTAGGAAATAAGATACACAGGCAATGGGGCATAGAAATTTATCTTGCCCTACAAGAGAAGAAGGGAAAGGGGGATGGGAGGGGAGCGGGATGACAGAAGGGAGGGCTGACTGGGGAATGGGGCAACCAGAATATATGCCATCTTGGAGTGGGGGAAAAGGTAGAAAGGCGGAGAAAATTCATAATTCAAACTCTTGTGAAAATCAATGCTGAAAACTAAATATATTTAATAAATTAAATTAAAAAAAATAAATGATACACTACTGGCTACAATTATGGTGCAATTTTCTGACAAGGCTCCAAAGATCATGGCATGTGGGACATAGGTGGCTAGTAGTAGTAACAGAAATCATAAAGGCCATCTCATTTGCAAGTAGACTGATTCAGCCCCCTTGGTTCCTGATTCTATTGCTACTGACTCTTGCTACTACCAGTCCCTTAACTCTTGACCTGATCTATTCAGTTGGGCTACTGCTTCACCTGATACATTTGTCCATGATGCAACATCTGCTATACACCTTTAGAGAGAGATGGGAAAAAGGAGAGGAACTGATGATTTACCCTGCTGTCACTGTTACCACTGATATAGGGTGGTCTCTTCTAGAAACAGCAACATGATGAATCTCCAAGGCTCTTATATTTCTATATAAAAATATTTCTTAAATACTATCTACTATGTGTCAGATACTGTTAGTTGATGGGGAAATAAATACAATGAATGAAACAATTCCTCCTCTCAAGAGCTTATATTCAAAAAAGAGGAGATCAGGATGTGTGTATATTTTGCACACAACTATATATGTATATGCAGAATGAACATAAAGAGAATAAATATACATACAAGGGAGTGAAATATAAGATAGCTTAAGAAGTAGGGCACTAATAGTTAAGTGATTCAGGTAAAGCTTCATGAAGAAGGTAGTGCTAGAGCTGCATCTTAATGAAAAATAGATATTCTTTGAGGGTAAAGTGAGGAAGGAGCACATTTTAAGAATGATTGACAGCCATTTGTGTTGGCAAGCAAAATGGCCTTTGTTTTCTTTGAGTAATTCAGTGTATTTCATTGAGCCTTACTAGGTGCTAAGCCCCAGTCCCAAACTCCTATTAGGTGTGGAACCTGTGTGGGTGTGGATTGGTGACTGGGGTGGGGCCCAAGCTGGGGCTGGCTAAGGGGAGGTGCTAACTCCAGAGCCATGCCCATCTTGAATCTTACTAAGTGCTAAGCCCCAGGCCCTAACCCCTATTAGGTGTTAACCTAACCTATGTGGATGTGAACCTCCCAGGGGAGGGGGAAACTCAAGAACCAATCACCAGAGCCTAAGTTCTGATCATTCAGATGATGCTTGGTGATGTCAAAAACTCTGTAAGAGGAGAGAACACAGCTTGGAGATTGAGACTTGTTGGAACCAGAGACAGCTACAGCCAAAGCTGAAGATAAAGCCAAAACCAAAGGAGCTGAAGAAGCAGGAGTTGCTGGTAGCAGGGCTGACCCATGTGTGTGGACTGGGGAGTGCTGAGCAAGGGCTTGAGGCCAGTGGGTAATCTTCTTACTGGAGGGGGGAAGCATGAATATGATGTGGTTTAATGCCATCATGTTTTTCTGTAGCCTCTTGGTTACTCTTGTGAGGCAGACTTATTGGGCCTGGAAGTTTTTGACCAGGATATCAAAATGGGGACACTGGTTCATGGCTCTGCTACTTTGGAGCTTGAATAAATGCTTTAATTCTTCTGCCTTCTACTTAGAGAATTCCTTGTATCCTGAGGTTCTGAACCATTGAGACACACACACACACACACACACACGCACACACACATACATATATATATATATATATATATATATGATTCTCTTTGAAATCATAAATTCTGCCTTCATAATACATCTGGTGACGAGGATAGGATCGCTAGGTATAAGATCTCTATTTAGAAGCAGAAGAACTTCAGAGGAAGAGATGAATTTGCCAGGGTGGGAGGATCCATTTTATTCCTCCCTAGCAAAGGAAATGGCTAAAAGAGCTGGACCTTGTGAAAACTGCAAACCAAGGCTACAGAGAGGAGATCCTAGGGATTTGGAAAGGTGTTTACAAGAGGAGTGGGTCATGTTTGTATTGTAAACAAATATTTGGGAATGTCACTGAATGATACATTTTGCTTTGCTGTGAATGATATGTTTTAGTTTCCTTCGTAATTGGATCACAATGTATAATGGGTCAATGTATGTTCTAGGATACATGGCTGATTAGATTATGTATCCTAGAACAAGGGATAGAGCGTGTTGGTAAGCAAAATGGGCTCTTAGCACTTAGTTCAACAAGTGCCCTTGAAGAGTTTGTCTTGAGTCTTACTAAGTGCTAAGCCCCAAGCTCTAACCCCTATTAGGTTAGAGGTTAACCTAACCTATGTGGATGTGAACCTCCCAGGTTCCTAAGGGGAGCCGCTAACTCAAGAGCCAATCATAGCAGCCTAAATTCTGGTCATTCAGATGACTTTTGATGACATCTGAAGCCCTATAAGAGGAGAGGACAGAGCCATTTGCACAGGGCTCTCACTCATGATGGTGCTGATGAAGAGACTCCGGGCAGCTGTAGCTAAGGAGCCTTCCAGCTTGTAAACCTGGATGCTGAGACTTTGTTAAACTCTGGTAACTATGTATTGGGATTTGAATCAGACAAGGTCTGTCTGTCGATGTTTGTAATTTGTTTGTATTTTGTTCTGAAGTTCAGGGTGCTGCCTTTTCCCCCTGAACTAAGTGAATGATATTTGTATGCTGAATTAAAGTAAGCTTGTCAACTCCTTCATGTAGCTTTCCTTAGTTAAGCAGATCAAAAGAACCTGTTCTTTTGCAGTGTGCTGGTAGTATTCTTGTTGTTGAGCTTTCACCCCCACAACAGCTGCTAGCTGGATTGTTGAAACACCATTGCAAAAACATGGTGATTGGTAAAGGAGGGTTGTGTGTGAGCCAAAGAGTAAAAACTAGAATAATATATTTTTTATAAAACATATTATTCCTCAGCTGAACACAAATAAGCAAGGGTAGCAATTATGAGTTCATATAAGAAAGCAATAAAATAGATTTAATGAAAAGGGATAAAGAGGGAAATTATGTTTTGCTGAAAAAAAAACCCACATACATTGATTTTTAGCACTTCTGAACAATTAAAGGAAAACTAAATGAATTACAAAGAAAAATAGAAAATGAAAATAATAAAGAGGGAAACTTCTCAGACTATGATAAATCCAACCAAAAATAAACAAGAAAGAAATTAAAGATCTGAATGAATGTTGGAGCAATTATGTATGATAGCCCTCTGGTGAGTATTGAATGGAAATAGAAAAGTGTATACATATAACCAGCACCTTTACAAAAGTTGACCATATCTTATGACATAAAAAAATCTCAAATACAAGTGGAGAAAAGCAGAAATATCACACACGTACTTTTCTAAATATATTGCAACAAAATTATATTAAACAAAAAACCACTGCAAAATGTATTAAGAAATAAACTAGAGACTAAATAACTTAATCCTCAAAAAATTAGGTCAAAGGATCAATCATAGAAACAGCAGAAAACTTCATTAAAGATAATGATAATAATGATACTACATTCCAAATTTGTTGGAAGAAATCTGAAGCTCTCCTTAGGGGAAAATTTATATATCTGAACACTAAACAGACAGAAAGAATAGACCAGTGAATTAGGAATGCAGCTAAAATACTAGGAAACCAGCAAATTAAAACCCCAATTAAACTCCAGAATAAAAATATTGAACATTAAAGCAGAAATTAATAAAACTGAAAAAGTTGAATTAGTTAATAAGAGTAGAAGCTGTTGTTTTTGAAAAAATCATTGGCCAGTTTGATTTTTCAAAAAAGGAAGAGGAAAACCAAATTACTAGTATTAAAAAGAAAAAGAAAACTCACAAGAAAACAAAATAAAGATTATTGTTAGAAGTCCTTTTTATAACCATATGTCAACAAAACCAACAACTTAAATGAGATAAATGAGTATTTACAAAAATATAAAATATTAAATTAACAGAATGAAAAATAGAGAATTAAAACAAACCAGTTTTAGAAGAAGAAATTGAACAAACCTCATGTTACCTTCTAAAGAGGATTAAGAAATTCCAGGGCTAGACAGATTCACAAGAAAATTTAATCAAACATTCAATGAACAGTAAATTCTGATATTACATAAATTGTATCCAAAAATAAGAAAAGAAGGAAACCTTCTAAAATCTTCTATAATACAGATATTGTTTTGATACATTAATCAGAGAGAACCAAAAGAGAAAAACTATGAAGCATTATCCGTAATGAACATAAATATAAAAGTTTAAATAAAATATTAGCAAAGAGGCTAAAACAACATCACAAAGTTTATACACTATGGCCAGGTTGGATTTATATCAGGAATAAAGGTTTACTTTAATATCAGGAAAATTATAAATAACTAACCATATTAACAAAAAATTAACAAATATCATTATAATTATATTAGCAGATATAGATTTTTAAAAAATAAAATATAACACCAATTTCTGTGGAAAAACACCAGAAACCATAAGAATAAATTTGGGATGGATGTAACAAAGATGTTAATATCACCACTTCTGTGTGACATAGTGCTAGAAATGCTGATTATAGCAATAAGACAGGAATAAGAAATGGAAGGAATAATCATAAGTAAAGAAGAAACAAAATCATCACTTTTGCAGATGATATGATGGTGTATATAAAGAACTCTAAGGAGTCAAATAGAAATTAATTGAAACAATAGCTTCAGCAAACTTGCTGGATACAAAATAAATCCACACATATCATTAGCATTTCGATATAATATCAATAAAATTTAGAAGTAAGAGAGAGAATTTCGTTTAAAATTATTGCAGAATATATTTTATTTGAGAGTCTACATAGGTAGATACACAAGACCAAGTACACAGACCTATTTAAATATAACTTCAAACATCTGTTTACAGGACTAGAGAAAAATATTAATTTATCATGGGTGGGACAAGTTCATACAATAACAATATTATCTAAATGTATTCATTCAATGCAATATTAATCAAGTTATAAAATTACTTCATAGAACTAGAAAAAATAAAATTCATATGGAGGAAAAAAAAGGTCACGAATCTCAAGAAAAATGAGATGCCTTATTGCACATTACCTCCCTTTATGTACATTATAGTCCAGCTAAACAGGTCTTTATAGTGTTTTTTACACATGACCCTGCATCTCTCATCTTTGCTTTGGCTCTGACTGTACCCCATTTCTGAATGGACTCCTCTCCTGTGCCTTAGAAATTCTAGTTCTTTCAAGGTTTAGCTCAAGCATCACCTTCTACATGGAGCCTTTAACACTTACCCAGTTCCCCCCCCCCCAGCTACATTTTCTCTCTAGGTTCTTGGATACTGCTGAGAGGCAATTGGTCTATATTTCTCAAATGCTATCTGTTTGAACCTCCATTCTGGAATATTACCCCCATTGTTAACCCCAATTAACATCACGATTTCATTTAACCAATTAACATCAATTAGATTAAATACTTTGGCCACATAATGAGAAGATAGGAACCACTGGAAAAGACCCTGATGTTGGGAAAGCTTGAAAGCAAAAGGAAAAGAGGACGGTAGAGGATAAGATGAATAGATAGTATTGTGGAAACAATGAACATGAACTTGGACGGACTTTGGGAAATAGTAGAAGACTAAAGGGCTTGGCATACTATGGCCCATGGTGGGTCATGAAAAGTCAGACACGACAGAACAACTGAACAACAACAAACTATCCCAACACAATGATTAGCACCCTAATTTCGCTTAACCAATTAAGAACAATTAGCTTTACAAAAAGATATTTCTTGAGAAGATATAATAAAATCAATATCACAAACATTTCTCCTCCTCCTCTTCAACATGTGGGGGTACATTGTATATTACCTTAGTCCCTGCAGAGTGTACTCAAACTTAAAGCCATTTCTACCTTGCCTTAGTCCCATCAAGTTTACTTCCAGATGAGTCCTCATCTTACTTACCTCTGGACTGGGTCCTTCACGTCATTTCTCCAGTCTTCACTGCTGGGCTGGCTCCTGAAATTCTTTCTTGGGGCTACATTGCTAGGCTGACTGCTCATAAAACCCAGCATGGACACTGTATCCTGGACCTCTTGAGGCTCACCATTCTGATTTTTGGAGTTCGCTAGATTGTATCTGTCTCTAATATTCTTTCACTCACAAAAAGCAAAGAATAAACACGACAAAGATAGAAACAACATAAGGGTCATACACTCATGGGTCCTGGGGAAATAAAATCCTAAAGCCTCTCTTCCCACCAACTTAGTTCTTGCCTCATCAATTGAACACAGCTAGCCAGAAATCAGGATTAGGTTTGGCTTTGCTTGACCTAGTACCTTTTGAATTCACACTAGTTCTCCTGTGCAGACTGTCTCTATGTCCTATACAGTATGTCTCTTTGCCATGTAATTAGCACCTGTAGAATATCTCTGTGTGCTCCAAATTGGGAACGGGGAAATTCTATTTCATGCCATCTTACCTTTCCTGAAGCTGGCTTTCCAGTCTCTTCCACTCGGGGACTATTGGTGGAACAATTTGCTTATGTTCATCAGTCTCTTCTGATCTTTGCCCTCCTCCATGCCTGACCCCTTAAACTCAGGTTTTTAGTCATGGAGCATATAATTTCTAGATTCACCTCTTTGTGACTCATTTTCCTCATCCGTAAAAATGGACATAATACTTACACTACCTACTAATGGAGTTCTTGTGAGCAGAGGTCTATGAAAGCCTTAAAGCACTATGCAAATCAAGGCAATTAGCATTAATAATTGAGGTCATCTACTAAGACCTCTGACTGAATGCTAAAAAACAGAGAGGTCACTTGTCAGAAAACTAGAGATTGCTCCAGTCTGAAGCAGGTAACTGCTTATTAAAGTAGATAATATTCAAGACATTCAGATGAAATAAAAGGTGAACTGATTTCCATCTCTATAAATAGGCCACTAGAATAGCCAATAATCATCCTTTACCTCTCATCTTGCCATCCAGCAGGACAGCATGGACTACCCAGTGTAGGCATTTTGTCATCTGTCCTGTTGATGCCCTGTTGTATCCCACCTCCATCCCTTTCTGGCTATTGCTCTGGGAATTATAATCAAATCAATCCTACCTCTGCTACTGGAATGATAATCTACTATCCTTTGATTTCACTCACAAACCTGTGACTACCTAGACCTGAACTCCCTTCCCTGGTCATCATTCTAAGACCTGTGTTGAATACCTCTATTAGAAGATAAGCTCTTTGAGGGAAAAGGCTATCTTGGTTTTTGTTTTTGTATCCTTAGCACTTAACACTTTGTCTGACATATAATAGGCTCTTAATTAATGATTTTAGAAAGATGGAATAATGAAACACGACAGTCATTTTCTATTGGTTCAATGAAGCTAATAATATAGCTCTAGTAATTTGAATGAATTAATGTGATTTCAAAGGAGGCAATCTTGTCAAAAGAAATACAGGGTCTGCTCTGTAAGTGTGAGTCTTTGAGAACTGCCTGGGCTTTGAAGTTAAGTGACTTGCCCATGTGTCACACAGCCAGAATGTATCAAAGGCATATAAAAACTCAAACATCTAACTTTTGTTCAGTATCACAGAATCATCAGACTTTTTAATCCAGACTGGCTTATACATGAATAGGAATCCCATTGGCAACATACCCAACAAATAGTTATTAAGGATCCGCTGGAAGACTCCTATTGAAGGAGAGACCACTATCTCATAAGAAGGACCATTATACTTCTGGACAGTTCTAAATTGTTAAAAAGATTTTCCTCATGTCAAAACAAAATTGGCCTCTCTGTTACTTTTTTCAGTTATTCTTTATTCTACTTTTAGGACCAAGAAGAAAAGCCTAAGCCCTCTTCCCGATAGAAACTCTTCAAATACTTGAAAACAGCTATCATGTTCTCCCTAAGCTTCTTTTTCTGGTTAAATAAATAGATATATTTCAACTAATGGCACAGTCTCCAGACTACTTTTCTAAGTAAATTTTAGTTTGTCAATGACAATATTTCATGCCTGGCTTGATATTTATAAACAAGTTATTGAACAAATATATTTTTGTTGTTACATTAAAAATATCTCTAGAATTTCTCTCCTGGGGTTCTGCTTTCCCATTTGGATTGGTAGCTGACTATCCTTTTCAAGTCTTTCAGGAATCCCCCAGATATGCTTAATTTTGCTCTTTAATCTCAGACCAAGCTCGTTTCCATAGCTTCTTCAGTTGTCTTTTTGCCTGCCCTTCCCACCTCCTCTTCAATTTTGGAGTCATGATTAAATCAACTCTACTTTTATTGCTGAATCACTTATATCATTCTACTCTCCTTGCACGAAATTTTAGGACTCAGTAACTACTTAGCTACTATTCCATTTTTGACTTGTCTAACTCTTTGAATGTCAATTTCTTGAGGGTAAGAACATTCTTTGCCTGTTTATTCATAGCCTAAGCACTTAGCACAGTTCTCACCATACAGTAAGCACTTAATAAATGCATTTTAATTCATTTCATCATAGGTATAGGAGACCTCTGTTGGAGAATATTTAAGGTAGCATTTGGCTATACCAAATTAAATAATTAAACATCAGTTATAATTACTGCTAGTCCAACATTTGGAGGACACACTTTGATGTTGAGGTTGAGTATTTTTTAGGGGTGTGGGTGTGAGCAATGGGGCAGGATTGTAAGGGCAGGCAAAGTGATATTTTTTTAACTGTTTTTTCTTTTGGAGTGCTTCTCAGCACTAAGGCAATCAAGTGCCTAAGAGTCTTGCCTTTGTTGAGTATGGAAGGTCCATACCCTTTCGCTAATTAGGTCAGGAGAGGTGTGAAGCACTTGAGATGTGTCAAGCCCTTGAGAGGTGTGAAGCCCCAGGGCCCTAAACAGGGTATATATTCTCTGAGGTTAGCAATTTTGGGGCACACTCATTGGAAGAGTGTTGGTATGCAGACTCTGGGTAGCCGTTAAAGAGCCCCTCAGCTTTGAAAACCCAGATGTTGGTGCTTCTCTCTCTGGTAACTATATATGTATTGCTATGGTCAGACAGAAACCTGTTTGTTGATCTGTTTATATTTTCTGTGTAATTTCTGTTTATATTTGCTCTGAAGTTCAGGGTGCTGACTTTTTCCCCTGAACTAAGTGAATGATATATGTATGTTTAATTAAAGTAAGATTGTTATCCCCTTAAAGTTGCTTTCCTTAGAAAAGCAGATCAAAGAACCTGTGCTAGCAGCCCTCCTGTGTGCTGGTGTTGTTGGATTTCTTGATGGTCTTTCACCTCCACAGCAGTTGCTAGCAACATTGATGTTACAAGGACCAGACCTATAACTTCTTTAGTAGAAGCAAGAATTGATGAGAAAACTCCCTGGAGCAGTGCAGATTGGTACCTGCTTTGAAATTTATACTTTTTTAGAGAATTATCTGGGGCACTGAGAGAATTCTACAGGCAGCTAGGTAGTACAGTAGATGGAGTACCACACCTGGAGTTGGGAAGACCTGAGTTCACACTCCACCTCAGATGTTTCCTAGTTGTGTGACCCTAGATAAGTCACAACCTCTCTAAGCTTCAGTTCCTTTGTCTATAAAGTGGGGACAATAATGGCACCTCCTTCCCAAGGCTGTCTTAAGGGTAAAATGAAATAATATTTGTAAAGTACTTTTTAAGTGTTAAATGTCTATGCAAATGCTGTTATTATTATTATATATGTCAAAGGTAAGACTATTTTTCATCTTTTTTGAGTGTAATTTTCTTCACTGTTTCCTTTAGTACAAGGCTGTCCAAAATGTAGCCCGTGGACTACAAGCATAGAAATTTACATAAATGCTTTAGTAAATGAAGCCTAGCTGCCACAGAGCTCTCACCAAAATGGCAAATTAAAATATATTGGCTATTGTTTAATAAAAACCTAAGGTTGGACGGCCCTACTTTAGTATATAATTTAGGATATATTTCAACTGGACCCAGTGACTTACACTCCTTGAGGACAGCTGGATCCTAACTTGCACCTAATCATTCTTCACTCAATGAAATTGAAACGATTTTCAGCATACAAATTATTTGGTTATATTTTAATTCATTCAGCATTTTCTCCTCAGCTTCCAAAGTGGCCAATAATAAATGCTTAAGAATGCCATTAACTAGCATTTCCCACATTGGGCTTGATGTTGCTGTCCATGAGTGCATGGAAGAATTAGCTCATTGTTAACGAAAAGAACCCTGAGATTGCAAAATGGACATATGACAGTTGGCAGTGGAGACCTTAAGAATATTTGTTTCCCCCTTGGAATTAGATAACTGTTGATTCTTCATATACTTGGCTTCTTCCAAAAATACATTGTACTCTCCAGTGAAGGGAAATGCATATTGTTAAACTCTATGTGAACTCAAAGAATTAGTGTAGAATGCTTACTAGCAAAAATGACTTGCAAATGTCAGATAAAATTTAATAACAGGGCTTAATAAAATAAGCTTGTTTCTGAAAATCTGTTTTTCATATTTGAGAATTATCTATCATGTTCTTAAAACCAAAGATACTGCCAGGAGAAAAGGATATTATTTTGTTAATTATCAAGGGGCTCATTCATTTAACCAAGCTAATTGAAGTATTCTGTAGGGACAAGTAAATATCAGTTTTAGAAGCATTTGTGTTTTAAAAGACTAGTTTGTCAACATATGTGCATAAAACTAAACTATCCTTAATATCACTCACATAAAAATTGGAAGCCCTGCACATTTCCTAAGGCACAGTTAATATTGTGATAGGCACAAATCATATCTTCTAATGTTAATTTTGCTTATTTTCTTTGATTATAGGATTATCCTTTATTGAACAGTGCTGGTCCTGGAGATATTCTAGTAAAGCAACCTTTAGGAAGCAAGTAAATTTTACATTTTAACTAGTTTGAATATTTTGTGAGCAACAACTAAATTAAACAGTTTATCCAATTGTTTCATATGCAACTTAATAATATTCAACTCATAATGCAACTTAATGATCCTTCATTTTGGTAGAGCTAAATAAAGGCAGTCATTTGCACTATATTGATACAGAACTGGGCAGCTGGGTGGCACAGTGGATAGAGTCCTGGGCCTGGAGTCAAGAAAACTCATCTTTGTGAGTTCAAATCTGGCCTCAGACACTTACTAGCTGTGTGACCCTGTGAAACTCACTTACCCCATTTGACTCAGTTTCCTCATCTGTAAAAGGAGAAAAAATGGCAAAATACTTCAGTATCTTTTCCAAGAAAACCCCAAATGGCATTACTAAAAAATGGCTGAACAACAACAGCAGCAACACAAAATTATTTACTTATTTCCACAGAATGACATTCATGTTTGGACTCAAGAGCTACATATAGCTCATGTTAGTTGAACCCAGCCTAGGCAATTGGAAGCTCTTGAGGGTGGATGCTTGAGTTCTAAGAATTCCTTGGGTTTGTTTTTATCTCAGCAGATTCTGACTATCATTCAGTGAACATTTTCCTTGAGTAGATCTGGCCCTTGTTTTATTCCCCACAGAACTACAGACTCTCAGAATTAGAGGGGCCGTCAGAAGCCGTGTAGTCTGAAACTGAACCTGAAAGAGAATTCCTTCTTTATTAAACTAACAAGAAGACTTCTAATGAGGGAAAGGCTGCCAATTTTTGACTATTCAATAGTTCTTGTCTTGAAAAAGAACATGTCACCAAACAGCTAAGCTCAATCCTTTAGATTTGTGAGGCTGACCAGATTTGTGGACTATTTCTCTGACCCGTGCTGGGTCAGAACTAGATTCTATTTTGCCCAACTTTTGATCTCAAATAGTAGTGCCAAGATGGCACATTGTTGAAAGACAGAGCAGTTTTCCTTGAAATCAGCGTCAGAAAACACGGATCTATCGAGAAACTCCTTAGCTTCCCTCAGTAACCCATTGCATCATCTTTGGATCAATTTTCAACATGTGTTACCTGTTATCCATAGTTCTAATATTTTACTATTGAATGCATAAAAATAACACTTCCTTTTATTTACTTTTAATTTACTCTTATTTATTCTTAACTTTTTCAACTTTATTGATTTTTCCTGATTACCAATCATAATTCAGATATTCAATCATCCTCAAATAGGTTGTTAATGGCAATATTTCTATTCCATATAGACAATTGCTCATGGACCATGTTAAAGTAGAGTCTGTCTCAAAAACCTCAATGGTCATATATGTCATTTCTTGAGGACAGGTAGGATATTGGGTGGGGGGAGAGGAAAGAAAGTACATCTAAAAAAACCAACAAAAACAGACAGAATGAAAGTATGTATTGACTACTTTGGAGAAACTAGGTTAAAAACAAAAGTGACAATAATATGCTGATTTACCAAGACAACCTCTTTGTACTAGAATTGAATTCCTGTGACTACATTTAGTAGAAACATACACGAGGGAGGAAATGGAAGGGGATCTTATACCTCTTCAGAGTCCTGATGGACTTTTCTTCTTAAAAAAATTATTCATCTGTCCCTCCCACTACCTTCCTTCCACACTGAGAAAAAAAGGAAAGAAGAAGAAAAAAGATAGTTTTTAACACATATCTTGATGATCTGGCAAAATAAATTCTATAGTGGCCATGTCAGAAAGCATGTGTCTTTTTCTATATTTTAAGATTATCACTTCTCAGTCAGAAGGTGAGTGGCATGTTTCATCTTCATTCTTTTGGACTCATGGTTTATCACTGCATTGATTACAGTTCTAAATTCTTGAAAGGTTTTTCTCTATAATTTTGCCATCATATAAATTCTTTTCCTACTCACTGTGCTCTGCATCAGTTCATAGAGATCTTCCTCATTTCCTCTAACAGTCCATTCCATCATTGCTTATGGCAGAGTAATATTCCATTATATTCACATAACATAATTTGTTTAGCCATTACTCAATAGGACACTCTCCTAGCCCTTTAGTTCCCAGTTTTTGGTTACCATAGGAAAAGCTGCTATGAATATTTTTGTATCTATGTGTCATCTTCGTGTCATCTTTCTTTGATTTCTTTGGGGGAATAGACCTGGTAGCTGGGTCAAAGGATATGCACATTTTGATGTGGTTCAGTCATTTTCAGTCATGTCCAATTACACACACACACACACACATATATACACACATACATATATATATGTATATATACATGCATATATATGCATATATGCACATATGTATATATATGTGTGTATATGTATCAAAACACCATATACAGGAGGAAAAAAAGCAAAACAAACAAACAAACAAATAAACAAACAGGAACACTAGCTTTTAGCCAAGCTGAAAAACCATCAACAGCAAAAACCTAAGTTTTAAATAACATGGAGCAAGGTTTCTAATTATACTGACCCTTTCTTGAATACTATTAATAGCCATCTGCTCAAAGGCACCATGTTATGGTGTGGAAAAATGCATGTTGAATTGAGGCAACCATGGCAAAACACTTTTTTACACTTACATGAGGATTAAGAATAAATAATTGAAATTAACAGGAAAATATTTATTTGAGGAAATGTCAAATTTAATTCCCTGGAACAAACACTAATTGTGGAAGGTACTCTACTTGTATGAAAATATTAGCTATATGTAATTAACCCAGTTAATTTAATATTGAAATAATAACAAAGTACATTTCAGGCTCTTAGTGTTAATTATGCGCTGTCCTCATAACAGGTAACCAACAGAGCCTTTTCCAAGGGCAGATTAGTTCAGTGACAGTTTCACTGGGACTTTAGGCATAAGCTTGAGAGAAATCTCCAAAAACTTTATAGGAATCCCTGTCTTATATAGGCATGAGATTATTACTGTGTAGCCTAGGAGGCTGGGCTCCTAGCCCAGATGGCATTTCTTTGGAACACAGACACAAATAGACGGTTTCTCAGCATTTAACAGTTGATGATATTTATTTGAGCTTGGCTTTCTTGGGCTGTTTTTGGATTATTCTAGAAGATAGAAGGCAGAAGAAGATAATTAATTTTCCAATTTGTGCCTCATGGATGGTCACTGATGAGTGATTCATTTGGTTACTGGATGCCCATTTCCTTGCTCCTTCCTTTTGAGACTTTGGTGGTCAACTATTGGACAGAACAATGTTCCAGGGGGATTGCTGAAAGCTGAGAGTGATGGTTGGTGAGAAAATACAAGTGCCACACCAGGACATCTCTCTATCCCTCTCATTCTGTTTTGGGTGAACTAGAAGCTCCTAATCCAATTTCTCTCACTATGAAAGGGTATGAGTGAGTGAGTGAGTGAGTGTGTGTGTGTGTGTATGTGTGTGCAAAATTGAGAAGCTGATTTTATCTTTCCATCTGTCAGCACAAATTGCCAGTTTCTTCCTATCCGTTGAACTCTTCCTTCCTCCAACTTCCATTGCCTTTCATTTTCAATCCTCTTTATATACAAGAAAATTCATCAGCCAACAAATCCTTGTTCGGTGTGATTAATACTGGCATAGGTAAGGATGTGGATCTCTGAGGACTGGTGGGAGACACATCCATGTCATAGCACAGCTAAGTGACATCAGGAGGCAGAGTAGATACTGTCTCTATTTGTGAGTTCCAAACATGATGGGGACATATTAAAATCATGTCCTTAGGCAAGAGCAAGTCTCTATAAACAGGCAAGCAAAGAAAGAAATATTTATGTGTATACACACACACATATACACATACATAATACATATGAGTATATGTATTCAATATGCCTGTCAACAATTTTTGCTGTGCTGTGAGCACTAGCCTTCATATGTGGCGCACAGTAAAGGACATATTTATCCTTAAAGTTGCTGAACAATCATTAGGAGCTTGTATGGTGTGATAGGAACAATTGCTTAATCCTTTTCCATGCAGGTTTGGCTTGTTTTTCTTTAAAAGATATCATTTGTTGCTGTTCAGTTGCATCTGACTCTTCACGGGACCCCATTCGGGGTTTTCTTGGCAAAGACACAGGAGTACTTCTTCACAACCTCATTTTACAGATAAAGAAACTAAGACAACCAGAGTTAAATGCCCAGGGTCACACAGCTAGTAAGTATCTGAGGTTGGATTTAACTCAGGAAGATGAGTCTCTCCGACTCTTGGCTTGGCACTCTATCCACTGTAACTACTGCCTTTCTTCCTTAAAAGATCTCAAGACTGTTCCAAACACATGCTTGGCCCAAGAGACTGAAGGCTCAGATTGTTGAAGACTTGCTCATTACTTCAAAACAAAGCAGACATGGCTGTTGAATTGCAACGATAATTGAATCAACTGAATCAACTCAAAGGGTTCTCATTGCCTATCCTTGTTATAGCAAAGCAAATCTTTGGTTAACTATCTGAGAACTGTGCCTCACTTTCCTTCCAACATTGAACCTGAGCTAGCAGGGCTGAGTCAGACCTGGCCCACAATATACCTTTTCCTATGCTTTGGGTTTAGTGTTATAGCAAACAATAGACATTTTCTAAATATTTCTGAGGAATTAACTTGAATTGTGAGAAAAGTACAAGTTCACAACATTAGTTACATCTAAATGAAAGGCTAAGAAAAAACAGTGTACATTTTAGGAAATTGTGAAAAGACACTTAATCCTTATCTAAATAATTTAGGTTCCAAATAGCTGCTGTTCAATACACACACATGTGTATATATTATGTTTATATATATGTGTATGTATATGTAAACATGTACATGTACATATAAATATACATATACATACATATGTGTATATTACATATTGCCTGATACCAAGATTCTGAAGCTCATTTCTCAATCTTCTGCTTTTGCCTGTAAATGTAAATACAGCTATAGAGATAGGTAACTTTTCCCCCACTTCTCCTCCCCCCTATTAAGATTACTTCTATCTTAACAATAGGTAGAATAACTTTTTAAAGATGAATCACTTAAGTAGTCTTTTCTAAGGAGAACATTAATGATCAGTGCTGACTTTTAGAAATGGTTGTAAATGAGTGATGGATAAAGACAAGCACGATTAAAGAAAGAACCCCGAGCTGCTGCTGACAAGGTCCAGATCGTAGAACCCTTGTAATGTAATTTTCCCTTTTTTTGGGGGTTGGCCAAATTTCACTTCTTGGAACAGCAAACGATGATAAAACTAGTCATGTTTAATGGTAAATCCTTTAGTGCTTCAGTCAAGTACATGTTGATAGATGTCATTTACACACTTAACATCTGCAAAATTGACTTGTGAGTCATGCATGTACAGCTTTGTCTTGGCTATGTTTACCACAGGCGTTGCCAAGAAGATCAGAATACTAGAGATGGATCCCCACTGGTTTGGGCAGAAATATCCCAGTTTCCTACTCCTCCTCATCTTCAACTCTCCTCACTCCCAGGGAAGTTTATCTTGACCTTGAAACTGGTAGAAGGGGCTGATTTTGACTGATAAATCCACTCTTCCTATTCTTTGGAAGTGGAACAAAAAGGGGAACAGAAGCAGATGCAGAAGCAATATGGGCATGAAGGTTGCTACTGTCACATGGAGGATGTGCCCCCCTCCCCTACCCTGAAGTTGCATTGAGGAGTATCATACTCTGCTGAAATCCATTCAGACTCCAGACAGAAGATGGTGATTCTTCATTCTCTCCTCTTCCCACTTCCTGTTACCTTGCTTTCCCAAGAAAATGAATGATTATTTTTGAATCTAATGTTTCCCTGGAGGGCCAGGAGACTTATCTATGTTTTAAAAGTTTACTTTGTTTTCTTAGGCCATAAAATGTACAAAGCTGTTAACTATTCACATGGCTAAACTGAGTGCTATTGTTTGAATGTGGTGTTGAGATGGGGAATTAGAAATACCCAGGAGGGGGAGAGATGATAGAGGGGAAAGAGGAGAGGGAGAGAGCAAGAGAATGAGAGTGAGAGTGAGAGTGAGAGTGACAGAGAGGGGGGAGAGAGAGAGAAAGAGAGCAAGAACGAGAGAGACAGAGAGAGACAGAGAGAGAGAGACAGAGACAGAGAGAGAAAGAGACAGAGAGAAAGAGACAGAGAAACAGAGAGAAAGAGAGAAAGAGAGCAAGAGAGCAAGAACGAGAGAGACAGAGAGAGACAGAGAGAGAGACAAAGAGAGACAGAGACAGAGACAGAGAAACAGAGAGAAAGAAAGAGAGAGAGAGAAAGAGAGCAAGAGAGCAAGAACGAGAGAGACAGAGAGAGACAGAGAGAGAGACAGAGAGAGAGAAAGA
>CM053622.1:513219804-513223064 GCA_028646595.1 Phalanger gymnotis
CGGAGTTGTCACGAGGACAAAATGAGACAATATATGTAAAATGCTTTGCCAAATTTAAAGCTTGCGCTTATTCTTATTATCTTATTAATTATTATTTTTTAGAACTTGTTGAACGACAGGATCCAGAGAACATTCATTAGATATTCATGCCATCATGGAAGGATATGTCTAGTGGAGCAACCAGTATTCTCATGGGTCCTGTGCATTTCACATTTTTATCAGTGACTTGGATAAAGGCATAGATGTATTTTTTAATTTCACTCACAATTTATTTGTTACCTATTTTTCACTTTTGTTGATATAACCAATCAGCTAATAATCATTTACTTTGTTCATAGATATAAATTGTCCTTTAAAAAAGTTTTACTTACAACCTATAAGTGTTGGTATATTATCATTCTTTTTAATATAATTACTTATTATTTATATGCTTAGTGCTTTGACTTACTCATGATTTCATGTAAAATTATTTAGTTTCTATTTAGTTATACATTTTCATATTTTCTTTATTAATTAACATTTTTACTGCTCCATGGTCTTAAAAATGTTTGTTTTATGCTTTTCTATGTTTATTTGATAGAATGTAAGCTCTTAAAGATGGGGATTGTCCCTTCCTTCCTTCCTTCCTTCCTTCCTTCCTTCCTTCCTTCCTTCCTTCCTTCCTTCCTTCCTTCCTTTCCTTTCCTTTCCTTTCCTTTCCTTTCCTTTCCTTCTTTCTTTCTTTTCCTCCAACACTGAACACAATTTCCAACACACAGCAGACACTTAATAAATGCTTACTGATTAATTATTTATGACTTCTTTGTGTCCAAAGACATTAATAATTTTTGCAAAGTTATTACATGATACTGAAAAATATGTATACATACATACACCTTAATATCCACTATACGCCCTAATATAATGATTCAATAATCATTTTAAATCTATCAAATCTATTTTCCCCAAATTCTGCTTCAATCCACAATTTCTTTCTTGTCTATCATATCTCAAGTAGAACATTAAAATCACATAAAAGTAATGCTTTAATATATAGATCTCTTTGCATTTCAGTTAACCTTTCCTTTAAGTACTTAGATGGTATTCAGTTCATCACATGTATATTTAATTTGTGTTCAAGGAAGGAATCTAGTAATTCAAGTAGTTTTAGTAGAAGATTAAATGATTATTGTTGTAGAATGTTAGCCTCCAACTGTATTTTAACATAACCTTTGCCTTATTGAAGATTTCTAGAAATGTCATCTCAAATTTTGTGGGGATAAACAAATGTTCTAGGGCAGGGGGTAGGGTGGACTCTGCCAGTTTGGATCTGTGTGTGTGTGTGTGTGTGTGTGTGTGTGTGTGTGTGTTTCCTCTCTCTGACTCTCTCTCCCTCTCTTTGTATTTTGAGGAATGTTAAATAAAATTATTTCTGCCAGATATGCCTAGAAACCACTGTGCAGCATTCATATTTTTATTTGACAAATTAAATAGAACATAATTTTCTTGTTTATTTCTATTGATATTGAGAATTTTTATTTTTGTTTTGTTTGATAATATATGTGGCTGTTATGAGTCTGAAGAAAGGAAGGAAGGAAACATTTATTAATCACTGACTATATGCCAGACACAGTGCTAATTGCTTTACTAATATTATCTCATTTAATCCTTGTAACAACCTTGAGAGGTAGGTGGTATTATTATTTGTATTTTACAGTTGAAGAAAGGCAGAGGCAGCTAGAAGCCAAATCTAGATACTAGCTAGAAGCTAGTATCACATATCTAGGTGTCTGAGGCTACATTTGAACTCAGGTCTTCTTGCCTTTCGGCTCAGCACTCTCTCTACTGAAGGAAAGGGGAACTGATACCCAGACAGAGCTGATTCTCCTCCCCTCCTCACCCCAGAGTTTAATTGGGAGGGCTGGCCTTCTCTATGGACTTTCACTCTGTCAAATTAGCTGGAACCTTCATCGTCAATCTCATCTCATTTACTGGTTTCTGACCTGATGCTTAAAATGTCCAATTCTCTCCTATCCTTAAAAATAAAAACAAAATGACAACCCCCTGCCAACATTTCACTTGACCATGCCATTTCATAACACATTTTTTCTTCCTTAGCATTCGCGATAATTTTTCCCCATTTTACTTCTCTTAATGTTCCTTTTCAATTTTCTTTACAAGATGACCATCTACCTCTTGTCCTTAAGCTGTGCATATCTCCTTCTCTTATCCCCTAAGATTCTGTGTAGGGCTTCTCCACTTTTAGCCAGACACTTTCTGGGTAATCTCACCTATCTCAGGGGCTCATTTATCGTTTCTGTACGGAAGAATACCAAATCCATATATACAGCTCTAATTATTCTCCAGGACTGAAGCTCTGTCGTGCATTGTCAGCTACCTGCCTAACCTCTTGATACCAAAGTTCTGCTGGCTTCTTAAGCTTATATTCAATGTGCAGTTGGCCATAGAGGTTTGTTTCCTCCAAACCAAACTTCCTTATTGCTAGTGAAGGAAGTACTGTCTTTTTAGTCTCCTTCATTCATTTCTTAGCCATCTTTGTTTCTTAGCTCTTTCTTGACCCTTGTAGAAGTATGGTGAAGAAACACATGTTTCTCATATTGATAATGTAATGGTAACACATGTAACTCATGTTAATAATGAAGTGCCTCTCTGCCTCCCCCTCCCCCACTCCGGTGAATGACTCTGGTTGTGGGTGTGGTACTCTTGGTGAGCAACCACCTAGCAGAGTGAAGATTACATTAGGGACCCTTTAGTTGTTTCTGGCAATCTTCCAAGATCCGATCCCCCACCATTTAAGGAAAACACTCAGGGAATTCTTATAATTCCCCACTTAGCTACTTTCTTAGACTTCCTCTTTCCCAGAAACTCATCATTCTGTAAGATGAAATCAATTCAAAAACTCACACCTTCTCAGATTGTTTCCCATGCTGGCTATATAACTTTATCATGCTCCAGTCTGGTAACTACTTCTCTCCCCTCCTGTTTTAATAATCTGGGGTGGCAGCTTCTGTGGGGGGGGGGAAGATCCACCCACAGCCAGCACCCAGAAAGCTGCCAGCACCCAGAAAGCCCAGGTTCTTTTGATCTGCCTTAATAAGGAGAGCAAGGTTAAGGGGTTGGCAAGCTTACTTTAATTCAGCACACAAATATCATTCACTTAGTTCAGGGGAAAAAGCCAGCACCCTGAACTTCAGAGCAAAATACAAGCAAATTACAAACATCAACAGACAGACCTTGTCTGATTCAAATCCCAATACATA
>CM053622.1:513223564-513247695 GCA_028646595.1 Phalanger gymnotis
GGGGGGGGAGGAAATGGGGAGAAAATTTGTAATTCAAACGCCTGTGAAAATCAATGCTGAAAACCAAACATGTCAAAAATAAATTAAAAATAAAAAGAAATCAGTACTTCTAAGATAAATACAGAATACATGGGAGGTATAGCCTTAAAGCACTGTGGAAAAGGGACCAAATCACAGTTTAGGACCTCACAAATCACTCAGCATTTCCTCAACTTGAGCAGGAACTCCCTCTACAATATCTCTGACAAATGGTGATCAGGCTTTTGCTTCAAAACCTCCAGTGAGGGAAAACCCTCTACCTTCTACATTTAATTAGCTCTTTCTTTTTTGTCACAGTCCTGATTGAATCAGTCAGGATTCTAGCATCTAGTACCCAAAGGGACCTTAGAGACCATCTAGTCCAGCCCCTAATTTTACATATTAATTGTTAGGCTTTGTTAACAATTCTTCATGTTTTTCTTTACATCATGCAGAGGCTTGCCTCTCTTGAGCCCTTACCATTGCTAGTTTTTCCCTCTGGGGCCAAGCAGAACAATTGTGTTCCTTCTTACGCAAGGCAATCCTTCAAATACTTGTGTACAATTATCATCCCCCCCCCCATCTTCCTTCTTCTCTTCTCCAGGATAAACATTTGAGACTTCTTCAAACATTGGTCATATGGCACATTCTCTAGTCCTTTCAGTAGAAGCTAAGTGACACAGTTTAATAACAACCACACTGGCATATGCAAGTTGGCTGCTAGTGAAGGTTCTTTTGTCTGATTTACTGAGGAAAGATAGCTGTTTCAGGGCTCAACGATCTTTCCTTAATTAAACATGCATATATCATTCACTTAGTTCAGGGGGAAAAGTCAGCACTCTGAACTTCAGAGCAAATACCAACAGAAAGTACAAACAGAAAAAATAACACAAATCAACAGAAAGGCTTCTAACTGTCTGATCATAGCAATACATACATAGTTACCAGAGTGAGAAGCACCAACACCTGGGTTTTCAAAGCGGGGGAGGGGGGGCTTAACAGCTACCCAGAGTCTCGTCTGGCCAAATCACGTGAACACTCTTCCAATGAGTGAGCTCCAAAGCAAAATGCTAACCTCAGAGTATATATACTATTCCCAATCAAGGACTCTTGATTCAGTCAAAGACTCCTGACTCAAACAAAGATGAGACCCAATCAAAGGCACCTGGTTACCTTACTGCTGAGAAGCACTCCAAAAGAAAAAAAACAGCAAAAAGTCCCACTTTGCTTGCCATTACACACAGTGGATATAATGCTAGGCCTGGAATAATGATGAGCTGAGGTCAAATCCAGCCACTTACTTGCTGTGTGACCTCATGCAAGTCACATAACCTCTATTTGCCTTGATTTTTATCATCCGTAAAATAGAGATAGTACCCTACCTCTCATGGTTATTGTGAGGATCAAGAGAAATAATTTGTAAAACACTTAACACTGTGTCTGGCTCATATAAATGTTAGCTATTATTATTATTAGGGAGTTGGAAATTTTTTTTTTTTATTTTTCACATGGCTATTGGTAGCCTGATTTCTTCCTTTGAGAACCGTTTACATTCTTTGACCATTTTTTTAAATTATGGAATAGCTATTATTCTCATCTATTTGAGTCAGTTCCTTGTATATTTTGGAGAGCAGAACTTTATCTGATATATTGCATGTATTCATTTGGAGTTTTTTTTTAGGGGGGTGTGGTTTATGGTGTGAGATGTTGTAAACTCCTTTTACCAATGTAGGTCAGCAACTTTTGTGCAAATTATTGCCCTTGATAGCTGCCTAGAGCAACGAGAAGTTAAGTGATGTGCCCATGGACCAACAGCCAGTATCTTAGAGGAGAAATTTGAACCCAGTTTTTCCTAGCTTAGAGGCTAGCTCTTTATCTGCTATTCTGCATTATCTTGTATATTAGACTTTCATGAGAGAAATTTGACGCAAAAATTTTCTCCCAGTTAATGATTTCTCCTTGTTCTAGAAATTGATTCCAATTCCACATACTCATCCTATCTTTTGTGGTTATCTCTATCCCTTGTTTGCTCAAGACTTCTTGTTTTGTACATAGTTGTAAACATTATCTACTTCTACTCTAACACATTTACGATACAACGTTTTATGTTTAGGTGATGTTTGTTGCTTAATTTAGCATATGGTGTGAGATATTGGAACAAACCTAATTTCTGCCACATCGCTTTCCATTTTTCCCATCAGTTTTTGTTAAACAGGAAGTCTTTTCTCTAGTAGTTGGTATCCTTGGCTTTATCAAATGCTACACTACCATGTTTGTTGCTTCTAGGAAGCTGTGTGCTGGAGACAGGCAGGGTAAAATTTCAGTATGAGCATTTATATTTACATTACATTTAGAGATTGATGAAAACTACAAATCAAGGCTTAATTTATTGTTTTGTTAATTTTCTAGACTTAAGAAAATGATAGGTAAAATGTTAGTAATGATGAAATTTAAAAGTGTATTGTGTATACTTCCCCTCACCCCTCACCCCAGTCAGTTGTGGTTAAATATTTACTAATACACATATTTTTCTAGGTCTTGTTTACCTAATCTATTCTGTTGATCAAATTTTCTATTTTTTAATCAGTTCCAAATAGTTTTGATAATAACTGCTTTGTAGCTCTGCTTGTCTGAGATCTGATAGGCCCCCTTCCTTCCCACTCCCCCCCCATTATTTTCTTGACCTTTTGTTATTTTGTCTAGTTTTATAAAATAACCCTTTTGTTGTTTGAGTGATATGACATTAAACCTGTAAATTAATTTATGTAATATTATCATTTTTATCATGTTAACATAGCCTAACCATAAGCAATCAAGTACCTTTCTAGCTATTTGTCTTTATTTCTATAAATAGTTGTATTCATAAAATTAATCTCTCTTTTCTGTAGTTTGACTACAGGTTCTTGAAGGCTTAGCTAGCAGAGTAGAGGCTCTGGCAGGTTCAGCCAAAGTGGAAATGTTTCAGATATCATCCTAGTGACAGATCATGTACTTGTTGTCTAAGCACCAGCCTAGCTAAATTCAGGAAGGTTTATCATCACACTTTGTAATCAGGTGATTTTTTTTTTCAGGTAGAGTAACTCACGGAGACTGGCTGCCCACATATAGGGCTTTATGACCTGCATTGGTGGAGGGAATACTCTCGCCAATCAAATAATGAATCACTGATGTATTGTGATGAATCAATGTGATTTTAGAAGGGAGAGATCTAATAAACTTCATTTCTGTCTCCCAAATTTCTGCACTTAGATATTTTTGTGATTTGGAAGAAATGTGGCTCCTTCAATAACATTTCTCTTGCCATTCTGACTCAAAATCTGGAAATGGAGTGAGAAGAATCCAAGAATGTAGATATTCCTGCTTCTGTACAGGAATCAGGAGGAAGGAAGTGAGAATAAAAACAAAAAAAAGAGGGATAGGGGAAGAGTAAAGGAGGAGGTGGAGAAAATATTCTACACAGAAAACTTTTCTTTGACCCCAAATATTGTTTGGAATCTTTTCCAGATGCTAGTATTCAAACTAGTAAATGGATAGATTTATGCAGGTTAATCCAGTGACAGAATCTGATACCAGCAAATATATAACACATCCTTTATCCTTCAATTGTGACTGAGCTCAAGAAAGTCATCCAAGAGATTTTATTATTGTTATTAGATGCTGGAGAACATATGATGCATCTGTCTTTAAAACCTATTCTGAGAGGAGGAGACTTTCTTTTTCTTTTTTGCCTTTTTTAAGGCATGTTTAAGACTATTAAGATTCTGTTTTCAATTTTTCTTCTCTTTGGAAACAAAGAGTCTTCATAATATCCTGGAACAAGTTCTTCTGAATCAGGGGTATTCCTGTGTGTTGGGTAAATTCTCCTCCCTTCTCAATCATCTGGAAATCTTGTCCCAATCCAAAATCAAAGAGTATGTAGTCATATCTATCACAGGGAGCATGAGGCACACACTAAAAGAAAGCTCAAAAAGTACCAGGCTTATTTTAGATGGTAGGAATGAGCCTAGAGTAGTGTGGTTACAGGCATTAATGGCTTGGCTGTGTTCTCTTAGCATCATTGCTTTCTAATGGATGGGATTTTTAAGATCTCCCTAAGTGTTTCTTACAAGTGTCTGACTGATCTAGAAATTGGATAAAATTCTTACCTCTACAAATCTCTCAAAATGTTCCTCCTTCATTAGACCTATAGTCAGACAGAAAGCCCTCAGTGCAATAGTTAGAATGCTCACTGTCTGTGCAAATGCTAAAATGAAAGTGGAATATGCCTGTATCACAAAGTGCCAGTCTAGTGGATCTCAAGTAAATTGAAATTTCTGAAATATCTTTTTTTTTCTGTGTTTTAAAGACTCATAAGCCCTGATACTCCCCTTGGTCTTTGGGCCTTGAACTTTTAGCTATGCTCGATTGCCCATCTAGCTAGGGAGGAAAGGAATAGTAGTGGGTAGATAATTGTGTGGGAGGAACCACCATGAGCTTTAGAAGTTATCTGATTTAACTTTTGCATTTTACAAATGAATAAACCAAGGCCTGGTAAAAGGAAGGGCTTTGTCTTTAGATGACATAGGTAGGTAACAGATGACAGAGCCAGGATTTGAATCCAAGTCACCCCCCTAAACCCGAGGGTTTTCCACTGTACTTTCAACTTAGCAACAAAGATGTTAGGTGGGCAAGAGGAAGCGAAAAGCACTTTACATATCTCTACCTATGTGTCACAAATTGTGCTAAGCATTTTACGAATATTGTTTTTGTATAGGTAGGACATTTATATCACAAATAAGTATTGCCCCACTTAGATATGCAAAATTACTTTCTGTTATGCTTTCTATTCATTGCAAATTAAGAGGGTACACGTTATAGTGGATAGAGAGTTGGACTAGGAATCAAAAAAGACTTGAATTTGAAATCTGGCTTTGACATAGACTAGCCATGTGATTCTGGGCAAGTGCTTTAACCTCTCTCACCACTACCCCTCTTAATCTGCCTTCCCTTCTATCAGCCTCTCTCCCCTTCTCTGATCCTCTCTACTTCCCACTACGGTAAGATAGATTTCTATACTCAATTAAATGTATAAATTATTTCCTCTTTGAGCCAACTTCAATGAGAATAAGATTCAAGCATTGCCTACCCTCCTCATTTTCCTCTCCATTGTAAAAGCTCTTCCTTTCATGTCTCTTATGTGAGATAATTTTTCCCATTTTTTCTTTTCCTTCCCCCTTCTCCCAGTGTGTCCTCCTTTCTTATGCCTTAATTTTTTGCATATCATCCCATCGCAGTCAACTCACATATGTGTTCTTCTTCTAACTGCCCTAATAATGATAAAGTTCTTAGGAGTTATAATTAACATTTTCCCATATAGGAATGTAAACATTTTAACCTTATTAATTCCCTTGTGATTTCTTTTTCATATTTGCCTTTTTATGCTTCTCTTGAGCCTTGTATTTGAAAGTCAAATTTTCTATTCAGCTCAGGTTTTTTCTTCCCCCTAAAGGATTATACTTGATTTTGCTGGGTAGCTTCTTTGCCTTCTGGAATATCATATTCCAGGTCCTCTGATCCTTTAATGTGGAAACTGATAAATGTTTTGTGATCCTGAATGTGACCCTATGTTATCTGAATTGCTTGTAATTCTTTTCTCCTTGACCACAGAATTCTGGAATTTGGCTATAATGTTCCTAGGAGTTTTCATTTGGAGATTTCTTTCAGGAGGTGATTGGTGGATTCTTTCAATTTCTATTTTACCCTCTAGTTCTAGGATATCAGGGCATTTTTTCTTCATAATTTCTTGAAAGACTGATGTCTATGTTTTTTATTTTTGATTATGGCTTTCAGGCAGTCTAATAATTCTTAAATTAGCTCTCCTTTATGTCTTTTCCAGGTCACTTGTTTTCCCAATGAGATATTTCACACTTTTTCTTTTTTTCTTCTTTTGATTTCATTTGATTATTTCTTGATGTCTTATGGATTCATTAATTTCCATTTGCCCAATTTTAATTTTTGAGGAATTATTTTCTTCAGTGAACATTTGTACCTCTTTTTTTTTTTATCTGTTAAGGAGTTCTTTTCTTCACTAAATTTATACTTCTTTTTCCATGAGGCAAATTCTGCTTTTTAAGGAGTTCTCTTCAGTGGATTTTTGTGCTTCTTTTGCCATTTGAATAATTCTGTTTTTTAACATATGAGTTTCTTCAGTATTTTTTGTGCCTCCTTTACTAAGCTGCTCTCTTTTAATAATTTTCTTGCATCATTCTCATTTCATTTCCCAACTTTTCCTCTACCTCTCTTACTAGATTTTAAAAATTCTTTTTGAGTTCTTGCAGAAATTCTTTTTGAATCAATGACCAATCCAAATTTTTCTTTGAGGCTTTGTATGTAACTCTTTTGACTTCATTGTCTTCTACTGAGTTTGTGTCTTGATCTTCCCTGTCACCTATAATCAAGTCTTCTTTTTTTTTGTAGTTTGCTGATTTTTTTAGCCTATTTTTTGACTTTTAACTTTATGTTAGAGTTAGGCTCAGCTTCTGGGTTGCATGGGGCACTGTCCCAGGCTTCAGACCTTCCTTGCTGCTGTTTTCAGAGCTAGCTCTGGGGGTCTGTAGATTTTTGGTGCTTCTAAGATGATATGATCTAAGGAAAAGTGTGGTTACTGCTCTTCTGGTCTGTGCTCTGGTCATTACCCAGGAAGGGACCTTGTTCCCCTGTAGCCACCAGCACTAGCACCACTCTTGGCCCTGAGACTGCAACCAGTTTCTCTCCTCTCTGGAATGTGCAATTGCTAGTGTTCTTCTCTCTCTTGGAATTGAGAACAGGTCCCCTACTCCTCTGTGAGTGACTGCAAGTGTTCCTCTCTGCCCTGGAACTATCACCAGTGCTCCTGCTTTCCTCATGCCAAAAATGTTATGGCTCTTTTTGGTCCTAGGTCTGCATAGAAAAGGCAACAGCTTCCTGAACCCAGTGTCAGCCAAGGGTCCCCTGCAATCTCTTTCCAACCAATATTTCTTCCCTCCCCCATCCCTACCTCACCCTCTGTGGACTGAGAGTTCCCAAAATTCCTGCTGTTACCAATGCAGCTGCCTCCAATTGCCTGCTGCTGGGTCCATGGGAAGGCCTGTGCTGTGTGGCATGTGATGTGCTTCAGGCTCCCATTACCATGCCCCACCCCCCTCCACATTCCTGTGAGACCGGCCTTTCCTGCTGGCCTCCTAAATTGTCTAGGGTTTTTAGAGTTGTTTGGAGGGGAATTTGGGAGAGCTCAGCTGAATGCTGCTCTACTCCACCATCCTGGCTCCAGTGTAACCTCTGAATCATCCAGGCAACTCTCTAAGGTGATGAGTGTGAGCTGTGTTGCCAATATGTCATCAAAGGAGGAAGCACTTCCATACTGATAAAATCCTTGCTCAATCCCTCATCCCTTCCCCCTTTAAAAATATTGCATTTGTTTATCTCTATACATGCTGTTTACTTCAAAAAGGTAATCTCCTTGAGGAAAGGGACAGTTCGGTTTTTGATTTTGTCCTTCCCAGCACCTAGCATAGTGCTTGGCACATAGCAGGCTCATTAAGCTAGTGCTCATTAAATCGAACTGAGCACCATCCATTTAATGGGAAACCATGCAGAAAGAAAATAATTTAATGTTTAAAAGCAGTAGTATACACACCATTCAAGTCATCAGAGTTTCCATATTTTTTTGAGGAGTGAGCTTCCAAAGTAGAAAAGATATACACTGATTCAAGCAACTTAAACAAATTTTTAGAAATGAGATTGGTGTATAAGCTTAGTGCAAGAGGGAAAGAGGCTCTTTTTGTCTTTACACCTTCAGGTGAAGTTGAGCTGGAAGCAACTGTTTATCCAGCCTTGTTTCATCTTGTGTGCTATATTTCAAGGTGGGGAAAGTTTTATTCACTTCCAGTAACCTGACTTCATTAAATTGCTGGCTGGCCGTCCACACTCCTAAACAGTGATTTTGATTGAGGTTCAGTTGTGTAAATGCCTCCTTCAGTTGCAGTCTGCACAACACTAAGGCCAAGAAGAAAATGTAAGAACGTATTTCCAACTTGGAAGAGGGGGCAAGGTCAGTGAGTGATGATTCATTACAGTGGCTACTTTCTGAGAATAGGAATTAAAGGCAAGTAATCTTATTTTCTCCAAAGACAAATAATGATTATAGGGCCCCAACTTCTGGAAACTAGAAAGCATCTGCAGATGGCTGAAAATATTAACTCAGTTAAAAGACAGGTTATAAATGGGCTCTGTACCTAGAGAAAATGACTCACCAGTACAAGCAATGAATCTATCCATAAAAAGATTCTCAATTCTCTTATCCCGTTTTTAAAGGTTCTTTGAAGTTCCCAGAAAAGTTTTAGTCTCACCTAGCTGAAAGCAAAAAAAAAAAAAATTGCTAAAGAAAGCAAAGTGATTTCCTTGCCTCCATTAAGAGCTCAAAAATGAGGTACTACCTTAAATTTGGTGCCTCACTCAAGTGCAAAAAAAGAGAAGTGACTACAAAATGCAAGCAGCTAAAATCATCAGCTGGAAAGGAGATAAAGCAGCATTTTCTGGTGGTAGAAACTCTTCCTTCATTTATTTAATTCAAATTATTTAATTGGGTTCCTGATGCTGACTTGACTAGACAAGTATCATAGGACATTATAGTAAATATTAGGATGAAGAAGTAAAATTATTTTATTTAAAAATTTAAAATTAGAAAAAATATTCAATTCCTGAATTCTTTCCCTCCTTCCACCCACTTCCACCCACCCACATGCCTGTACCCCACCCACTGAGAAGGAAAGACACATGATACCCATTTTATATATGTGAAATCCTACAAAACATAGTTCTGCTGTAGATATGTTACCCCCCAAAGCCAAGAAAAATAAAAGAAAAATTATGTTTAAACTTGCACTCTGAATCCGTCAATTCTCTTTCTGGAGGCGGATAGCATTTTACATCAAGATTCCTTTGGAGTGGTGGAGTATCGTTGTATTGCTCAGAACTGCTAAGTCTTTCACAGTTCCAAATCATGCTCCAAAATGATTGGACCAGTTTGCAGCTCCACCAACAATGCATTAGTGTACTTATTTTCTCCACATTCCCTCCAGCATTTGTCATTTTCCTTTTCTGTCATTTAGTCAATCTGTTGGGTGTGAGGTGGTACCTCATGGTTGTTTTTTTTGTATTTCTTTAATTATTCATGATATAGAGCATTTTATATGACTATTAACAACTTTGAATTTTTCCTCTGAAAAGTGCCTATTCATATCATTTGACCATTTAGGGGAATGGCTTCTATTTCTGATAAATTTTGGATATATTTGGTTCAGTTCTATATATATTTGATTTATTTTTGAAAAATTTTGTTCAGTTCTCTATATATTCGAGAAATGAGACCTTTATTAGAGAAACTTACTACAAAAATGTCCCCCAGTTTCCTGTTTTTCTTCTTATTTTGGCTTCATTGGTTTTGCTTTTTTTTTTTTTTGTAAAACCTTCTTGTTTTTATGTAATCAAAACTATACGTTTTACCTCCCATGATCCTCTCTACTTTTTGTTTAGTCATAAATTCTTCCTTTATCTGACAGGTAATTTTTTTCCCTGCTCCTTTAATTCGTTTGTGATGTCACCTTTTTTTTTTTTTGGTGTGTATGAATAGTGTACCCATTTAGAGCTTCTCTTGATATATGAAGTGAAATGTTTTTCTATGCCTAGTTTTTTCCAGGCTACTTACTGTTTTCCAAGCAATTTTTGCTAAATAGTGAGTACTTGCACCAATATCTGGGATTTTTTTTTTTTGGAGAGGGGAAAGCGGGGCAATTGGGGTTAAGTGACTTGCCCAAGGTCACACAGCTACTGTGTCAAATGTCTGAGGCTAGATTTGAACTCAGGTCTTCCCTATTCCAGGGCTGGTGCTCTACTCACTGCGCCACCTAGCTGCCCCAATATCTGGGATTCTTGAGACAAATGTTCTATTTTTTAACCTTCACTCCCTAATTTCAATTATTTGCTGGATGAATGTGAATCTGAGTATTAAAATAATATTTCTAAGATGTAAAGCTAGAAGCTAGAATCTAATCCAATCCCCTTGTTTTACAGATAGTCTGGGAGAGGTTAAATGATTCACCCAAAGTCACATGGGGGTAAATAAAAGAACCAGGATTTAAACCCTGTACTTTTAATTAATGTTACTATGCCATGCTACTTTCTGCTTGCTTCCATTTATGAAGCAATACGTATTTTTTTTGTGTGTTTTGCTTCTTCTGAATGAGTCGATTTGAAATTTATACTCCATTTCTACTACCTGTGTACTTTTTATTAATTGGTAACCTTGTTGAGAATAGTAAATTAGAAGCATTCTTAACCTGTAAGTCTGTCAAAAGGTAATTCTTACTTTGTTGTCTCAGTTGTTAGTGGTTTGGGAGTTGGATGAGGTAGTCATGTGGTCACTGAGAAGAAGCAAGATGACTGTGTGGGAGAAATATTCCTAGAGAAGTTGATTGCAGGAGACTTAAAAAGTGGAGTTGTAAGTATAGACGTTAGGGTAGACTGCTTGAAGATAAAGGTATAGATTAGCTCTTCTGTAACTTTTGGTTGCAGTGAACTGATCCTGAATTAGCACCATAAACCCCTGCAGTTCCTTAAACAAATCTCTGTGACTCAATCATTAACTTTTCATTGTTTGCAAAATTTGTACTTTTGTCTGAAGATGTTGCCATTGGAAGGGTCTTATGATTTCACTGTAGGAGCATGGCAATTTCACGGAATCTGTTAAAGACATAAACTACTTTCAGTTACATTAGATAAATTCAATGGTGTGTACCTTTTGCCAGTCTTTACACTGCACAGTAAAATGTTATTTGCTCCAAACGCATTTCTGTAAGGTTTTCTGACCTTTTTTATCTTGTGCTAGGTGGCCGGATTTGACTTGCTATGGGAATGTTTATCCATCACACTCTTTTTCAAGATGAAGTGTTTATCTTTCTATAGCAGCCTTAAGGTGTGTTTCATGAATGTTGCTTAGGTTTTTATGAGAATACTTTTCAAACTGGTTCTAGTTCATTTTAGTCTCCAAAACATACAGAAAGACCATATTAGGTAAGTTTAAATTGCTTTAAATATGTTCTTCTTGTGCAGCCTTGATTTGAGGATGTCAGTAAATCTCAATATATTCAGCTATAGCTTTCTCTTTGATATCTGTCTGCTTGGTGCAGCTAGCCTGGAGGACACATTTTAAAGAGTCATCTTCATCCATTGGTTCAGTTCAACCCCTAGATTCATGTTCAAAGATTTTAATCTTTCTCTATCTCTGATGTACATTAGTAATTTTTCCTTTATTAAGTCCAAAAGGCATTTTGATATCTTTGCAAAAAGGTTCCATGAGATGAAGGAACTGCTAATATGTTTTGTATTTGGTGTCAACCAAATACACTGAGTTTAATAGTGTTTTGGGTCAATAAGCTCTTTAAGTTGGAAGCCGTACATTGCTTTTTAAATTAATTAATATTATAGAACATCATATTGAATTAGTTAGTTTCATAGGGCTTCTTTGTTAGTACCACAGTTTTTTGAATTAATTTGGAAGCAATGGGGCATTCTGGGAGATAGTTACCAGTCAAGAATCATTTCTTTGAAGCACTAGATTTTCCTTTTTAAAGATACACATCTTAAATGAACCATTCCCAAATTAAAATCTTTGTAAAGTTAATTACAATACATGGTTTGACTTTTTTTTTTTGAGGTGGGACTGTCCTATGTTATCTTAAACTACAAGATTTCTCTTTAAAACTGCAAAGTGCAAGGCTGTGCAATATAATTTTATCCTCTGGGTCCTAACCACAAAACCATAGCAAAGCCTTGCTGAGCAGATCAGCAGTATTAGGATGTCTTTGAAAGACTACAATGAATGTTAAATTAATCAACCAATGCTCTGGGGGGAAATGGTCACTAATTTAAAATTTTTCATCTCTGGGAAATCAATTATTTTTATGTTTATTGATGTTGTATTTGTCACTATTTTTAGTGTTTTCTCCCTGGTGACAGTGGCTAAAATGTTATAAACATATAAACATTATATGTTTATGTTTTATTATATTATATTAAATTATATTAAATGTTATAAACATTATAAACATATAAACAACGTTATAAAGACACCTAGCATTTTAAGATGCAACAAGGTAAGATTTGGGCAGATCAAAATGCTGTCACTGGTGAGACGGCTTCACATCAGAGAGCTATTCCTTTTATCTACGATTTATTTTAAACACACCAATTTCCAATTATGCTTATTGTTTCCCTTGAAATACCCTAGGTAGAATTGTATTGTCATATTTATTTTATATTTATTTCCATTTCAAATGAGTTTTGGTAGAGTTTAACAGCAAACTGTGCAAAATACCGGCTGTCAAACATGTTTCTACTACAATGTACTTTGGAATCAATCTGTTAAGCAACAGAGAAGTGGGAGCAGTTTTATCTCCACAGAGTTGAAAGTATCCCTCTTCCCTCCTCCCCTCCCCCCTGCTTTAGCAGAATGTAAGTCAGGTGACTGGTTCTAATCAGCTGCGATCTAGCAGAGACTAGGCTTCTGGTCAAGTGAAAGGTTAGAGGCTTGTATGTATACTTAAACGAGCCATTTGAGGAGGGCATGATGTAGGTAGTCAGGGGGTTGCATCTGAAAAATGAAGAGTCAAGCAGGAGATTCGAAGTGGAACTCAATGAAAGGACTGGTGTCCATTTGCGTCCTTGTACTCCTCTTACTCTGTTCAGGGGCGTACCCATTTATTCGGACCGAATAAGTGTAAAATATAATTAAAACGTTCCAGGCATCCCCATGAGTACTGTTTATTCCTAGACAACGTGAGGATATTTTATAACAGAAGGATGCTTCTCATTGCTCATCAAAAATGTCACATCTAATGTGAGCCAGGCAAAGGCCACTAAGGATCAGCAAATTGGAAGAATGTGTCTAATGTTAATAATTCTAGTCTAACTCTAATTATTTGCATACTTAACTGTTGACTCTTGTCCTTGTTAGGGAATCTCAGTTTAACTTTTTTTTTTCCTTCAGGATTCTTAGACCAAGAATAAATAGGATGACTACTATTAAAATAAATTCTGAGTTCAAATTATTTGAATTTTCCAACTATTTAATAGTCATTCATTCAGCAACCTAACCTAAAATGTTGGGTCAGTAAGAAAAAAGAGCTGTGTATTTGAATGATCCTGACAACTCTGCCACTCCACAGGACTGGGTCAAATATAAATCTGTCAGTGAGTGGCTTTCTTAATAATAATAATAATAACATACATACAGCACTTACTATTTACCTGGCACTATGTTAAGCACTTTATGATTAGTATCTCATTTTACCTTTATGACAACCCTAGGAGGTGGGTATACGGGAATAATAAAATGATACCCATTTTGTAGAAGAGGAAACTGAGGCAATGAGAGATCAAGTAATTTGCCTAAGTTCACACAGCTAAGGGTCTGTAGCCAGATTTGAATTCAGGTCTTTTTGACTCCAGACCCAGTGCTCTACTCCCTGTGTCACCTAGCTGCCTCTTCTTCTTTTAAAAAAATATTTATTTTTAATTCATGAAATAAAACAAGCATTTCTACAGCATGATAGAATGATAAATAGATGACTGTGCATGAAACTGAAAATCTATTATGTACAACTTACTATTCCTTTTAAATATATAATAAATTTATCATGTGAATTTCTTCTTTTTTTTTCTTTTATTGCTCTTCCCCTACCCCCAGAAATGGCAGCCATTAGAAACTACCATTCTATATATATTTCTATTTATCAGTTCTTTCTCTGGTTGCAGTTAGCATCTTCCTTTATATGTTCTTTGCAGTTAATTTGGGTATTTATAATATGTAAAATGACTTAGTCACTCCAAATTGTTCTTAAAAGAATATTGCTGCTACTGTATAGAGCATTCTCTTGGTTCTACTCATTTCATTCTTCATTATTTTATTCAAGTCTATCCATGTTTTTCCAAAATCAATGAATTCATAATTTCTTACAGCGGAGTAGTATTCTATCATGATCGTATACTGCAGAGGACATAGCTGGGGTGCTAGAATGAGGGTTGGACTCTTCATTTTAAGTGGTCAATGTAGATGTACTTTAACTTCAGAATGCTAATGATTTCTATGGTTAGAGATCAACTGATATGAATCATTAAGTATTGATATAAATGATTGAGCAGTGTTGTATTTATGACCTGATAGCCATAAAACTTTTTACTGTTTAATCTTTCCTTTGGACAGAAGAGATGTAATAAGCCTGTTAAGACAAAAAAAAATTGTATTTATTAGATTTAGAAATTGTTTCAGTTACTTGCTATTTATTTTTCCCTCAAAAGATAAATTTAAAAGGAAACTCAAATTATATATAACCAAGCTTTTAGCTTGGCTAGTGAACTAAAATTAAATTAATTCCCTTTATATATATACATATATATGTATATATACTTTATATATGTATATACTTTACACATAAATGTTGGTGTATAAACATATGTTCAATTTAAATATATTTTAATTTTAGAATCCTCAAAGAGTGTGACTCAATTTGACTCAATGCTGTTTGGAAAAGACCTTAGAAATCCTCTTGTCTGACCTCTTTTTCTTAGAGATTAGGAGATTGAAGATCAGAACATTTATGACTTAAGGTCAAACAGAAAACTAGTGGCAGAGCCAGGCTTAGAACCTGACTCTCCCAACTCCCATTGCAGTGCTCTTTCTACTATACTGTGTAACCTCTAACATATACATAAAAGGAAGTAGGCTGCAAGTAGTATTTTGGATTTAGCAGAAAGTGTCTAGTATTTTTTCCTGTATAATTTACATAGTCCATTCAATAGCAAAATAATAATCTAATTTATTCCCAAACTTTTCTGTAGAATTGAAACTCCCCCCTCCCCCACCCTAAGGAGGAAGTTTGGAAGGAAGAAGAGCTTCCTTTTCTATTCCCGAAGTCTCTGGTAGATGAGAATTTTTCCTGCAATGACTCTGTACTACCACACCTCTTCTAAGCTTATACTCCAATGGCTTCTGAACCCATTGAAAATGGAAGGTTATTGCAGTTTAGGGGCTAAAGTACTGGACTGGGTTCAGGTGCTGGCTCTACCACTTTACTAGCTGTGTAGCGGTAAGAAAGTCAATTAACCTATCAGGACTTCAATTACCTTATGAATATTAAATAAGATGGTTATACTAGTAATTGTTATGGCATCTTCCACTCGTAATATTGAGTGATTCTGTGATCCTTTCTTTTCTTGTGATGCCATGAAGAGTATGTAAGGTAAGAAACATATCTTTTTTCTTCAGACTGAACTGTAATTACCAAAATCGGGTCTAAGTGTCCCAGAAAAACATAGACAACAGAATGACAAATTGGAAGGGAGCTAGAGTGCTTCTTATAAGATGAGAAAACTTATCAGAAGAGGCTGATATAAGCCAGATACATACTAATTCTTTCCAAAGAGGAAAGCAGAGATCCATTTGAAGTGACAAAGACAGAGATATTCCCAGAGCCACATGAAAGAGAACCTTTGTGCAGTTGGTATAGTTGTGGCATCTGGATATAAAACAGTAAGAGGCATCAGTGGCCCAAAGACAATATAATTTCCCCCAGAGGTGGGAAAGAAGAGTAGCACTTTCAGTTGAGGCTTTAGCGTAATTGTTTATGGCCAATTTGTGTGTGAACACACACATGTATATGCATGTTATACTCATACATGTCTTGCACCGAGACACGTATGTACATATAGGCACACATGTATATAGGCACACATGTATGTGGGTATATGTGTACATATATAGCATATACATATGCACATGTGTATATATAATACGTACATACACACATATATACACATACATATACATTTATCTATCTGTCTGTCTATCTATCTATCATCTATCTACCTACTAGCTTCAAAAAAGAACGGATGCCATCAAGGCAATAGCACTTGGGTGGTAAGAAACAGAGCTCAAGCAAGAAATCTATCTTTGGTTAGAAAGGGCAGCATTCTCACCAAATAGATTTATCTCTGCATGGGAAGATAATCAAGACAATGAAAAAGAAGGTTCTGGAAACAAGAAGTAAACTTTTAAAAGTCACAATTCATTTATTTTCCTATGAGTTAATTATTTTGGGGTTAGTGACATAATCTGAAGATTGACAGTCCTCTGGACTTCATTTGTAATTTCAAACTGCATTGGTGATTAGCCAGCTCTGCCAGTTACACAGCATAGTTTAATAGAAGTGTCTTCTATGATTAAAACAAATTGTTTCTCTCTGCCATTAGAAATAGACCCTCTCTGTATTTGTTCTGGAAATCAGAGATCTGATCTCCTTATAAGCCTAGACTTTCAACTTGCACAAAGTAAATACAATAGATGAATGAATCCTTTAATTTTTTAGTAGATAATATAAAGATGTGCCAAAAAGCTGAAACAATTTAGGCTGAGTACCTTTGAGCTACAGGAAGTTCTTTTGAGTACCCTTTTGGTCAATTATATATGTATGAATTTATTCTGATTCGTAGTCTAAGCTTCTAAACTCCTCAGTCCAATATCTAACATCTTCCATCAGCTAGGTTACTCTCTGTAACTCTAATCTCATCTCTCATCATATCCAACCATACCTTTCCACTTCAGCCATTCCTATCCATTTAATGTTTTTTGAAACTAAACTGCAAGGTCATATTTCCTTAGCTGTGTACATACCCTTTCCCCCACACTAGGATTACTTCCTAATTCTTCTCTACCATCTATGTTCTCCTTAGAGGGATCAAAATTCAATTTGTCCACATAGTCTTCCATAATTAAGGGTATCTGCAGTTTTCAACTAGAGAACTCTGAGGTTGACATTGATATAATAATCAGTACTTGCTGACTCCATCGATCTGGACTAGTATTCAGTACATAGCGCTCTGCTTTGTCTTTCAAAGTGTGGCACAAGACTGAAAAATTCCTTGTTAAAATACAAAAATGCTATATCTATATTTGCACTCAACCTAATAATCTGATATTTTGTTAAAACAAAATGAGGTTAATATGGAAATGATTAAAATCATAGGATTTAGACCAGAAAAAATGGAGAATTGCTATGTTTCCAAGGCTACAACACACAGGACCAATTGTGGTGGTGTGGTAGGAGTAACAAACTTCTTCCTGGCCATGATGGATAAGCATATGGTCTTTCAATGATTGAGTATGTGTGAAAAATAGTATGAATGAGTAGAGAGAGATAACAGGAGTGTTAATAGAGTTCAGCATGTACAAGGCAGTTAATAAGGAACTTATATTGGTAATTTGCCTGTGAATGCAAAGTAGGAGGAGTGAAATTATATGGGAGAGGAAACTGGAAGGAGTGAATTGAGATGGTGTTAGATAACTCAAAGGAGTAGATTTAGTGTGTGTTGGTTCCCCCCCGCCCAGGTACACTGGAACATAGTATGAGCAAGAGATTGTGAAACAAGGGAGCTTTATTATGTTGCATTATGTTCAGTGTTTTATTGCCCCTTGGAGTGATGCTATTATTGGGTGTCACCAATAAGGAAGCCAAATAAGTTTATGCATCTAAATGGCAGGTTTCTAACCTTGCCTGTAGCAGAGAAATAGAAAGTCTGGAGCCTGGTGGGATGTTTATAAGCGCACAGTAAGGAAGGGTGGCAAGAGCACCTTGGCTATTGGAACTATAATTTTTTACAGGTAACTTGAGGCAGAAAAGAGGGGAGTTTATCTCACAATTTATTCCAGGGTTTATCTCAGGAAAGCACTTTTGTGTTTTCTATAATATATAGATAGAAGGGGAAAAATAAAGATACATATGTTAAAGGGAAGTAAATAGCTATGGGAAAGACTATTATTTGTTTGATTACATTTTATAAAGTTACTGATTTAAATTTTTCAAAGATCTTTACATCAATCATCTTAAATCTCTTTATATCATTACTCCTTCTATTAACCATTGATTCTCTCCTTCCTAAAGGCAGTAACGTGGAATATCTAGGATTGTTTGGACCTCTTTGAAGAAAAATATTATTTAATGATTTCTTTCTTGGCAGTTTTGTTCAGTTAAATAGAAAAGATACAGAATTAGTTTTAAGAAAACAAGTGTTGTCCTATAATTATATGAAATGGATTAAATGACAAAGAGTGACTAGAACTCAGATCTAGAAAAAAACATGAAGACAAATGGAGAAGTCTGAGTAGTATGAAGCAGGAAGAAGTAGGGAAGAAGTAGAGCTGAACTGAACCTACACAATTCCTCCAAAAAGTTCTCTAAAATCCACAAGACCAAGTTTGTCTGATAAGGAAATCCAAGAAAAAAATCACAGTGAGATATTTTTCCAACCAAAGTCATCATAGGGAGCTTCTAGGACTCTAGAGACACAGTCTATCTGAGAAAAGCACAGAATTACAGCAGAGGCATTCAGAGGGCTGTGGATGTGCCCCAGTGAAAGAAGAGGTCCAAGTCCAGAGCTGTGCTGGGTAGGTGTTTAACAATGGCTCTCTGAAAATATGTGAGACACTTCCATGTTTAAAATGCTCTATTAACATTTTCTCCATTGCTTTCTTAAATTTAGATAATCAATAAACCAGTAAATCAAGCCCTGATTCATAGCATCTGCAAATTTCTGAAGTGTAAATGCTCCCAGTGAAAATTTAACAATAGGATTTTAGAGCCAGTATGAACTGACTCCAGCATACCCTTGTTCCAGACACACAAAGAGGGGCCTGACCTTGTTCATGGTGCAGTAAAAAAGTGACAACTGGCACTTGTGGCACTACCCAGTATCAAACAAAAGATACAGAGTGGGGGTATGGAAGGCATCCATGCCTAGGGGTAGTAATCCAGAGTAAAGAAATGTTACTTCCCCCTGGCTATTTATTGAATCAGAGGCAAGTTCAGAAGAAAGCAGCATCTGTGGGGCACTCACTCCAGGAGTGGAACAGGGTCTCAGTTTCAGCATCTTACCCAGTCTGAAGCTTCAAGTGGAATAATGAGGACAGGAATCCCAGACCAAAAGGACTCCTGCACTTTTGTCACTCTGAACCTATAGAGCTTTCCAGCTGTCTTATAGTGACTGAGTCCAGCATGAGTATCCTAGAACTCCAGCCAAGGTAAGCCCGCAAGTGTGTTGCTCAGATCCAAACCCACGTCAGGAAATTACAAAGCTGAGACCAGGATGTCAGTGATAAAAATTTGCTATGGCTCAGACTATTTTGGGAGCATTGAAACCTTGCAGGTCCATAACCTGACAGGTTACTCAAATTCTGGAATAACACAACACTCGATACCCCAAGAAGTTTCAGAAGGACCCAAGAAGACAAAAGGTCAGTCCATTCATTCCCTCCAGCAGTTGGTAAACTTCAGCCCTAACAAAGTTGGAAGTCAGGATATAGGCTGTAAGAATGAGCAAATGACAACAACAAACAATACCATTGTAAAGAACTATTATGGTGACAAGGATACTGAAGATACAAACTCAGGAGAAGAGAATGACTCCCAAACATCTACAAGCAAAGTTCAAAATAAAGACATAGCTTGGGCACAAGTTCGATGAGAATTTCTTGGAGAGATGAAAATTTAAAACATTTTTATGAGTGAAATGAGAGTGCTAGAGGGAAGAATTATAAAAACAATTAAAGAAGAAACAACTGAAAAGAGAATTAACAGATTGGCACGAGTGGTATAAAACCTTGCCCGAGCAACAAACTCCCTGAAAATTAGAAAGGATGAATTAGAAGTTAATGACTTCATGAAATAAGAAAAATAAAAAAAAAAAAACAAAGTCAAAAGACTAAAAAAAAAATAAGAAAATGCAAGTTATCTCATAGCAAAAATAACTGACCTGGAAAACAAATTGAGGAGAGAAAATCAGAGAATTATCAGACTTCCTGAAAGCCACAGCCAACTAAAAAGCTTAGAGACATCATATTCAAAATTATTTTTAGAAGAAATCTCCCCAGCTCTCTTACAACCAAAGGGCAAAGATTAAAGAAAAGGAAAGTAGCAGCACCAGATCTCAAACATGACTAAAAAGCAGTAATCATCAAAATGATTTGATGCTGGTTAAGAAATAGCCAGTGGAACAGATTAGTTACAAAATATATAGAGACAAATGAGCATAGTAGCCTTATGTTTGATGAAACTCAAAGATTCTAGCTTTTGGAGTAAGAACTCACAATTTAAAAAATACTGTTAGTAAAATGGGAAAGCATTCAGGAAGAAATCATGTATAGACAGATACACACACAGATACATGAATATATATGTATGTATGTATGTATACTTAGTATACTAAGATTTGCCTCAAATGGGTACATGTCTCAGATATAAAAGGTGACTTCATAAATAAATTAGAGAAGCAAAAACAAATTACCTGTTATTTATATCAATGGGAGAAGAGTTCATAACCAAATACGGGGTAGGGAAGATCACAGAGGGTAATATAGAAAATTTTGATTACATATAATTAAAAAAGTTTTGCCCAAATAAAGCCAATATAGCCAAAATTAGAAGAGTAAAAGGTAAATGAAAAAAATTTTCATAGTAAGTTTCTCTGATAAAGGTCTCATTTCTAAGATATATAGGGAACTGATAAAAATTTTATAAGAATAAGTCATTCCTTGATTGATAACTAGTCAAAGGCTACGAATAGACACTTTAAAGAAGAAATCCAAGTTATCAATAGCCAGCTATGCCTCAAAATTTATTAACTATGAATACTCTTTGATCTAGACATACCATTATGAGGTCTATATGCCAAAGAGTTTAGAGAAAAAGGAGAAAGATCTATATATGAATTTTTTTTTTCACAGCAGCTCTTTATTACAGTGCAACAGAATTAGAAACGGGAGAGGTATCCTTCAAATACAGAATGGCTTAGCAAGTTATGTTACATGGATATTGTGGAATTTGGACTATAAGATATGATGAAGGGGACAGTTTCAGAGAAACCTGGAAACACTTGGATGAACTGATGTAGAATGAAATGAACAGGACCAGGAGAACCATTTATACAAGAATAATATTGTAAAGACAAGGAATTTTTAATAGCTTAGGAATGCTCATCAACACAAATTACTAACCACAACTTGAGAATAATCACAATGAACCCTGCTATTCACCTCCTTTCAGAGAAGTGATAAACTCAGAATGAAGTCTGAGACTTTTATTTTGGATGTGGCCAATAGGGGAATTGTTTTTTTACTAGACTATACATGTTTGTAATAGGGATTTTGTTTTTCTTTCCTTCTTGTTGTGGGTAGAGAACATTGGAGCGTGTGTGAGGTGAATAATTACTTATTGAAAAAATAACATTGAATTTTTTATAAAAGAAAAATTAATGTGCACAATGGTATGGCAGTGAAAGAGACTTTTGTAAGCACGAGTTGGTGTTGAGGAAAAATTAATCGTCCTGCAATCAATCCTGCAATGAGACTTTCTTTTACCATAAAAATGGACTCTCTGTTTTATTTGGACTTTGCACAGAATAACTAACCTTCATGACACTGACACTCCATAACACCTTTTATTGAAAGTCTTCCTGTTTTATAAACTGCTTGATGTTGCTACTCAGAAAATCATTTTAAAAAAGTTACTTGTCAGTATCATCTATGCTATACTCCTTTATGACTTTATGCACAACACACCTTGTTTGAGGAAACTCTCTCCATTCCCAAAGTTGTATAAGAACTGTATGTCTGAGGAGTTCTGTTCTCTTATAGAAAACTTTTGCTAGTGCCTGCTTGTTCCCATCTCTTATCTTCATCAGTAGGCACAGCACAACAACCTTCTCATAAAGATTTTATTGAGATGAAAAAGTAGGCCTGTGGATTGATAGCTGATGAGTATTCTCATTTTGGGGTACTAATGTAGTCTGTGATCTTCTCCATTCTTTCCCCCATTTGAGATGTCTTGAAAGCAGATCCCTTTAAAGTGCCTTTAAGATTGTGTTTCCTCCTGTACAGCTTTGTTCTTTGTATTGGTTCCAATCACTCTTCCCGATTTCATCTTCTTAAGTGCCATTTTCATTTCACTTAGCATATCGGGAACCATAGTGGTGGATTCCAAATGTGGTGGTTCCATTATCATATACCTTTCCGATATAAAACTATAAAGAATACATGTGAAGAATAGTAATTAAATAAACACCATTACAGGGTTGCTGCTTTTCTTTATTAACTCTGTCGTTTGTATCATGAGCTCTTCAAGTTGTCCTTTCCTGAGTTATACTATTGACTAGAGAAATTCTAGTGGTTCTTCGAATTAGGAGTAAATTTAGAGATGTTAGTCTTGGAATTATATTGTGAAAGCAAGTTATTTGTACTCAGTAGGTCTGGGAGTGGTTCTTTTATCATCACCATAAAGTAAGTTTCTTCTTTACATGTCTAGTATATAAGTATTTGTACTGGAACTCATTTTGAGAGCATTTCCATTATCAGAATAAGCTTTGCTTGACTTTCTTATCTTGTTCAATATGAATAAATTTCACTTGGTGATGTTGCGGTAGATACGCAAAGTTTTCTTCCTTTCCATTTTGTGGTAAATGGGCACTCTGTCAATTAAGCACCTTTTCTTATTAAGATAGCATAAGAAAAAGAATGTGCTGTAGGTGAAAAGGGGTAGAGAGGGACAGAAACAACCAGAGAATGATTACTGAAAACCCATGTGCTTCTCTAAATTCATTTTAGAAAATGAACTTAATTTGGAAAAGAAAATAATTTCCAGAATTATCAGCAATGGGAATTCTGTGCTTAGCTTCCTCTAGGTTAGGGATGCTTAGTCTTTTTGTGTTATGGATCTCTTTGGCAATCTAGTGAAGCCTATGGACCCTTTCTCAGGGTAATATTTTTAAATACATAAAACCAAATACATAGTATTGCAAAGGAAACTGACTCTATTGAAACAACAATGTATTTTTCCTCTATTCAAGTTCATAGTCTTCTGAAATCTATCCATAGAACTCTTGGGACTTCAGGCTCAAAACTCCTGGTCCAGACCTTCTTTGTTGTACCAAATCAGAATGTATTGTTGCTATAACATTAAGCCTTTATATTAAAGTGTTCATTCACAGCCTTAAAAATTAACCCCTTTCATCAGGCACAGTTACAGACATTTTAAAAGTTTTTATTTGTATCCATTTAAATTTAGAAGACTGAGGAATATCTTCATTGCCTTCAAATTCACAGATGTGCCATTTTTATTTTAAAGTAAAGAAATAAACATACTCCCTAGTAGTCTTTAATGATGAACAATGTTCGTTATTTTTCATAAAAATTACTCTATGCTATTCATGTCCCCAAACCATAAGATTTCTCAGGATAATTCCAAATTCTTGGGTTGTTTGCTTTTCTTTTCACAGAGACAGAAATATTGATTTCTTCAAAGTCATACATTTTAATACAGTTCAACATAGTGAGTTGCCATGGTTTTGATCTCTAGGGTCAGAGCTCATATTCTTTATAAAACCATTGTCTATAATGCTAAATTTATTTTTGAAAAGAGAAGGACCAACTACAGATGTATGTACTTGCTGCAGGCCCAAGAATTAGCTAGTCTCCTACATCTAACTGTGGCTTGTCAAAGCCAAAACCAGGGAAGGAACCAACTTTTCACTGGGATGTCAGGAGATAGAGACAGGCTCGAGTTTAGCACTATTTTGGGCTAAAGAAACTAGTGACTGAGTCAGAGGGCAGGGCCTAGTTCTAGCTGCCACATTCACATGCAATTTAAACAATATCTACAATACAAAAGTAAAGGATGAAGTAGCTCCTTGACCACTATATCCAAAACCTTGGGAGGGAAAGGAGCCCCACCACCAAGTCTCAATTCAAGAATTGAGACTGTGATCTCCTTGAGAGCAGAAACTATATTTTACTTTCTTTGAATCCCCAGAGCTTAGTACAATGCCTGGCACATAGTAGGTGATTAATAAATATTTACGGCGGAGCCAAGATGGCGGCCGGGAAGCAGTGACTGGCATGAGCTCCCCACCAAGTTCCTCCAAAAACCTATAAAACAATGGCTCTGAACCAATTTTAGAGCTGCAGAACCCACAAAGTGGCAGAGGGAAGCAGGGCT
>CM053622.1:513248195-513340959 GCA_028646595.1 Phalanger gymnotis
TGTGTGTATTTACTTCAGCTGTATATATATATATATATATATATATATATGTGTGTGTGTGTGTGTGTGTGTGTGTATATTCACTTCAGCTACCCTAATGCTGAGGTCTCATGAATTATACACATCATCTTTTCACATAGGAATGTAAACAAAACAGTTCAACTTTAGTAAGTCCCTTGCAATTTCTTTTTGTTGATTACCTTTTCATGCTTCTCTTGATTCTTGTGTTTGAAAGTCAAATTTTCTATTCAGCTCTGGTCTTTTCACTGAGAAAGCTTGAAAGTCCTCTATTTTGTTGAAAATCCATATTTTGCCTTGGAGCATGATACTCAGTTTTGCTGGGTAGGTGATTCTTGGTTTTAATCCTAGCTCCACTGACCTCTGCAATATCATATTCCAAGCCCTTCAGTACCTAAATGTAGAAGCTGCTAGATCTTGGGTTATTCTGATTGTGTTTCCACATTACCCAAATTGTTTCTTTCTGGCTGCTTGCAGTATTTTCTCCTTGATCTGGGAGCTCTGGAATTTGGCAACAATATTCCTAAAAGTCTTCATTTTGCGATCTTTTTCAGGACATGATTGGTGGATTCTTTCAATTTCCATTTTACCCTCTGGCTCTAGAATAGCAGGGTAGTTCTCCTTGATAATTTCTTGAAAGATGATATCTAGGCTCTTTTTTTGATCATGGCTTTTAGGTAGTCTAATAATTTTTAAATTCTCTCTCTTGGATCTATTTCCCAGGCCAGTGGTTTTTCCAATGAGATATTTCACATTGTCTTCCATTTTTTTCATTTCTTTGGTTCCATTGTATAATATCTTGATTTCTCATCAAGTCACTAGCTTCCACTTGCTCCAATCTAATTTTTAAGTTAGTATTTTCTTCAGTGGTCTTTTGGATCTCCTTTTCCATTTGGGTAATTTTGCCTTTCAAGGCATTCTTCTCCTCATTGGCTTTTTGGGGCTCTTTTGCCATTTGAGTTAGTCTACTTTTAAGGTGTTATTTTCTTCAGTATTCTTTGGGTCTCCTTTAGCAAGTAATTAACTTGTTTTTCATGATTTTCTTGCATCATTCTCATTTCTCTTCTCAATTTTTCCTCTACTTGTCTAACTTGCTTTTCCAAATCTTTTTTGAGGTCTTCCATGTCCTGAGACCAATTCATGTTTTTCTTGGAGGCTTTTAATGTAGGCTCTTTGACTTTGTTGACTTCTTCTGGCTGTATGTTTTGGTCTTCTTTGTCACCAAAGAAAGATTCCAAAGTCTGAGTCTGAATCTGAGAGCATTTTCACTGCCTGGTCATGTTCCCAGCCAACTTACTTGACCCTTGAGTTTTTTGTGGGGGTATGCCTGCTTTTAGAGTATAGAGTACTTTGTCCGAAGTTTGAGGGGCTGTGCTGTTGTTTTCAGAGCTATTTCTTCACAGAAAGCTCTGCCACACCAGCGCTACTCCTCCCTGGGGAACTGCCAGACTCAGATCTTAAACAGGCTCTGTACTCCCACTCTGATCCACCACTTAATTCCTCCTACCAGGTGGGCCTGGGGCCAGAAGTAACTGCAGCTGTATTTCTGTAGCTGCACCACCCCTGCTGGCCCTGAGGTGGTGGCCAAACCCCGAAATCCTTTCACTGTGTCCCAGCAGCTTTTCCCACTAACCTTCTCTGTTGTCTTTGGTGTTTGTGGGTTGAGAAGTGTGGTAACTGCCACATCTCACTTATTCAGGGCCCTAGGGCCTGTTCCACCCGGCTCCAGGTCTGGTCAATGCTCATGCTGGGCTCTACTCCACTCCACTCCCAGCTCAGTGCATGATAGACCTTACCCAGAGACCATCTAGGCTTTCCTGGGCTGGAACCCTGCTTTCCTTTGCTATTTCATGAGTTCTGCAGTTCTAGAATTTGTTCAGAGCCGGTTTTTGTCAGTGTTTGGAGGGTCCTGGGGGAGAGCTCTAGGCAAGTCCCTGCTTTCCAGCTGCCATCTTGGCTCCGCCCCCCTAAAAACTTTCACATATATATGTGGAGGTGAAGAGAAGCCTAGAAAGATAAATTCATTTTAGCAACTGGAGCAAGACATCTGATGATAAAAAGTGGAACGAGAGAGAAGTGAAAAGAGAGACAGAGAGAGAGACAGAGAGAAACAGAGAGAGAGAGAAAGAGAGAGAGGAGAGAGAGACAGAGAGAAGGAGAGAGAGACAGAGAGAGACAGAGAGACAGAGGCAGAGAGACAGAGACAGAGAGAGAGAGATTGAGAGAGAGAGATCATCAAGGGAATAATTTTGTTTTGTTTTTTCAAAGAGGAAAAAAAGGAAGCAAATACATGAAGGAAGAAAGAGAGGAAAAAAGAAGAGTAATTGACAATTTTTTATAACTGGCATGCTTGAAAAAAGGAACATACAATTATGTGGGAAAAAGTGAGAGGAGAGGGCATCTCATGAACCTCGTTCTTCTCCGAACCGGTCAAAGGAAGGTTGAACACACAAGCAAGATACCCATTTATATAGAAGTACGTTAAACTCAAGAGAGAAATAAGTTATCTATAGAAATTAAAGGTCAAACTTCTCAAAGAAATAATGAAAAAAAATGGGGAGTACCTCATCTCAAAACTATGCTACAAAGTAGTAAATTTTCAAAATTATTTGGTACTAATTAAAGAAAAAAGTTGATCACTGGGGTAGCACTGGGCACATCTGGTCTAGGTATATTAGACCCAGAAGTAATCAAATACAGTAGTGTATTGTTTGATAAAACCAAGGACTCCAATTCATGGGGTAAGGAATCACTGTTTGATGAAAACTGTTAGGAAAAGTAGAGAGTTTGTGTAGCAGATACTTTAAAGTTTCCTCAACTACAAAATAGGAAGAAGTATAGCATCTACCTCTCAGAATTGTGAGATTCAAATGAGATAATACTTATAAAGCACTTAGCCTAGTGCCTGGTACATTAGACACAATATATATGCTTATGTAGCAATAGGAGAGGCGGGCCAGTGGGCCCCACACGTATAGTGAGGCTCCTTGTGTTGAGAGGCAACCTGTGTGGCTCAAAGGGAGACAGAATAGACATCTCTAGCCTCTTCTCCCTCCACTCTTCTCTGAGGCAGACTTATACTCCTGCCAGGGAGGGAGCATCAGGTTAGAAGTATGTCTACTCTCTTAAATATGGTTTGTCTCTGAGATATGATTGGATTCCATATAACTTTTGATCATTTTCTCATTATGAGGGGAAAGAGAGCCCTAAGGTGTATATCCACTTCTCCACTTAATATCAGTTCCACAATGAACACACATTACAAATAGCAAAGAAACCCATTTAGCCAAATCAGTAGCAAAACAGAAATCAGGGGGCAGGATTCTGGGAAGATGGCCTAGTAGGTCAGAAAATTCCAAGCTCTCAAGATATTCCTCCACAAAAGAGTTAAAATAGCACCTTAGGGTAAACAAAGTGTGGGTGGAGACAAAGAAGAATAGGGACACAACAGGGGTGTTCCTGGGATAATTTTGAGAAGATCAGAAGAAAAATCCCAGGATGAAGTTTAGTCCCTGAGAAGAGCAAACGCCTTCAGTCTAGGTTCCTTTTAACAACAAGCCAGCAAGCCCAGGGGTTGGTTGGTTTGTGAGGCTGCCTTGGCCCCAGCCACAGGAACTTTTCGCCCCAGGATAGTGAGGAGAGTTGGACATTTGAGCCCAGGAAGATTGAGGGAACTTTGCTGATGAAGAATGCCAGACCCAGCTGTGCTGCAAAGAGTGGTGGGGGCGAGAAGGAACCAGGACACCTGGTGAGTGCAGAAGCAGTGGGATAGAAAGCCCCTGGCTGTGGGCACTTACAAGAGGTTGGAGGTTTGGCTTTGGTCCCAGGCTAGAGGTGAGAACTGAAGATCTGGGGCAAGAGATGCCATTACCCCATGCCCCAGGGCTAGAGGTGAGTACAAAAACCACGCTATTAACACACACACAAAAAATGCACAGGCAAAGGAGAAAGATTCCAACCATAGAAAGCTATTATGGGAATAGAGATGACAGGGTTCATCTTCAGAGCAGGATATTGAAGTAAAGAAACCCCTAAAGAGTAATGTAAAATGGTCACTTGCCCCAAAAGAATTTATAGAAAATCTTAAAAAGACTTTTAAAATCAAATGACAAAGATGGAGGAAAAACTAAAAAAAAAAAAATACTCCAAGAAAAACAAGAAAGTTATGAAAAGAAAGTTGACCAATTAGAAAAGGAGATCTGGAATCTTAAGGAAGAAAATGACACCTTGAAAATTAGAATTGGGCAATGTGAAGCCAGTGAAATTATAAGAGATGAAGGAATAATTAAACAAAATATGAGTAATGAAAAAATAGAAGAGGAAGTGAAACATAAGAAAGACAACAGATTTGGAGAATAGATGAAGAAGAGAAAATATAAAAATAATTGGACTAACTGAAAGTTATGATCCAAAAAGGAATCTTGACACAATAATACAAGAAACAATTAAAGAAAAGTAACCTGAAGCATTCAAACAAGGCAGGGAAATAGAAATAGGAAAAAGAAAATCCATTGATCACCACTTAAAAGAGATCCTATAAGGAAAACTCATAGGAATATCATAGCCAAATTCAAAACCCCCCACTCAAGGATAAAATATTAAAAGCATCAAGATTAAAACAACTTAAATATGATTGTGCCACAATTAGAATTACACAAGACTTAGCAGCAGAGATCTTTAAGGACCACAGTTCTTAGAACACAATACATCCAAGAGCAAAAGAAGTGGAGCTCTGGCTGAAAATATCATACTCTGCAAAGCTAAGTATTATCATGAATGAAAAAAAAATGGACATTTGATAAACTCTCAGACTTTCAAGACTTTGTTAAAAAAAAATCCTGAGCTTGATAGAAGATTCAACATACAAGAACCAAGAGAAAAATAAGGTATGTATCAAAGACTATAAGAGATTCATAAGGACAGACTATTTGCCTTTTATATAGGTAAAATGTAAAATGTACGTCTAAGGGTCCTATTAATAATTGGCAAGCTCATAAAAAAGGTTGGGGCAAACCTGACTATGATACGAATTTAAAAAGTAAAACCATTTAGGAACGGCTAACAAGAGTAATTATTTTATATGTATGAGGCAAAGAAGAAGAATGGATACAGAGGAATTAGATGGGGGAGGAGGGCTGGTAGTTCTGGTAATCTACTTTCATCAGGAATGGGTTTAAGAAGGACTAATACATATATACGTGTATGTATATGTATGTATGCATATATGTATGTATGTATGTATAAAATGTATGTATATATGCATGTATGTATGTATATATGTATGTATGTATATGTATGTATATGTATAAAATGTATGTATATATGTGTATGTATGTATAAAACTCTTCTAAATTTAGAAGAAATAAAATGGTAAGGGCATAGGGAGGAGAGAGAGGACAAGGGAGGGATTTGTAGAGGGGAGAACGAGGGAATAAGTTAAAGGGGGGTATAGAAAGGTGTTTAGATTTATGAGAATGGAAGGATAGGGGAGGGATCCTTGGGGGTGGGGGTAGGCAAGTAATAGTAGGGCAAGGTAGTGGGTAGAAATAAAGTAGAGGAATAAAGATGAAGAAGTTTGGGGTTGAGTGGTGCTCGACACCCCAAAAGTACCAACACACCAGGTCCTGCCAAAAGAATTCCACTCAAGCCTTCTCAGCCAAGGGAAAAGACAGTTTATTAAGAGTTTGCCATAAAAGGGTTGTCTTAAGAAATCCCACCCTTTGTGATGCCTGTTTTCACAAGCCGGCCACATTCAGTCTGAGCTGAGCTGGATTGAATCTGAGCGCCTTCATGGAGCCAAGATGAGACTTATATACACAAAGATTGTGGGAGGGATGGAGGGGTGGTCTGGGGTGGCTAAAGGAGGGGTTTAGGGAGGGTCTTGAGGAGGAGTCTAAGGAGGAGCTTGATGGGACCAGGATGAGGTCAGACTCCAGGAACCAAGAGAATGGAATTAAGGGTGAGAAGTAGCTGAAGGCATGGATATTGATAGTATGAAGGCTGGGAAGTTGCTGGACAATAAAGGGCAAGGCTAGGTAGAGATTTGGGCCTAATGATAATGTAAGGTTATAGCCTCAGGCCAAGGTCAGATCAAGAGGGAAGATTCAAGGAGAGTTCAAGGGTGTTCCCAGAGACTGTGCCCTCTTCAAGGAAGGATAAGATATAAGAGATAAGCACAAACATAAAAACAAAGATCAGGAGTAGAGTATGTTTGGGAAAGTATATGTCTACATATGTATGTATGAATGTATATGTGTATGTATATATCTATAGCTATAGAGAAACATATCTAAACTTTATTGTAGCTTTCTGGGGGGGAGGGTGGAGGGGAGGGGTGACATGAACAAAGTGAAAGTGCACAGCAGAGAACAAAAGAAAACTCACAAGGAAGCAAAGAAAAGATGGACAATTCTCAACACAACATGCTTTATTTATCATACAGGCTTTCTTGAAATGAAATTTTATTGTTACATATTTTGAATCCTCTCATATTCTGCTGTGCACATGACATGCTTTTTTTCTTTCTTACTTTGTATTTAAGTTTCAGTATATAAGTTTATGATATGTTTTTTTTCTCTATTCTGTATTTGTATTCTGGCCCTTGAGTCTAAAATAAAATTTTAAAAGCCCAGAAATCAGAGAAAGCATACATTTGAAAATATATGGCAGACAAAATGGAATGAAGGAGCTCTCCCATTGGGAGCAAGATAACTAAGCTCGACTAAGAAGGAGGGCCCTAGATTTCATGCAAGGGGAAACTGCCTGAAGTCTCCAGAGTATCAAGCTGAGGATAGGGAAATGATGGAGACTGCCAGCTCCTCTCATATTGCTCCTTCCCAGAGTCTTTCTGTTCAGTAACCTGAAGTGGGGTTGGTTTCTTCCATCTTGTCTCTCAAAGCTGGAAGCCTACTTGATGCTACAGGAAGAAGTCTCTTGTTTGGAGAGTCCCTAAAAGGAGACGACCTTTGGAGCGTCCTAGAGGGGACTGGCAAAGACTGAAGCTCTTTTATCTCTCACCAACTCTTCTCCATCCCTCACAAGGGAACAAGGCATTTATCTCCACCCATAAGGAGAGAGTCTCATGTCAATGAACTTTGGGACAGGGATCACCTTCATTCCCTTCCCCTTTTCACTCATGAGAAAAGGCATCCAGGGGATAATGACATAGTGAAGTACCAGGAGTCTTTTAGCCCCAGGCAGCTCTGGGTAGGTAGCCTCTGACATGTCAAAGTGCACACATGAGGAAGTGTTCCTTCTCTACCCCACCTCAGCAGACTGCTGAAGTGCCCTTGTGCAAAAACAGCTACAGATCCCACACTCAGCTCATCTCTTACGTGAGATTGCAACAGAATGTTCAGAGTATGAGTAATCTTTAATCTGTTGCTAATAAATAGTATAAACTTTAATTGGCTTACCTACCACCCAACATTCACTGGAAAACAACAATAAAAACCTCCTCTCTCCTTGAGTTATAGCTTTCTTTCTCTCAATCTCATTCCATAGATTCATAAACTCATGGTAAATGGCCAGCTAGTTTCTTTAATAATAGTTTAAGTGTCATAGAAATCAAATACACATAAATAAGAAAATGTTGGCTTCCAAATGTTGGCTGCTTTGTCTGGAAGCTGAGGAGGGATTAAAAAGTGGTTCTCACTCCCACAGTCCCTGCAAAATTGGAAGGCCAAGTGGGAAGTGACAATTGACTGGCAAACAAGAAACAATCCCCAAAGATGGAAAAGATATAAAACTTTTCCTGGGAAAGAAAAGAAATCCCATGAGGACTGTAGGCTGGACTCCAAGAATATCACTGCTCATAGGATTGTGACACTACAACTCTGATTTTTTCCCCGCATCTGGTACCATTCTCAGCTACTTGGCTTATGATCACCAGCATGTCAGGTCTACTCTATCCCCACCTTCTCTGTTCTCCATTCCTCCTCATCTGCAGAGATGTCCATCAAGCTGCTGATTCTCTGAAGAAGTTCTTCAAAGTCAAATGCCACAGGAATTTGGGAAAGTCTAGGTATTGTTTGCCTACTAGCTGATAGACACTTCTGGCCCACCAAGTTTCCTTGACAATGAATCTGGAGAATGTGAGGTCTGTGACTTAAAATAAGGGCAACAGACATAATCATGTAAATTAGAGTACCTGTTGGTGTCTTACTCCTCTACTTACCGTAAAGTTCCTGAAGGCAGGGACAGCATCTTATATATGAACCTTGTAACTCACTGCTTAACTTAGTTTAGTTCTGTATACATAGTAGGTGTTTAATAAATGTTTGTTGAATTGAATTATTGAGATCTTTATCTCTCAAACAAATTTGGTACACTGTGTTTTCTATTTTTCGTAATAAGGAGGCAAAACCTTCAGGCTGTATGAATGATGTTGGAGCTTCAGGCTCATTCTGTCAAAAAGCCACTGAGTTTACTTCATTTATAGTGCCCTGTAGTTTTACCTACTCTAGGCAGTTTCTAAATGCTTCTTGGTCAATCAACACAAAAGTTTTTCTTTGAAATATCTCCTCTCAAAATATCTCCTCTTCCACATGGCAGCAATAGTAAGAAAAATTAAATGGTAGTATTATGGTCATACAAGCCCTCATCCATGACTGAGTTTCCCTGATTTCTAGTATCTTCTATCACTTTGCCCTTATTTTCTTTTTCTCTTTAAAAAAAAGATATCATTCCTCACCTCTTTGGCATTTGACTGAAATATATTGGCTAGCAACAACCTTAGCTTATAAACTGTGCTTTCTTCTTTTCTTTCTTCTTTTTATAAAACTTAACTAACATCTTTCAATTTATTATAAGGCAGAACCTTTAAAAGGGAAACATGGTTTTCACATTTGAATACTATTTACACTATAGTCACCCAAGGAACTGTTATAATTTCAATGAACAAAGAAAATAAAATTAGTGGTGAAATTTTAGAGTTGTAAATGGTGATCAATGACAAAACAGGAACCTGAATCCAGATCCAGACTTTGGTCAATGCCAGGTTTCCCAACTGTCAGTCCATTACATTGTATACTCTCTCCATTATATTTTACTTTCATGAAATTAGTTTCTACCTGGTTTGGGGAGGCTGAGGATTTCTAAGGGGAGAGATTCCTCCAGTAAATACTGCTAACCTACCAAGGTTTTGAGAATAATCCTGAGGTGGAAGGTGAACAGAATCTGGAAGAATCTAATGTCTAAAAGGTTTAATTGGATGGATAATGGCCAAGCACCCCTCCTATTTCATTCCCTGATCCTGAAGCACTGATCCTTTCAAGGGCTTACATTTGTAGATAGGGGTCTGGTAGTTTTCTCCCTTAACTCATGTAGGTTGATGTCATGGGTATTATGTACCTTTTTCTCCATCTACTTTGCTACTTACTGGAAGCCCTCCCCGTCCCCCCGATTTTTGATAGAGTAGAGCTTATTAAGAGGTGAGTGTTCTTTGGGCCTCATCTGGGATGGGGGCAGGGTGGGAAGGATAATCAAATCAACATTATTATAAGGTGGTTTCACCTATCCGGTTGAAGATAGCATCAAAATGAGGCTTAGATGTCATTATAGATTAGTCAAGATATAAATACACATTATGTGTATAAGTAAATGCAATTCAGTTTTTATATAAAATGAAATGTACAAAATGCTTCTCTGGGTAAGAATATTCAGTCAAGCCTGTCAATATTAATATAATTTTGACCTTAGCAATTTTAAAATGGAAGTTTGGATAAAAGTGCATTTGCAAATAGTTTAATGTAATTACTCTACCTGCATTTTCACCTTAGTTTTAGGACTAGGGTACTATTGCAAAGACCGAGAAATGATGCAAAATGTATCATATAATTTTCTAAATGACGAACCATTGCTTCTTTAAGTAATGTTATCTTCATTTGTAACTCTCATGATACCTTGAAATTCATAACACAAATAAGATTTCTGTGGTATTGAGTTGGCAACCTACACATAACAGCCCAGTATATCTTCATTAACAAGAAACATTTCTATTGATTTCATTTTGTGATGTTTCATATTACACATAACAAATATGTATGGTCACCTAAATGAATTATTACAATCCAATTTGGAATGAATGCATGAGGTTATTGTATTATCTCTAGGATGCTTTAGTCTCTGGGTGTCAAAACTGTTTTTATTTAATGGAATAACATGGAAAAGTTAATCAGAGTAGGTTAACCTCTGTGGAACTGAAGGTCACATACATTTACTCTCAGCTGTAAATGGACGAGCTTTCAGCTTTGAACTTTTGTTGGGGGTGGGGCGAGAGTGGAAGAAAGAAATGTGTGGAGTCAAATGCATGTATTTCTCCAGCCTTAACATTGTCAGCTGACTTGTGGGACTTTTTAATGACTAGGTTTTTTTATTAAAATTTTTTTCTCCAAGGCAAATAAAATTAAACAGGCAATACCAACACAATAAAAAAAAAATCTATACTACAGTTAACATTTCCATTATGGGTACTTGAACTGATCAGCTTCCTCCTGAGACAGGTTTTACACACACACACACACACACACACACATTTAACCAGCCAGTATAACAGTAAGTTGCAAATATGTTAATATGTTCTTTAGTTCAAAAGGAACCATAACTCTAAGGTGATGCGTCTGATTTCTTGTGTGGCTCAGAAACTAGATGCAAACAATTCCAAAAGATAAACTCTAAAACTATTTTGAGCAAAGACAGGTAATTCCCTCTTTAAATAAGGAAACTACTTCAGTGCAACTACTTTTAAAAACAACACACATTTGTATATTTGTTAAAAAATCAGTCCCATTACTGTCCTGTCCTGTCCCTTTTACTCAGGAGCTGAAACTTCCACTTTCAGTTTCATGCACTTTTCTAAAAATATTTATTGTTTGAAAAATGATTATGTCTTCATCCATTCACCACAGGTATTCCTTTCCTTTTTTGGTAGGTCTAATCATTAGTATTTGTTTCCTTCCATCAATCTAAAAATCTCCTTCCTTACCTCCTCTACAGGTTTCTCCCATTTCCCCCTTTAGTTTCAATCAGAACAATAATAATCCCTCTTCTACATGACAGCTTTTCAGATTGTTAAACAGATCTATCATGATCTCCCTAGGTCTTCTCTTCTCCAGATTAAACATTCCTAGGTTCATTTAGCTAATCCTTTTCTTGGCATAGTCTTGATACCCATCTTTGAATATTCTCTAATTTGTCAATGTTTTTCTTAAAATGTGTCACTCCAAGTTGAATACAATACTCTACATGTAGTATGACCAGGGCAGAGCATGGTGAGATTATCATCTTCATGATCTAAACATTATCTCTCTCTGCTAATGCAATCTAATAATTCATTAGCTTTTTTGGCTGCCATGTTGCAATCTCATTTTGAGTTTCCACTCCACTCATTTAATGAGTACAATACTTGTCACACAGAAGGAGCATGGCAGAGTGTTTGCCTTCTTGATTTCTGAGAATAATTTGTATAGTACAGATATTAATTGCTATTTAAAGGCTTGAAGGAATCTATATGGATGAGGTTTTTCTTCTGTGGTAGCTCCTTTACACCTAGTTAATTCTTTTAAAGAATCAGATTATTTAAGATCTCTATTTGGTATCCTGTTAATTTGCATGTTTTCTGTAGACAAAGCCTTATCGCTTTCAAATTCTTGGTTTTGTTGGCATATAATTGTATTTAGCATGTTCTAAGAATTATTTTTATTTCTCTTAGGAATGATTTCATCTTTAAAAAATTCTGTTAATCTGCTTTTCCTCCTTTTAAATCAGGTTGGCTGAAGAAAAGAAAGGGAAAGAATAAGCATTTATAGAGTACCTACTATGTGCTAAACACTTTTTGCAAATATTATCTCATTTCATCCTCACAACAATCCATTGAGGTAGATGCTCTGATTAACCCCATTTTACAATTCAGAGAACAGAGGAAAACAGAAATTAAGTGACTTGCTCAGGGTCGCACAACTAGCAAGTATCTGAGGCCAGAGCTGAACTAAGTTATTTCTTGACTCCAGATCTCTCGCTGTTTCTAAAAGTTTATAAATTTTGCTAGTGTGCTTTGTGTGTCAGTTGTATAGTTGTTTTTTTTTTTACCTACTTATCTAGTTCTCCTCTAATTTTCAAGAGTTCCTCTTTTCGATTTAGAGTTACTTATTTGTTTTTATTCTGGTTTAAAAAAATTAGACATTCACCTCTTCTTTGTTTCCTTGTAGAGATATAATTTTTACACTGAGAACTACTTTATCTTCATCCTAGAAATATTGGTATATTGCCTTATCATCTTCACAAAGTTAGCAATTGTTACATATGGTTTGCTCATTAGCCTTATTTTGTTCAAGATGTAATTATTGTCTTAATTCATGTGTTGATATGTTGTTTGTGCTTTTCATATTGATTGCTATTTTGTTGCATTGTGGACTATAAACGATCTTGTGGTTGTTTCTTTTTTTCTTTTTTACTTTTGTTTTTGATTTATAGAATAAAACAAGCATTTCCATAACATAGTTCAATAAAAAAGATGATTGTATATGAGATTGCAAATTGACTGGGCATAACTTGCTATTCCTTTCAAATATACAATAAAATAATCATGGAAATTTCTTTTTTTTTTCTTCCCTCACCCCTGCCCTAGAGATAGCTACCATTAGACGCAAATAGGCATGTGTGTGTGTATACATATATATGTATATATACATATATACACATATACATATATACACACATGTATATATACATACATACACACATTCACATACATATATGTATGCATATACATATATACATATACATATATTACATATATACACATATGTGTATGTGTATATATGTAAGATTATTCTATACATCCATTTATCAGTTCTTTCTCTGGATGCAGATAGCACCTTTCTGCATATGCTCTTTGCACTTAATTTGGGTATTTGTAGTAAACAAAATAACTTATTTGCTCAAAGTTATTATTTAAACAATATTGCTGCTACTGTATACAATGTTCTTTGGTTCTGCTCATTTTGCTCCTCATTATTTGTGCAAGTCTTTCCATGTTTTTCTGAAATCATTGTGCTCATCATTCCTTATAGCACAGTAGTGTTACACCACAATCATACACCACAACTTGTTCAGCCATTCTCCAACTGATGGGCATGCCTATTATTTCTAGTCCTTTGCTACCACAAAGAGAAGTGCTATATACATTTTAGAACATATAGGTTCTTTTCGTTTTTCCCTAATCATCTTTGGAAATAGACCAAGTAGTAAGACTGTTGGGTTAAAGGGTATAGGTAGTTTAATAACTCTTTGAGCATAATTCTAGATTGCTTTCCAAAATGGTTAGGTCATTTCACCAACAATGAATTAGTGTCTTAATTTTTCCATATCCTCTCCAACATTTGTCACTTTCCCCGTCTATCATTGTGGCCAATCTGGTAGGTGTAAAATGATATCGGTCCCAGGCACTCTGCCAAGAACTGAGGTTGCAAATTGAATTTTTAAAATGGAGTCTTTACACTTAAGGAGTTCATATTGTAATGTGAGAGGCAAAACAGAGAATAAAAACAAACAAAAATCCCTCCCCCCAAACCCCTCCAAACCTTCTATATGCAAGATATAAATAGTGTAAATGGAAGGTAATCTCAGAGGAAATATGTAGGGAAGGTATACGGGACATGGAAGACCAGGAGAGGCCTCCAGTAGAAGGTGGGATTTGAATTGAGTCTTGAAGGAAGCTAGAGATGCTAGGAAGTACAGATGAAGAAAGAGAAAACGCTCTTATAGGGGGTGTCCTGTGAAAAGACACTGAGACAGAAGATGGAGTATTGTGTTCAAGGAGTAGTAACAAATCCAGTATCACTAGTCAAGTTCCACTGCCAATTACAAGAACACTGGAAAGGTAAGAAAGGGCCAAATTTTGAAGGATTTTAAAAATCAAGAATATGATTTTTTTTTTTATGGTGGAGAGACAAGGGAGTTGTTGATGTTTATTTGGTGTGTGGAGGTTTGGGGAGGGGTAACATATCAGGAAGTTCTGTTTAATAGCTGAGTTGAGAATGGACAGGAATAGGAAGAGACTTTAGGCAAAAAAGCAACCATCAGGCTATTGCAATAATTTAGGTATGTGGATGATAAGGGCCTGTACCAGGGTTGTGGCACAGTACATGAAGCAAAAGAAACATATAGGAGAGACATTGTGAAAGTAGGAAGGACAAGACTTGTCAACTGATTGTCTATGTGGAGTGAGTGAGAAGAAAGAGTAGAGGAGGCCACTAAGGATATGAATCTAGGTGACTGTGAGAATGACGGTGCCCTCAACAGAAATAGGGACGTTTTGGAGAGGGGAAGGTTTGGGGGTAAAGAAGATGAGTTCTATTTTGGACATGTTGCTTTTGGACTGTCTATTGGATATCCACTTCAAGATGTCCAATGGGCAATTGATGATGCAAGAGTAGAAGTCAGGAGAAGTTAGGACTAGAAAAATGAATCTGAAAATCTCCGTATAGATATAATATTTGAACTGATGAGATCACTAAGTGAAATATTATAGAGGGAAAAGAGAAGAAGGCTCAAGACAGAGTCTTGGGGAACACCCCCAGTTAGGGAGTGTGACCTGGAGACAGAGTGTAATAACAATGTTATTTGCGGTTGCTGTGGAGGTATAAGGCCAAAACACTAGCACACAGGAGGACTGCTAGCAATGATTATTTGATCTGCTTTTCTAAAGGAAAGCAACTTAAAGGGGTTCAGGATCTTACTTTGATTAAACATACATATATCATTCACTTAGTTCAGGGGGAAAAGTCAGCACCCTGAACTTCAGAGCAAATATAAACAGAAATTACAGAGAAAATAGCACAAATCAACAGACAGGCTTCTAACTGTCTGATCATAGCAATACATACATAGTTACTAGAGAGAGAAGCACCAACATCTGGGTTTTCAAAGCTGGGGGCTCCTTAACAGCTACTCAGAGTTTTGTCTGGCCAAATCACACAAACACTCTTCCAATGAGTGAGCTCCAAAGCAAAATGATAACCCCAGAGTATATATACTGCTTCCAGTCAAGAACTCTTGATTCAATCAAAGACTCTTGATTCAAACAAAAGGAAGACTCAATCAAAGGCACTTGATTGCCTTAGTGCTGAGAAGCACTCCAAAAAAAAAAACTAGCAAAAAGTACCACTTTGCTTGCCATTACACAGGGCTAGAAAGGAGACAAAAGTAGTGCAAAAGGTGGGATAAGAAGTAGGAGTAAGCAGCATTATGAAAACCTGGAGAGGAGTGAATATACAGAAAAGAGGGTAATTAATAGTGTCAAAGGCTGTAGAGAAGTCAAGAAGGATAAGTTTGAGAAAAGGCCATTACATTTGGGAGTTAAGAGATGGGTAACTGGAGAGACCACTTGAATGATGAAATCTGAAGCCAGGTTGCAGAGGCTTTAGAAGAGAGATGAAGTGGAGGTGTCAATTATAGATGATATTCCTCATATTCATAAAGAATCTGACATCTATTTCTTCTATTTGTACTCATGGACAACTTGATATTATCTCGATCCTTTGATCCTCCCCAAATCTTTCTCACCAAGCTTTACTCCTTTCACTTTACCTTAAGTAGCGCTAAGAATTAGGATTCCATTTTCTTATTCTAGTCATAAGCTAAATCTTACTTCTTAGCAATAAGTATTGTAACTGTAAAAATGAATATGGCAGTAAATTAGATGCGCTAATAGCCAGGAGTTACTTAAAAGTTAGATCAAGGAAGAAAGGCCTTGTCTAATGAGAATATGGAGCAAGAGAGTGGCCTAAACTAACTTTTTGTTACATCATTTAGCAAAGATCTAGTTTTTCTTTGTGCTCATACCAAAAATCTTTGACATTAGATAGACTTATAATGAAGAATTTTTTCACCTAGAGCAAAAACACTTGTGAGATATAAGGTCATAGCAATGGATGCAGAGGCACGATGACCCTATTCAAAGCCATCTTGAATTCATCTTCATCTTCCTAAAGGAGAGTGGTAGAGCAACAGTGACAAATAGGACACTTTAATCACTGATACAGACTTACTGGAAGGTAAGGACTCTTGTCCCTTAGAGAGTATGACCTACCTCTCTCCTCATCCTAGAACTGGGAGGCAAGTGACTCCAAGGTCAGCACTCGATACCTCTTTGATGGACCCACTTTGGGAACCTTAATAACATACAGGATCTCTCTCTCTCTCTCTCTCTCTCTCTCTCTCTCTCTCTCAGTCTCTCTCTCTCTCTCTCTCTCTCTCACTCGGATTTTATACTCCTCTGTTTCCAGTTTATGGCACCAAACTACCAGCCTTTTAAATTTTCATTATGTAGAAGTTTCTCACAGCCTCATCCTGAGAATTAAACTCCCAATCATCCCTATCAAATCATGCCCCTTCATCTTCCCCTTTCCTTTCCTCCTGTTCAGAAAGTGCTTCCTGTTGGGCAGGCAAAGCCTCAGTTTACTGTGACTCCCACTGCCAATTGCGGTTGTTGCTGATGATTCAGATAACACCAATGGCAGCTTTTCTGTGACTCTGAGGTGATTAAAAATATTGGTGCAGACACAAAAGGAGCAGAAAATAATGTAAGAGCTGCTGGACTTAGTTGGAAGACCTAGATTGGAATTTCAGTCATTCTAGTTATTTTTGTTTACTCCATTTGGGATTTTCTTGGCAAAGATACTGGAATTTGCCATTTTCTTCTCCAGCTCATTTTACAGATGAGGTAACTAAAGCAAACACGGTTAAATGACTTGCCTAGGATCGTACAACTAGTAAGTGTGTGAGGCCAGATTTGAACTCAGGAAGATGAATCTTTCTGACTCCAGGCCCAGTCCTCTATCCATTGTGCCACCTAGCTGCCCCAGTTATTAGCTGTTTGATTTTGGGGAAATTGATAAATGGTGACTTTTACTTCCTCATTTTTGCTAGCCACCCTACTTTATGCAAGGTTGCTAGGAGAATCAAATGAGATAAAATACTCTGTTGCTGTAATTCACTGCATATGAACTCTTGATGATCTTCAGATTTAGTTGTAAGGGACAAATTGAAGAGTTAGATAAAATATTTAAAAAATGCTTATTATGTGCCTGGCCCTGTGTTCAGCTAGGAGAGACAAATCAAAATGTGCTAGACATTTCCTACCCTCAAAGAACTTACCTTTGAATAGAGGAAGACAGCTGATTAAGGAGATACAGGCAATAGTGGGTGGGATATGGGATGACCTTATTACAGATGTCTTGAGAGTACAGAGAAGGCCTGGAATTGAGCAAGGGCCAACCAAAGCTGCCCTGTACCCTAAGGAACTTCCAGTGTAATCTTTTTTTAACTCATTTTTATGGGAGAATAAACTGAGTCCCAGAGAAGTTTGGTGACTTCTCTAAGGTCTCACAGGTCATAAATAGCACAGCTGTGATTCAAGTCCAAGTCCTCTGAATCCATATACAGAATACTTTCCACTCTACTATGCCACATAGAGAAAACACAAAGAAAACTCTCCCTACAGGATTATGGACTGGCATTACATTTATTTCTCACTCCTGTTTTAAAATTTTAAAACAACTCCCCTCATAGGCGGTCAGGCTTGCTTCCACAAATGTATAACAATGTTAATGCTGTGGTCATGGTAGACTGATGGTAGCTAAAGTGCAGAACCACAAAGTGTTTTTCTATTTCTGTGGCCCTGTCAAGCCTTTCATCTGCAGCCAGCTTCAAGATTTCTAAAGACACAAACTTTGGGAATAGCTGCTGGAAGAAACTGATCTGATGACAGAGACAGTCCTGGAGTACATATAATCTTATCTATAACTCAGATGATGTGCTTTGACTTCTGTTTCAGTAACAACAAAGGATTCCCAATGACCCAAATGTTTGTTTTAATCTTAGGTTCAAAGAATATGTCACTTCTGTCTTAACTTATGCTAGGGATGGCTCTGTCTCATTCTAGCTAAACAAAGACCAAAAATGGTCATCAATGTCTCAAAAAGCTAAACGTAGAAATGACATCAAGAATGACATTTATGCACAGGTGTTGTAATACATCAAGCCTTAAAAACTGCCCTAAAACTTTTGCGAACCCTGTATCAGAGCTGTGATTTCCGAAGAGATTCTTTTTGCATGTAAGGACTCTTAAAGAAAGTTCCTCCAGTTCTTCAGAGAGCATCTATGAATCATATCCTTATTCTGATAGAATTATAAAATATCACTCTTTTCCTATTCCTTGAAAGCACTTGTCCACTGGCCTCCATAAAATAAACCTTAATAAATTTTAAGTGAGGAGTATCATTGTATTGATAGGCACAGATTTTCTCCAACTGTGAACAAATGGAGAATATTCTATAATGTTACAATGGTCTGTAGTTAATCTCAGGGTATTTTTTGGGGGGGGATATGGAGATGGATTTTTCAGCCTTATGATTTCATTGGCATAGGGAATTCTCAGGATCTACCCTTAGAATGTTCTCTGGAACACTGAGAGATTAAGTGATTTGCCCAAGGCATTGTAACCTGTATGTTTCAGAGGCTAGACTTTGAAACACAGGCTTTCTTCACTTCAAGGCCAATTACCTATCCACCACACACTGTTGCAAATAGTTTAGTCAATACAAAATCACTGCTAAAGATATTTCTCCTCTATATGATAATTGTTTTTTCTTAATTCTTTGAAGACTATTGTATTCCATAGCTTGCTGCCCATATAACAATACTAGTAGAATGTTGGTATTTAAAAAGAAAGGTTTTTGTACTCATGGAAAACTTAAGGTCGATAAAAGACCTTTGGAGTGTCTTGAAGTCAAATCAGACTGCTCTTCTCCTGTGTAGCTGAGTCTAATTCATTGGACTAATTATGCATAATATTGTTAATGGATTGTTCATCCAAATGCATATTGTAATATGGGCAACAGACATTCTTTATTCATTTAGTATTTTCTTTGTGGATCACCATAGATCTTTTGAGTGATTATAAATCTAGTATGTCTGGTAATGTTCTATTAATTGATGTTGTCAGTATAATATCAACCCCAAATGGGAGCATCTGGAAGAGTTCACCATCTGTAGAAAATCTCTTTTCAATATAGACCCTATGGTGGATCTCCTCCACCACAGCTTACCTTTAGTAAGCAAGCATATTTCTGTTTTATCTGTTGCCTGGCATTTATGATTAGAAGTTCATTGAACAGTTACTTTTTTTTTTAAAAGTAATTGATACACAATAAAAACAGTGGAATCTTCTAGACTCTGTTAAAAAAAACAATGGAAATGCTTTCTCAGAAACCCATGGAACATTGATGTATTGAATTGGAGAGTATTAGGAATGGTTTGCAAAGAATTTGGAGTAGAACAAGAAAGGGGTAGATCAAGGGGCAAAAAGTCAGGTTGCCCCATGTAGAGGTCATGTAGATTTTTGCAGAGTCAAGCACTTGCCACCAAATTTATACTTCTTTGTTCTGCCCCTCAAAGATTCTGAAAAAGTGGCTGTTGATGGTACTTTCTTGCAAAATGTAAAACTAAGATTTTTTTTTTGAAAGGCATTTTTCAGTCTCAATGATCCTACTATCACAAGTACTATTTATATATTTTAGTGGGAGCAAAAGGTTTTTTAAATTAAGAAAATGTTATTTTAAAATTTCTATTTAATCCTTATTTTATATTTTTTTACAGATATTGCATTCTGGGTGGGGGCAGGAAAGGAGATACACTGGGAAATATAGGTGATATAAAAAACAAAAGATATCAATAAAAATTTATTTTAATAAATGACCCATCCACTGGTGCCTGTATGTCTCTAGGCAGAAATAAAGCTAATCAGGACCTCACTTTCCTTTGCAGCCTCCATTGAACCCGCCCTTTCTGTCAATGTCCTAATCCTCATTCCTGGCAGAATCCTGATTCTTACCTCCTGCTCACTCCTCTCTTTTCAATGGTAGTGGGCCACTCCCTTTCAGACCAGCAGGCTAGACATCCCATACATCTTAAGAATTTCTAGACCTTTCCATCCAAATTAGCTGAGCCTAGTTAGAATATAAACCAGTGCTATCGATTTTTATTTGAATAGCTTAGCAATGATCGACATATATTAAAAGCTTAATAAATACCTTTTCATTCATTCATAAAAAACTAGTGTTTGTTGAGATAGTTTTTTTTAAAAAAAGACTGAATGTTTTCATTAAAAGAAGTCATGCCAAAATAACTTTTTCTTTCTTCCTCCCTTCCTTCTTCCCTCCCTTCCTTCCTCCCTCCCTTCCTCCCTTCCTTCCTTCCTTTCTTCTTTCCTTCTTTCCTTTCTTCCTTCTTTCTTTCTCTCTCTGTTTCCTCTTTCCTTCCTTCCTTTCTTTTTTCATTCATTCTTTCCTAGTAAAGTTATTAAGATGGCAGAGGAATATCAGAGACATAGTACATCTTGATTTCAGCAAGGTATTGGATGAAAAATTTCATAATATACCTTTGGACAAGAGAGATAAACATAGATTGAATGATAACACACACAGGACAATTACTATCTGGTTTAGAAAACGGTGTTGGAATTGATATCAACCCATATAGAAGTGCCTAGCCAGATGTCACAGGGCTCTATCCTTGCCTCCAATGTTTTCCGTATTTTTATGAGTAACTAAATTAAGAAGTAGAAGATATTCTCCCACAGTTTGCAAATGATACAAAGATAAAAAGAGAAGTCAATGAATTGAATATCACAATCAAGATAGAAAATTATCCTCAGTCTGGGTTCCAGACCCAGCATGTTGTTTACTATTAATAAAAGTTTAGGCAAAATTTTCTCCAAATTTCAATTTCTTCAACTACAAATTGAGAAAATTGGAGAGATCGTTACTAATATTTTTCTAGCTCCAAATTCTATTCTCTGAACAGGCTGAATTTTTTTGCACAAGTAAACAAGATGAGATTTAGCAGAGATAAACGTAAAGTCTTTCAATTTGGTTTAAAAATTGATTGTACCAGTAGAGGAGAGGAGACATAGGGAACTAAAGGCAGAAAATTATTAAGGGACATTCACAACTAACTGAAATGTGGACATGCTTTTAGAGGGTCCTATCAGTGAGGCAAATATGAAATTACCTACTTAATAACATTTGTCTTTTATGAGCTATAAAGAGAGAAAAAAGTTAAGACCACTAACTTTCACTTGGACAGCAGTTTGCTTTTCTGAAGTCAGAATCAGAAGCCATAAATACGTACATAAGATAAGTGACCCTAAAATTTACCTGGAATTGGACCTATTGGTAGATTGTAAATATTTGTAAATTGGCTAGTTTTTTTCATGTGGGCTATGCTAGAATGTGTTTATATACATCTACCATGGTGAAAAAAAAATCCTCTCTATCTTATTATTGTAGAATACCTAAAATGCCTTGCAAATTACTTGGAACAAGCAATAATTTTGATATAGTTTCATTTTGTGACAGCAATGGTCATGCATGTGTGCTTCTGTGAATAACACGTTGGCTTGGGATGCCTGACCTTGACCAGTTGAAACTGATTAAGTTGGTTTCCCCAAATTTAGTTAGTTTTCTGTCAGTCGAGTGGTATTTCATGCCATGCACACATGTTTCTTTATTCTCTTTTTTCTGTGTTTTTAATTCTGTGGTTTTTAAGAATGGATGTTACACCAAGAAAATGTACAAATGTTGTAGCTCTGAAAAATACAACTTCAATAAATATTAGAGGTACTACAATGGCTGATGTGGTAGGGAAAACAAGCATTTCAAGGATTATTTTAGCCCATAGTGAAACAGAATCATTTGCACTGAAGTGAAAAGGAAAAATGTGATTGAAAACAACAACAGTAACAACAAAAACAAATATCAAGAATTGACAAACTGTTTCTGGAAAGTAGACTAATCCACCTTCAAAAAGGAAGAAAAGAGCTTCAGAGAGACATGGCAACTGGAGGTCTTCTTGTCATCTCCTTTCAAGTGCAGAGTAGGCTTCTTAAAATTCAAAGGAAGGCCTGATGAGTTAAACAAAAATGAACGGCTACTAATCATTGCTATGAAGGGAAAAAAAACTTGTCAGGGCAAGACAATTCAGACTGGAGTACTGAAGATTGGAAATACATAATTTTTACTGATGAAGCTCACTTTTTAATTTAAGGTTTTACCAAAACCAATTTCAGAAGTCAGTGTGAGTCTATAAAATCTGGGCATTTTCATCCTCTTAAGAATCACAAGAATTCCACTATTGTGCTATTAGAAAAGACAAATAGATTTCAGAAAAACCTGGAAGGATTTACATGAACTGACATTGAGTGAAGTAAACAGAATCAGGAGAACATTGTACAAAGTAACAGCAACATTGTGCAATGATCAACTATGATTGACTTATCCCTTCTCAGCAATACGATCCAAGACTATTCTAAAAGACTCATGATGGCAAATATTATTCACATCCACAGAAAGAACTGATAGAGTCTGAATGCAGATTAAAGCACACCATTTTCACTTTGTTTTTTTTTTCATGGCTTTTCCCTTTTGTTCTGTTTCTTCTTTCACAACATGACTAATGTGGAAATATGTTTTATATGATTGCACCTGTATAACCTATAACAGATTGCTTGCCATCCTGGAAAGGTAGAAGAAGAGTGTCAAGAGGGTAAAAATTTTGGAACTCTAAATCTTATGAAAATGAATGTTGAAAGTTGTTATTACATGTAATTGGAAAAATAAAGTACTATTTATAACAGAAAGAGCTATAAGAATTCCTAAATGGAGGTATAATACTGCCATGCATATGACATATCACACAAGTCTCAGAAATTTATTCAAGAAATGGAGATTGCAAATAAGCATGCTGCAGTGGTCTGGTAAATTGCCTTATTTAAATCTCATTGAAAAATTGTGGCTCTAATCAAGGCTAGACTTGGGAAAATTGACTATTAAAGGTAAACTTGATGTTCAATATAGTGAAGTGTGGTTTCGTGATGAATGAACTAAATTCTTGATGAAGAATTAAAGAATTCATGTCAAGGTCTTGTGAATGCAGTACTAATAGGGGATGGTGAAGGGAATAAGCGTTTACATAGCAACTTCTATATACCACTTACTGTACCAAGTACTTTTTTTTTTTACAAGTTTGAGCTCAGGTCTTCCTGACTTCAGATCCAGTACATTGTGCCACCAGCTAGACACCAAATTGTATTTAAAAATGAATTCAGTAGAGGACATAACATATATTAGAAGCTTTAAAAAAGACACAAAAAGGTTATAATGTTCATCGTCAGTAAGTTTAATTATTTTACTGTAGCCTGAGCCTCAAAGCCCATTGGTAGTGGACTCTCTCCTCATTGGTGGAGGTCAATGCCCTGTGCCTACATAAGGGCAAGGGCAGAGTTGGTGAGAGGGAGAGAAGAAAGATCTAGGTTCTTTGATCTCTTTAGGCTCTACAATGATTTGGTGTTCTTTGATCTCTTTGGGGGTTTCCAGCTTCCAATTTTGAGAGAGAAGATGGATGATACCAATTCCACTTCAGGTTAATGAAGTGTTATGGTAATTAGAGTGGGACTTTTTTTTTTATTGTTTTCTCTTTTGGAATGCTGAGGTAATTAATACCTTTGATGAGTCTTGCCTTTCAAATGTAATGGCAAGCAAAGTAGGACTTTTTGCTATTTTTTGTTTGAGTACTTCTCAGCACTGAGATAATCAAGTGCCCCAGGACCCTGAGATGTGTATATAAGATCTGAGGTTAGTGTTTTGTTTTAGGGGCACGCTCATTGAAAAAGTGTTGGTTATGAGACTGGGTAGCCATTGAAACAGCACCCCCAGCTTTGAAAAATCCAGATGTTGTTGCTTCTCTCTTTGGTAACTATGTATGTATTGCTATGGATAGACTGATTTGTGTTATTTGCTCTGTTTATATAATTTCTGCTTGTAATTTCTGTTTATATTCTCTCTGAAGTTCAGGGCACTATCTTTTCCCCCTGAACTAAGTGAATGGTATATGTATGTTTAATTAAAGTAACATTGTTAACCCCTTAGAGTTGCTTTCTTTAGAAAAGCAGATCAAAGGACCTGTGCTAGCAGTGCTTCTGTGTGTTCTTGTTGGTCTTTTACCTCCACAGTAGCTGCCAGCAACATTGTTGTTACGTGAAGTGAGAAAAAGACTCTGGGAAGAAGCCAACATGCAGAACTTTGATCTTGTCCCCATTCCAGATTGCTACACAAGAGACTAAGGAATTTCTCCTTGGGTAAGATCCGGGATTATCTCCCTTGGTTTTGCTTAGTTACCTTACTCTCAATGAGAGAGCTTTTCCACTCTCTATTATCTGGTATATATTTTCCTATGCATGCTTTCTCTGCTTTTTGTTTTGCTATCAACTTGGATGAATGGGTTCCTTTGATATTTCTGGTCTGTACTTATTGTAGGACTGGTATTTTCTGGGAAAGTAAACAAATATTGGATATGAAAGTTCTTCTTTCTCTATTATGGAATAGAGATCAATATTTTAGATTGAACTTCAAAACTATATCTCCTAGGCTAATAACATTTAAGCAAATAGAGAGATATAATTCTAGCCTGGTATCCCTCTCTTTGAGAAAAGCAGAGAGAGTGAGTAACAACCTCTTTTACCAATCTTCTGCTTCTCCTCCTAGAAGGAAACTGGGAGTCTTCCTTGGAGAAAGATGAAGGGAGGAGATGCTATCGTTACATCCATTCTCTCCTTCCTTTGAGCCACACACACATGACACCCTGTTAGGTAGGGAAGGGGAGGAAACACAACTGCAATGGTGTACAAATCAATCTGGATAAAGCACTTGATTTGTAAACCATTGTATATCCATTAAAGTGTTTCCCCAATGAGGCATTAAGATAGGTAAGCCTGAATTCTTATGCCAGGGGAGTTCCAGATCTGCTAGATATTACTGAACTGAATAGAATTTGAGGGTGAGTTTCCCAATAAAAATGGTGTTTAATTTTTTTTGAGGGGGGGAAGGCAGGGAAATTGGGGTTAAGTGACTTGCCCAAGGTCACACAGCTAGTGTGTCAAGGGTCTGAGGCTGGATTTGAACTCAGGTCCTCCTGACTCCAGGGCTGGTGCTCTTACTCACTGCACCACCTAGCTGCCCCAGAATGGTGTTTATTTATCAATGTAATAACCTCTGTTTTGCCTAAACATGATGAGGAATGTTAAGATGCATTGCTGGAATGCCAGGATAACAGACCAAATGGTTAACTGAGAAAAGGAGGTTAAAAGAGAAATATTCAGAAAATCAAGTCACCAAACAAGTCAAACATTTATTAATTACCGACTAAGTGTCAGGCACTATGCTAGGTGCTAGGAATACAAATGCAATCATAAAGACAACCCTTGACCTGAAAGAGCTTACCTTCTAATAGAGGATCATAATGCATAAAAGAAAGTTGAAAATCAGAGTGGGAGTTGATGGAATATTAAGGTACGTAGTAAAGAGATGTGATAGAGAAAGTTTGGAGAGTCTAGAGTACAATCTGGAGAGGAATGAAGATAAGTTCATATTGGCCATCCTCCTTAAAATGGTGCCTCTGGGAAGAACTAGACAATTAGAAGGAGAGGCCACAGAGTCAGAGGATACTTTCAATGTCAGAAGTCCAACAGTAGAGGGAAATTTCAAGGATAAATGATTTTTGTGACATGACGGAAAAAAATCCAGAGGGTCAGGAGTGCATCAAAGATGGAAAACTCTTGTCTCTCATGGAATTAGCCAGGAAGCCTTCCTTTTCCCCCACTCTTTAGCAGTGGGCATATGACTAGAAATCTCAAAGTCATCAAAAAGGAGTAGCTAGCCACAAAATAAGTGGTCTCAGGAGATGTGGCTAACAACTTCTAGCAACCAAAAAGGTAACATACCTTTCAAGGATGAATTCTCATGACTAATGAATGGCCTGAAAGGAGGTAACTTCATTGTTGCTGACCTCATTGAGCTATTTCCATTTACATCTTGGAAAAGGGTAGTTAGGTAATGTTATCTATCCAAGCTATTTGTTCACATTGGGAAATTCTCAGACATGACCAGCCGCTTAGGAACGTCTTAATTTTGCTCAGTCAGTCTCTAAGTCTATGACCATTTATTAAGTGATTGTTACATGCAAGGTATTGTACCTCATTGTCAGTGGCATAACTCTGCTAGTTCATTTCTGGAGTCACTCCCTCAATTTCATTATAATGTGAGGTGCTACGCCACCAGGCTCTCTGCCTCCCAGACATGATCATCTAAAAGAAAATCATCATTATAAAGTTTCGTTACACAAAGAAGCACCTGTCCTATTTGTTTCTTTTTCTTTAGATTTGCTTCTAGAGGCCTGAGGGAGAAAGTGTATGTCATTTTTCTCCTTTTGGAAGAAAGACAAGGAAGACATATGATTCTCCTACAGAATGATACCTGCATGTGAGATCATTATCAGGAATATCCAAAGCCATGACCAACTCCTTCTTCACCATCTGCCAAGTTCTGTCTTTAGCAAGATGGAATTTCTCAGGGTAAGCCTGTGTCAAAAAGTTTAACAACTTACATTATTCTCCATCATAGGATGAAGAATGGCAAGGGACCTCAGGGATCATCTGTCTAATCAACTTGACTTTACATATAAGGACTCAGAGGCTCAAAAAGGTAACTTGTCTAAGGTCATAAAGGTTGGAACTGGCAGAGCAAGGAAACAAAGCCAGTGTTTCTCACACTAAACCCAGGGCTGTTGTACTGTTCTTAAAGAATGAGCACATTAGCCAATGTTTTAAATGTTTAGCATACATGTTGAATGGTTATTCATTCTTCCCAGATCATTCACAGAACAAGAGCATTCAGAAGGATTTTCCTAAAAAATGTAGGACCCACCATTTAAACTGAAGAATGGCAGAAAGTTCTGGAAGCTCTGTTGAGCAACCATGTATTTTCTTTTCTAAAACTGCCTGGCAAAGCATATTCATTTTATTCCATCATTGACTATTGCTTTCAATTGCTTTGTCTTGTAAGCATCTATTCTCTAGAAGGGCAATAGTAGCTGTGGCAGAATTGATTTCAAATGTATGATTGCCAGTGAAATATTAAACCTCATTTATCTGAAGTTCAGGATTAGTGGCATATCGAATACTCTGCATACTTGGGGATTGGGTGGTTTCATTTATCAGTTCTTCCAGTTAAGGAATAAGCAGAGGTCTATCTTCCTGCCTGTTTTTAGCTACACTTTTCAAAATCAGTCTTCTTAAAAACTGTCTAGTGTTTTGTGTTTATAAGCTGGTCAATTTATTCTCCCAAATTTCCATTCATGACTAACAGATTTTTTAGGATGAAACATTTTTTCATAATTTCATTGTTTACACCACTTTTGTTTTCTGTAGTATATTCTCAATTTTTTGAGATTTCAAGTTTTTAGTCTGAATCTGGCAAAAATAAACAAACATGAATATTTCTATATACAAAGTAGAACAGAAGAAGAAGATAATACATGAAACTGTGAAACTTTAATGATACAACTTGTTTGTTTTTAAAAATTATTTACTAAATTCAACAGGCTGCTTCCAAAGTCATCTCGTTATCTCCCTCTGACCTTCTGTTTTCTTCTTTTGTGAATTAAAAAAAATGTTTGTCGATGAACTTTTCTTTCTTTTCTTTTTGATATCATCTTCACTGCCTCCTACTCACAAATATTCTTTCAGTCTCCCCCCAAACCTCCCCTGTAGCAAATAGTCAGAATAAGGAAAAACAATCCATTAGTCATATATGAAAATAGTTTTTTTTCTCATTCTGAATCTTTAGTTTATCATCTTGCTATAAAGAGGTAGGAATCAAGCTGTATTAATCCAAGAAGCATAAGAGGACATCATTTTGTGGCAGGGATAGGGTGTCAGTTGGTTCAACATACATGGCAGTGTTCTTGCTTTGGCATGGGGGTTCAGGGATGTCAGTGGTATCTTTCTTGCCCTAACATATGGGACAGGTGCAGTATCAGTGGCAGGTCTCAGATCCCTGCATAAAAGGCACTGTTAGGCCCAACACAGGGGCAATGTAACCCCCATGAGCTCATGGGCTAAGGGATATAGAGTGAGAGTAGAAATTTATTTTGAGCATTTCCTCTGGCATTGGGATAGGCTACATGAAAGAAGATGCTAACCCATGATGAATATTAGGGATTGTGCAGGAAGTGCCATCATTTATACTGTAGACATCATGTTGTTGGTGTCAAGTCTTCCTCGTCATCATCTCCTTACAACTGTGAACTGTGAATATTTGATATTACCCACAATATGGACCAGATCAGGGGGAAAAATGAAGCCTGAGATTTTCAGTTTTTGTTCTCCGTTATTTGGTCACTCCTAAAGGAGGTTGTTACATTATATGTTGTTATCTTGTTTAGTCTTTGCTAATTTTCTGGTTTAATTTTACTTTTCCACTGATGTTTATGTCAGACTTCTCATATCTGTGAGACTCTAGAATAGTCCTGTAACAATGCTAAAGCCATTTCCAGGTGCAAAGCACTATAGAAGAATTTTGAAACTTCACCACCAAAGACTCAGGTGAATTAGGAAATTATCTATCATATTGTGTATGTGTGCATATACACACGTGTATATATGTGTATATGTATATATGAACATATATGCACACACATATATGTATACACACATACATGCCTATTTGTGTCCAATGGTAGCCATCTCTAGGGTGGGGGGAGGGAATAAAAAAAGGAAAAAATAATTTATATGACAATTTTGTTGTATATTTGAAAAGAATAGCAAATTGTGCATAGTAGATTTGCAGTTTCATGTGCAATCATCTTTTTTTATTTTACTATGTTATGGAAATGCTTGTTTTATTGCATAAATTAAAAATAAAATAAATTTTTAAAAAAGGAATTTATGTACCAGAATCTTTCACCATGTAATTACTGCTAGAGTTTTCTAAGGCCCTATACCACACACCTTAGGGGATTTTTTCCTTTAAAAACCTTGAGATTTGATTGACTTAGTAGATTAAGGTTCAGACCATTGATAAAGTTTCCTGGTCACCTGAAGAGAAAATCCAGCACATGATGAGTCAGGACCAGTTCCTTGAGGTTTCAAAGTGGCAGACCTATAGCATGATCAATCAATGTCTTCATGTGAGCCAATGCTTTATCCTCAATGAATATCTTTTCCGTACTATGAACAGCCTTCCCCTGTGACAGCTAGGTGACCCTTCTGGTAGTCTGCAGATGAACTCCGAGTGTCTCATTTCATTTCACTTTTGAACCTGAGATAACAGTCAGGTTTGAGCCAGGTCTTGTCTACTATACCATTAAAAAGGAACAAAACCATTATCAGATCCTGTTTTTGTCTTATCTTTTGTGTCTCTTTGTGTCCCTTAAAGACACAAGAATTCTGAAGGGACACTTGTTATTCTCTTGCTATTAGGAGAAAGGAGGGGAAGGGAAAGGGAATAAACATTTATATAACACCTACAGTGTGCCAGGAACTGTGCTAAGTGCTTTACAAAAATTATTTTGTTTCATCCTCACAACAACCCTGTGAAGTAGATGCTATGATTATTTTACAGATAAGGAAACTGAGGCAAACAGAAGTTAAGTAACTTGCCTAGGATCACATTAGCAAGTCAGTATTTGAGGTCAGATATGAACTCAGATCTTACTGGTGTCAGGGCCAGTGCTCTCTCCACTGTACCACCCTACCCGCTACTAGAATTTATGTGATTCATCATGACTTAGCTCCTTCCGATTGTTCAAATGCATTTTCCTTCCTAAGTTTCTACTGACTTCTGTGTTCGGATTTCAGAGTTTCTAATCAAGTCTGGTATTTTAATCAAGAATTCTCATACATTTTCAATTTCATTAAATGTCTATTTTTCCACTCTAGTATTATATATTGTGTTATTCTTTGGAGGAACTCCAAAGAAGAAAAGAAACAGAAGATGTCATGAAGAAACAATAGGGCAAAGGTAAGGGGTAACAGAAAGTAAGAGTGCTTCACCCTGACTTTAGAAATGTCTGTAAAAAACAGGAGTCTTCAGTACATTGGGTGTACTCCCTAAAAGATTCCTGCAGTGGACATATGGGAGGTTATAGAATTGAGTAGCATAGTTTGATCAGGCCTGGATGAGTAGTGATGTATTCTGCTGGAGTTAACTTTTGAACTAAGGAAATCACTTTTTGGTGAGGCATACCCAACTTTCTCAAACATAATGTAAGCTTCTTGAAGGCAGGGATTATTTATTATTTATCTTCATATCACCAATACTTAGTACAATTAATAAATGGCCCTTGGGGACAAGTAGAACAAGACTAATTACACTTTCATATGACAACCTTTCAAGTACTTGCAGGCAGCTATAAAGTCTATTCCAAGTCTTTTCTTCTCCAAACTAAAAAAAATGTAGCTCTTTCAAATGATCTTCCAGTAACATGTTATACAGACTTCCCATCGACTTTAATATTTTATATCAATAGCCTTTGATGTTATTGGCACACAGTTCCCCATCAATTTCCCAACAAATTCTTCCAGATATGCTCTAGCTTATTTATATCTTTCCTAAATAGGATGTTCAGAGCTCAACAAAGTATTCTTGATGTGGCCTGACCAGGGTTGCGATTGGATCAGGATTAGTTAGTAACTGGTTTCTCTTTCTCCATTCCTCCTCCACCATTTCCCCACTGCAGGGATTAGTTTACGCTGAAAACCAAACTCTCTTCGGAAATTGCCTCCATTATCTTGCAGATTAGATAATCCCTCTAACTTTTCTGCCACTAGTAAATTTGATAAATATTGCAACCATGCATTGTTAAAGTTATTAATAAAAATTTTGAACATAAGGACAGATCCTTAGGGAGCTCCATTTGGTCATTCAACCATTTCCAAATCTAGCTAATTAATCTATCACCTTGCTCACGTGTTTAGCATGAGAGATTTTGTCAAATGCCTTGGTGAAATATAAACATATTGTCCTGATCTAGTAGACCATTTAGCCCATGGAGACAAAAAGAAGTCAATGAGGATAGCCTTTATCTCTCTTAGAGTAATTATCTCTTTTGCCGAACCCAAGCTGACTTTTAATTATCAATGATTTCTTTTCTAAGTGCCCCAAACCAGTTTCTTAATATGCACAAGTATATGTTTAGTTTAATTGCTAATAGTTTGCAATCTAGATTTTCTTTCTTCTTTTGACAATTATGATAATTTCTCATTACCCGTCTTGTGCCATCTTTATTATTCTCCAAAATACTTCAAAGATCACTACTGTGATCTATTACCCCTAAATTTCTACTCCTTCCAATTTTTCCTTCGATATTCTTGGCCTTTTTCTACCTCCATAAAAATTTTATTATTTTATCTAATTCATTTTAATTATTAATTTGGATAACATTTTTCATCATTACCACAATGGCACAACCCAGCTATGAATGTGAAATATGGCTTATTTAGGTCTTTCTAGAAATCTATAAAAATTGCTTTTGGTTCTATTGACACAAATCCCAGGTGTGTATTGATTAACCACTGAGTCAGTTAATCACTGAATCAACAAGCATTTATTAGTTACTTATAATTTTCAAGATACTATGGTAGGAACTGGGGATATTAAATGAAATTCACTGTATTCTAAATAGAATTTCTATATTTTATTATTAATATTTAAAATAGGGATGATTTTTGTAGATTTAGTTTATAGTTTGTTGCTTCATTGAAACTACTTATCTCATGGTTTTGTTGGTTCTTTAGAGTTTTCTAAGTAAATCATAATGACATTTGGAAATAAGAGAGTTTTCTCTATTAGCAAATGTTTATTCTGTTAATAATTTTTGACATTGCTATTTATATGTGAAAAAAAACAATGGTATATGTCTTTGCCTCACCACTCATCTTATGGGTGAACGTTTGCTTTGTTTCCCTTTTACAAATAACATTAGTTCTTGGTTTTATATAAATACTTTTTAGTCATTTTAACAGAATATGTTTCCATTCTTATTCTTTTTAGTGCTTTAAATGTAATTACTACATTTTATAGAAAACCATTTCTATATCTATTGATGTGTTCATGTTTTATTATTCATATTTTTATTACATTATTATTTTCCTAATGTTGAACTGTTTTTTCATTACTGGTGTATATCCAACTTGGTCATCCTGAATAATTTGTTGGGCTATATTTATATGTTTTTCTTTGATAGTATTTTAATTAATTTTTTTTATCAATAGCCATTGATGTTATTGGAACATAATTCACTTATCCTGCCTTATCCTTATTTATTACACCTTCAACTGGGCTGTTACTACAACATAAGTCCTTTCATTCCTCCCTAATTGATTGCTTATCTCACTCACCTCAAAATTATTCTAATCCTTCTCTTTATGCTTTATGCCTTCCATGTCTTCCCTCTTCCCCTTTTTCTTTTTTTCAATTGACTATTGTCAATTTTTAAAAAAAAAAATTTTGACTTCCAAATTCTCTCTGTCCCTCTAACACCTCCCTCACCCACTGAGAAGGAAAGCAATATAATATCAATTATATGTGAGAAATAATGTACAGTATGTTTCCATATTAGCCAAATTACAAATAAAAATAAAGAAGAATGAAGAAAGTGAAAAAATTATACTTCAATTTGCACTCATAGTTTATCATTTCTCTCTCTGGAGGTGGATGGCATTTTTCATTATGAGTTCTTTGAAATTATCTTGGATCACCATATTGATCAGCATAGGTAAGTCCTTCATGATTAGTCATCTTTACAACATTACTGTTTTGTGTGCAATGATCTTTGGGTTCTGCTCACTTCACTTTGCATCAATTCATATAGGTCTCCCCAGGTTTTGGATCACAATATTGATCCCCAGGTTTTCTGAACCCAACCCCCTTGTAATTTTTGTTAAACAATATTATTCCGTCACATATACCCCGACTTGTTCAGCTACTCCTCAGCTGTTGGGCATCTCCTCAATTTCTGATTCTTTGCCACCACAAAAAGAGCTGCTATAAATATTTTTATACATATAGGTCTTTTTCTTTTTTCTTTGATCTCTTTGGGATACAGAACTAGTTTTGGCATTGCTGAGTCAAAGAGTATGCATAGGTTTAAAGCCCTTTGATCACAGTTCCAAATTACTCTACAGGATGGTTGGATCAATTCACAACTCCACCAACAGTGTATTAGTGTCTTTATTTTTCTACGTTACTTCCCGCATTTGTATTTTTTTTCTGTATTGTTAGCCAATCTGGTAGATGTGGGGTAATACCTAAGAGCTTTAATTTAAATTTCTCTAATCAATAGTGATTTAGAGAATTTTTATATAACTATAGATAGCTTGATTTCTTCTTCTGAAAATTGACTGTTTTATGTCCTTTGACTATTATTTGGAGAATGAACCTTTTTTATAAAAAAAAATAAATTTGACCCAGTTTCCTATTTATCTGAGAATTGAGGCCTTTATCAAAAAACCTGATGTAATTCCCCCCCACCCCGATTTCTTGCTTTTCTTCTAATTTTGGCTGCATTTGTTTTGTTTTCTCATTTTACCAGCCTATTTCTTGACTTTGAACTTTATGTCAAAGTTGGACTCTACTCATCTGGGGATGAGGAGGCACTGGACCAATTTCATGTTCTTTCATGTTGCTGTTTTCAGAACTTATTTTAGGGGTTTGCAAGCTTTCAGCATTTCAAGATGTTGTGATCTGGGGAGTGATGTGGTCACTGCTTTCCTGGTCTATACTCTGGTCTTTACTCAGGGAAGGCCCCTGCTCCCCTGTGGCTATGAACACTAGTGCTCTTTTCAGTTCAGGAACTGTAACCTAGTTCCCTGCTCCCCTGCAGGCACAAGCACTCCTGCTCTTCTCTGTTCTGGAACTGCTACCAGGGCAGCTTGTCCCTTGTGAGCAATCATAAGCACTCTTCTCTGCCATGGAACTTTAAACAAGTACTGTGCCAAACAGCACCTGATCCAGTATCCAGCATTAGCCCAGGAGTTCCTTGAAATCTCTTTTTGACCAGTTGTTCAATGCCCTTACCATCTCCGGGCTGAGAGCTCCCAAAGCTGCTACTATTGCTGCTGCACCCAAAATCCACTGTTCATGTTGCTACCAGGTATGCTCTAGCCTGGCCCTCATCACACTGTCACAGAACTCTCCTGCAAACCTCCTAACTTGTCTTGGGATAGAATAATGTCTCACTTGACCTTTTGTTGGTTATGCTGCACTAGAAATTTATTTGATACATTATTTTAAAGTTGCTTGGAGGGGAATGTTTGTACAATTCATCTGGTTTTATGCCTTCTATTCCACCATCCTGACTTTGCCCTGAGAAAATCCAGACCATTCGATGGGCTGTTGTCACATTTTCTTTTTCTCAAAATGCCTTGGTATCATTCCATATTTTTTTTCCTTTCTCCCAGTCTCTGCTAATGAGGTCGCACTTTTCATTGCCAATGTCAATCCTTCTATATATGTCCTTGAACCCATTCTCTCCTAACTTCTCCAAATAAATTGTAATCTTAAACATCTTTCCACCTTTCTACTGTTTAACCTCCCTTTTCTTATTGCCTTCAAACATGCCCAAGTTGCTCCATTCTAAAAAAAGACTTTATTGGGCCCTGTAATCTCCACAAGCATTATTCCTATAATTCTCCTCCATTTCTCAACAAAACTCCTAAAAAGTTGTCTACATTCATTGTTTCTATTTTCTTACCTCTCATTCTTCAATAATTTGCAATTTGGCTTCTTATCTCTTCCTTCATTCAACTGATGGTGTTCTTTCTAAATATACCAATGATCTCTTAATTACCAAAATCTAATAGTCTTTTTTTAGTCCTCATTCTGCTCAATATATCTGCTTCATTTGATGCCACTGACAACCCTCTCATCTTGTATACTCTCTCTCCTCTCTGGATTTTCATGACACTATCTCTGCTTCTTTTCCTACATAAAAATTCTTTTCAGTCTCCTTTTTTTTTTGGCTCTCCATCTGAATCACACCCATCCTTTGGATGTTTCTTAAGGCTCTGTCAATGTTCTCTATCATTCTCTCTATATATTCTATTCCTTGGTGACTTCATTAGATCCCATGGATTTAGTTATCAGTCCTGTACAGATGAATCATAGATATAAATATCTTTGTCACTCTTGCATCCTGTTTGTCTCTTCTCCTTACAATCACATAGTCTATTAAATGCCAGTATTTGCTGTGAGGGTGCATCTATGAAGTTTCATTGCATTTAGGTAAACAGAAGACAGTGGTGATGAGGTCATGAGACACACAAGTCTTCAGTAGTAAGTGATCATTGATGTTGCCGTTTCCAATTCCATCCCTCCCTAGGACTCCTTGCCAAGTCTGGTAGTCCGAGCCTACTCTAGCATTAAAGTCACCCAGAATCATAAGCTTGTCTTCTTTTGGCACACTGATGATAAAGGACTCTAGGTCTTCGTAAAATTTTTCTTTGACCTCATCAGGGTTTGTCATGGTGGGAGCATAGGCACTGATAATGGTGGTGCGACATTTTCTTGCAAGTGGCAATTACATTGTCATAAACCTATCATTCACTCCTGTTGGCAGGCATACAAGCTCATTGACTAGATTAGTTTTGAATGCAAAACATATGCCAGTTTCACTGCACTCCACTTCATTGCAGCCACTTCAGAAAAACGTGTATACAGTTCTGGCTTCAATAAGCTGACCTTCATTTGCCAGCCTTGTTTCACTCAGGACTGCTCTTTGGATGTGATACCTACCGAGTTTTCTTGCAATAAGAGCTGTTCATATTTTAGGTCTACTAGATTTTTGTGTTGTCTGTAAGTGTGCACACATTCCATGTGCCAATGGTGAGTGGAATCATCTTTCCAGATGTTTTTGTACATTTCTTTGTGTTTTGACCATAGCTTGGGATTCCTTGCCTGCTGTAGTAATCAGGCCAGGGTTGGGTAAGAAGACAATTTTTAGGGTACCTTTTCAACCCCCTTCCTCACACCAGGAGGTGAGCAGTGCGATCCTTAAAAGGCTGCTGAGACACCCGGGGCGAAGCTGAATCCCACTGCTGCTTCCAGTGAGAAACGACCCTAGGGCCTGGGCCACCTGTGTGCAGGATTGTGACTACAGCTCCCAATGTATCTGCACCTGTTGCTTCATCACTTGGCTGTCACCAGATAGGTAAAATGGTATGGGTAATGTCTTCTGATTCTTGTGTAAATTGGATTTAAGTGAGGCAGAGCTGCACAAAGTCATCGGCCTCATATCTCTTCCAGAGTCATCACAGTCGAGTGGCAGGACAGAATCAAGACTACTGGTGATGGCTTAAGATGCTGTGGATGACCTTCGATGTCTCACCAAGCTCTAAGAACTCCATAGCACTGCTTCAGCTGCCTTCATGGCCGTTAGAACAAATTGTTCTCATCCGCCTATTCTACCAGGGGAAATCTTCACATGCTTGGGGTAGACACCCCACCCTCCACCCCACCTAACTCAACAATGGGCTCGAGACCCCTTGGTTACCCTCAACCTGGTTTAGCCAAAATAGTTTACTGGGGCATGACTGCTGCACATGCCACAGCTTCTTGGAGCCACAGGTAAGAGTTGGGTGGACCAAGTGGACACCAAAGATGGCAAGCAGCTCTGAAAAGGGTTTGGCAGCCATCACACCAGAGGTACCAATCCTCCCTGAACACACCCTACTTACTAGATACAAATATTTAACTTCTCTTCATTAGCCATGTACTGGATGTTACAAAGTAGATGTCTGGAGACATAAGAACCTAATAATTTCCAAAATGGAACTCAGTATCTTCCTCCTCCCACCCTCAACCCACCCTTCTTCTAAATTTTCCTATTTCTGTCAATGACACCACCATTCTTCTAGTCTCCCAGGTTTGCAAACTCAGCATTATATGCCACTCCTCATTCTTTGTCATCCCACATATCTAATCAATTGCCAATTTTTGCAATATCTATCTCTACAACATTTTTGACATTCAATCTCTTCTCTCTACTCATACAGACACCACCTTAATTCAGGCACTTGTCACTTGTCACTGAATTATTGTGACAGCCTCCTGATTGGTCTCTCTGTCTCAAGTTACCCCACATGACAGGCCACCCTTCACAATGCAGCAAAAGTGAGTTTCCTTGGGTACAAATCTGTCCATGTTACTTCTCTACTTAAAGAATTACTCCCTGTCCTGCACTCTGCAATCCAAACAGATCTCTCTTTTCAACACATATGACAGTCCATTGCCTGGAATGACCTGTCTCTTCACCTCTACCTTATAGAATCTGTCTCTTACTTCAAGACTCTTCCCAATTATAATATTTAAAAATTTTAAAAATACTATTTTATTTTTCCCCCAATTACATGTTAAAACAATTTTTTAACTTTTTTTTTAAAAAAAGTTTTGAGTTCCAAATTCTATCCCTTCCCTCCTCTCTCACCTCACCCTCTCTGAGATGATAAGCAATCTAATATAAGTTATACATGTGCAATCATGTAAAAAATTTTCATATTTGTCAATTTGTAGAAGAAAATGAACACAAAAATAGAGTGTAAGTATTGCTTCATTCTTTTTATTTGTGTCCATAGTGCCTAACGCTTAATGAATACTTATTGATTAAATTGTTTTTATCTTTATTTTATTTTTAATTGTCAAAATGTGCTTATTTGTGCTAGTTTGAGGATTATTAACATGTTTATCTTTTTTAAAGTGCATTCAAAATGTTAGTCCACTTTCCCCCAATTTGTCAACATACATGTCCAAAGGTATATTTGTCTCTACAATTTGCTTTAGCTATAGCCCATAAAGTTTGATAGGTTCTATCACTATTATTATGCTCTTTAGTAATATTTATATCCCTCATTTCTTAGGATATCATCCCTAGACCTATATAGGTTTATAATTTCTGGGTTATTATCTCGGATAGGATAATTGTTTTTGGAAAAATCCTTTGATTGAAAAATAAATATATTCTCCAAGATTCATACCTGATCTTTAAGCCTGTCAAATTCAGGATTTTTTTCCCCAGGTCTGCAATTTTCTTTTAATTTTTTTTCTCTTCTTATTGTCATATCTTGAGGGGGAATATTATAATCTCCTATTTTCAATGCCTTGCTTATTTAAATCTTTTTGCAATTTAATTAATCTTTTCTTTGAATACTTTGTTGCTATGCCATTCAGAAATATAAACATATTTCTCTGTACTATATATACATACATGTCTTATAAACTTATAGATTGACACATTGTTTGGACTTGGTATTGTTTTGGGACTTAACGTAGACTATTCGCTGCCTGTGGTAACCATTTTTGTTCTATTCGTTCCAGTCCCAAATCCCTCTCCTTGGAAATTTTGCATTGATGAATTTAGTCTAATCACTATCTTTGTGATTATCATCCTGTTTGCCTGAATAATGCTACTATCCCTTTGTTGATCCCTCTTTTGTCTCCAACACAGAATATCCCTTCTCAGTAAATCTTACATGGTTGCTGGGCGTCACATGCTATAATGGATATAAATGTCCACTGTAAACTGTGAAGTGTTATGTTAAAGTAAAATGCTTAGTAATTTTATAGGTAAGAGAATAGAGGCACAGATAAAGTAATTTATGTTTATATAGCTTTTAAGGTTTACATAGCACTATTTTTTTGACATTTTTTGTCCCCTCAATGCTCAGCACAGTACCTGATAAATAGTAGGCTCTTAGTAAATGTTTATTCACTTACTGACTTTCTTCACAAAACCCCTGTGAGGTATATTGTGCAAGTATTATCCCTGTTTACATTTGAGGAAACTGAGGAGAATAGGATTACCTTATTCAAGGATATAGTAAAAGACAGAGATCAGGATTTGTAACAAGGTCTCCTGACTCCCAGTTCAGTGCTCTTTTCATTTGTATCACATCACAGTCGCACCGATAGACGTTTCATTTGCAGTTCTTTTGAGCTTTACATCTCTATAGTCAGTAGAGATGTCATTGCTGTTCAATCTTGCTGCTTGTAGCTAGAAGATAAAGATTTCCATATGAGTGAGTGTAAATTGGCTCTCTGGATCTTAATTCATAAAGCTAGCTGGGACATTTGAGCTCATTTAGTACAATTCCCTCGTTTTGCAGATGACAAGGCTGAGACCCAGAGAGATGTAGCTTTGCTCAACATCACACAGCTAGAAGGAGCCAAGGTGAACTTCAAATCCAGGTCTTCTGGCTCCAAAGCTAGTGCTCCCCCCACCCCACTCCATGAATCCTTGGCAAAGTCAAGGTTCTGAATATCAGATGTCTGGCTCCCAGAGCCATCCTAATGTTACCGTGCTCTAAGATGACAATATGAATCTCTATAATGCAAAAATTAGATTTGATTGATTGAAAGTTACTAATAAAATGTCACATCTTATGCTTGTGATAAAGTGAGATTGGTCAGTCATGACAAACATGTATCATAGCCTTGTTATTGACTGACAGAGATAGTATTGATTAAGCTGCCATCCTTATCGTATTACACAATTATGATATTAGATTTGCATTTTTAATTCCTTTAGAAGAAATTGGCCTTAGATGATTGTGGCAGGAAAATATTAAGATGGATCCAGCTTCTCTTTTAAAATGAGAACTTGCAAGCTTTTAGAAATAGTTATTGTTAGAGAAAAGTTTTATGCTATCAGAATAGATGACAAAGGAAGCAATGAAAATACAGACCTAGTAATCTCTAATAAGTTTGCATAAAATCAGTTCATCCCCGGGGAGAACGAGCAAAATCGTCTGACCCTTAGACACCATTTTGTAACCAAGAGAATTTGATTAGATTTTAGATTTGAAGAAAAATGTGAGCCATAGTTTAGGTGTTTACCATTTTGATAGATAAAGTATCTTTTTTTCTTTTTTAGGTGAACTTGGATTATGCTGTGTTCTTATCAGTAGGCATTAAGCTGATTTTCTTCTTGTTCCTTTTTAATATTTTTAGTATACTTTTAAAAATGTATGACTGTTGTTTCCCAATATGCTACTTCAACCTCGAATTCTCACTTAAAATAATAACAATAAAGTGTACATTTTAGAAAATTGAGCCACCATCTTGATCAGGTTTGAAAGGATGTGCCTCATTTGGTATCTGTAGTCTATAGCTTCTCTGCTGTGAAAAAATGAATATGCTTTATATGTTTCATCATCAGATCTCTGGAGGTAAGATCTGAATTCTAATGTACAGTGTGATTTTCTTTATGTCGTTGTGGTTATTGTGTGTATAGTTGTCTTTATTCTACTTATTTCACCCTACATCATTTCATACATGTTTTCCCAAGTTACTCTGAATTCTCATATTTATCCTTTCTTCTGGCATGGCAATACCCTATTATATCCATACAACACAACTTGTTCAACCGTTCCACAAACTATGAACAAGAACTTTTGTTAACAGTTTTTTGTGGCCACAAAGGATACCCAAGAAGGTTTATTTTCTCTAAAACAACAAACAAAAATTCTTTTCAAGAACATAGCTTTCATATGTAGTGAGAATGGATGGGGTAACTCTGAATGAAGAAATTGAGAGCACCCTCTTTGTCCTTCAAAATAACAATAACAACCAATCAGCATGAATTACCCCCCACCTTATCCAATTAGATTTTGAAAAGAAATATGCTGCAGATGTAAGGAGGGCAAGTAAGAGAGAATGAATAAAAGAGTAATAGTTTTGTAAAAAAAAAATATCAAGAATGCTAAAGATCAGAAGCAGCTGAGATAGTCAACAAGCATTTATTAAGTACTGACTACCTACTACTATTTATTAAGTACCTACTATACTAATTGCTAGAATAGTTGTTCATCCTTCATTGTAGAAGAGGACCAATGATATCATGATATTGGGGTCAGGGAATTAGTGTGTTTGGCTGTGGCTCAATATGAATTTGGAAGGCTCTACCACAGGTCAGGCACAAGTAGTCCATTAGAACATTTGGGATGAGATGATTCTGATAAGGATGGCACCTTAATCAATGCTATATCTGTCAGTCAACAACAAGGTTATGATGCATGTTTGTCAGACCTTACCAATCTCACTTTATCACAAGCAAAAGACATGTTATTTTATTAGTTACTTTCAATCCAGGCATCTGGGCTGAGTGTTGCAACCAGTCTTGGCAAGTTATTTTCTACTGGAAGCAAGCAACATATGTATTGTGTAAATATAAACAAAATAAGTGTGAAGAATAGATAGGTGGGAAGCATCTAACTAAGACTCAAAGGGCAAGTCAGAGCCAAATTGTGGAGGGCTTGTGGACAGATTTAATATAAATGTGGAAGTGTCTACAATGAAGGATGAACAACTATTCTAGCAATTAGCATAGTAGGTACTTAATAAGCTGGTGATATGAGACTGAGGTTCAGGAGAGGAATCATGACTAGACATATATGTAAAGAGTGCTGATTAGAGACTCATCTACATAGACATGATTGAAATTGTTGCATTGATAGGTCTTCCTAAAGAGAGAATGTAGAGAGATAAAAGGAGAGGAAACAGGAAAGAACCTTGGGGGATACCCACAAGGATGAGGTAAGATATGGATTGTGATCCAGCAAAGGATAATGATGAATTCAGCCACTAAAATAGGAGGAGATCCCAAGAAAGAGTAGTACCAAAGAAGAGAAGGGAGGAAGCAGTGTCCAGGATGAAAAACTGACTGAGTCAAAAGTTACAGAGAAGTCATTTGTAATGAACACGGAGAAATGGCTTTTCTGAAGAACTTTTAAAGATTTGTCTCTCTGTCTTTCTGTCTCTGCCTATCCCATTCCCCTTCTCTCTCCTTTTCTCTTTCTCCCTCTCTTCTATCTCTTCCCTCTTTCTTTCCCTTCCCTTCCCTGCCCATCTCTTCCCTCCCCTGCTTTCTTCTCCACTCCTCATATCTCCTCTTCTCTCTTTGCCTCTACTTTCCCCCTCTTCTCTCTCTTTTTCCCTCTGACTCCTCCCCTTCTTTTTTCTCTCTCCTCTTCTCCTATCTATCTATCTGTCTATCTATCTATCTGTCTGTCTGTCTATCTATCTATCTATCTATCTATCTATCTATCTATCTATCTATCTATCTATTTATCTATCTATCTACTCATCTGTCTATCTAATCATCTTTCTTACAGAGTTATAGGAAGACCAAAGGAGGTGCATATAAAGCATTTTGTAAGCCTTACATCACTATATGTGTCAATTATTGTTGTTATCACACTCTATTGCTAGGATTTTGCATGCAGTACAAAGGAAAACCCCAAATAAATGATGCTTGAATTATTGAAATTTTAATATCCTTGTTGTCAACATCTAGAATGTTCTGTTTCTGGGCAGCTTTAGTGCTTATGTGCTATGCTGCCCATTAGATGTCAGTTCCTGGGCTTGCTGTAGCCAGATACCCACTGCATGGATTGAAAGGGCAAAGTCCTGTATTTGCTGATAAAAGCCAACTTCATCTAAGTCAAGGAGACAGGGAGGCAAATTAATAAAGCTTTTCAGCTAAGATTTGCCTCTCACTCTCTCTGATGTTGTGGTATCCTTACATTTGGGAGCTGTACTGTGGGCTGTTCAGTTATGAGGCAGTCAGGATTGGGGTTCCTTATTGTTTCTGGCTGAGAAAGGAAGACTCTGAATGATAAATACAAACAGGCTCCTGTGAAACAGGCAGCTATGTGCGCGGGTGTGTTAATCTCTTTTTGGATGTTGCTTGGGTGCTCGAAACACTGCTGTCAGCAGTGTCGACTTAGAATCCAAAGGACAAAGATAGATATAATAAAAATAGAGTACTCTTGATTTAGCAAATGATTCTACCTAGTGAATCTATCATATTCAATAGAAACCACATTAGCAATTCCTGTTATTGGTCTAATCAATCCAAATGCCCTAGAGGTTCACCTCAATACCCAAATTATCTATGTAAGGGAAAATGAATGTAAAATTTAAGCAGGTTTTTTTTAAGGTAGAAAGAGTAAATCACTCTCTCTTTCCCTCCCTATCCTCCCCTGCCCCACCAAAAAAAGTTAGAAAAAAGATAAAATGTGCATTAGTAATAGGAGACATTAAAATAGTTGTTTCAAAATACAAGAGGAAAGCAGTCTTTATAATTAATGGTTAATACAACAGCAATAATAGCTCGTATTTATATGAGCCTTTAACAAAATATTTTCCACACAACTCCAGGAGGCAGATAGTGCAAAAATTATCTCCATTCAACAGGCTCAGGGGGCTTAAGAGATTTTCCTCCCCTTTCAAGGCCAGTAATTGTACACATTGCTTCAATGCAGGTCTTCAGATTCTAAGCACAGTGTTCTTGACAAGACACCTAACTGTTTGTTTGATTGTTACTGTCATGGGCCTTGAAGCGTCCTGACTGGTACACGTATCATGATCTGCCTCTCTTGGGGCCCTTAACCAAATTGTACAAAGAGGGAAAAGCACATTTCAACTAACCATCCTGGGCGGAAGTCACTCCTTGTCTTATGGGATCATAGATTTAGAATCGACAAGGACTTTATACTCCATCTAGTTCATCCTTTTCATTTCACAGATGAGGAACTGAGGCCCAGACAGATAAAGTGATTTGTCCAAGGTGTAGCACCAGTCATGGCAGGGCACCTGTGGACTACTGCTGTGAACAATTTCAAGGGTCTGATCACATAGTATAATGAGCTCTCTATTCAGCAATAAACCAAAGCATTGTTCAATAAAGCATAGCATAACATTCATGGCAACATCCTTAAGCAAAACATATCATCTCACATATATGCATATATATATATATGTGTGTGTGTGTGTGTGCATATATATATACATACATATAATATCACTCAGTATGTCATATGGCACATAACCTATATCATTGCATTAAGTAGCATTACCCAAAATACTTGTTTACACAGCAGGGAGTCCTGGGCTAAGGTCTTCCTTAGCACAACACATCCTTAAGGGGTAGCAGAAAATACCACACCCTGCACCCCTACGTCACAGCAAGAACATCACACTACACAGTATATGCCACTGAATCCCCAAACAAGGAGTTCCAGGCTAGAGTCTTCCCTAGCATGACACATCCTTAAGAGGTAGCAGAAAATACTACACCATCCACTCCTAGGTCACAATAAGAACAATCCTTAATCATCACCAAGCATCTAAGTAAATTCCACTTTCATCTTCACTTTAGGTTGTCCTCTGTAGGCTGACCATTCCCGGCTCTCGTCTGGATTCACAAGCAGGCAGCTCTCTGCTCCTGCTCCAGGTCTCAGCTCACAGGAACTGCTCTACTCCAAGCTCCTTCCTGACAGCAGGTTCCAGGAGTTCCTGCCCACAGCTTCTGTTTCTGAGAAAATGAAACTTAACAGGGCAGCAACACACACCACCAACACCACCATCTCAATTCACCTCCAAAGTCCAGAGGCTCTATGTTAACAGCTCAGTTCACTTTAATAGCTCTCAAAAAGGGCTTAAGCTAAGCCTCCTTTCTATGGGCAGGTCCCTGCCCTATAGCTCCCCTTGCCTTCAAAGGTCAGAGGTTCCTTCAGCAAGTCTCTGCCATCAAAAGTCTTCTCTTCACAGAGGTCTCCTCTCTGCTCTAGAGGTCTCCTCCCAGCTGTTTTAGGTCTTTTGCCAGCTCTTTTAGGTTTCCTTTCAGCTCAATGCTCACAGCTCATTCTTCTTCTTCATCTCTTCATTCTTCTCTTCTCAACGCTGGCAGCTCTCTCGATGCTGGCTCTCTCTCAGTCTTCTCAATGCTGGCAGCTCTCTAGATGTCTTCAACATCCTCTACATGTCTGCTTCCCTCACACTCTGTGCTCTCCTTATATACAGTTCTGGCTGGCATCTGATTGGCTAGAACTCAAGTCTCTGATGTGCTAGAATTCATGCACCTCTGATTGGCTAGAACTCAACACACATTCGATCCAGCAAAAATCCCACTTTGCTTGTAGTTACACAAGGTCATAGAGGCAGTAAGAATAAAAGCAGCATTTGAACTCTGTACTATCATGTCCAAGAATTAAGCAATTGAGAGTAAAGGTAACATGGTATAAATGACTTACGATCGATTACCCCCACCCTCATTCTATCTCTCCTTTCTTTCTTCTCCATCTCCACTTCCACCTCTGTGGAATACCAGAAGGCAACTGGTCTGACATAGATTTCCAGGCTTTGGTTTAGAGATGAATACTCTGTAACCACTGAATAACAACTAATGACCCTAACCTTGGCCTTCTGGTCATTTTGACTGTGATGATGGGACTGATTTGATCATAGATCTAAGTAGCAGACCAGAGTGTCTGACTATCACTACCAAATTTCTCCTACCACTGACCAGAACTGATAAGCTATAGCCTCCATCATCACTTCTTCTGATTGAGGTTCCTAAGTTAAAACATCACTGCTTTATTTGGCTGTGGTATTGGAGATTGGGAAGAAGGAGGATGAAGAGGACAACCCAAGATGGCAGAAAAGAGGAAGCAGTATAGCCCAGCTCCCCCCATAACTTTGCAAACAATTATCTAAGGAAAATACTAAACTGAGTACTGATTAGGACGTCAAGAGAAAAAACATAGCAAATCATTTTCCAGGACAAAATTTAAGATTTGACCTATAGCAAATAATAAATAGGACAGGAACTTGTCTGGGCTCTTTTTTAGTCTTGGTAGTCTGAGGATCCTTAAATTATCCCTCCTCAATCTGTTATCCAAATTACTTGTTTTTGATATGAGATATCTTATATTTTCTCTTATGGTTTAATATTTCTACTGGTTTCATATTTCTTGTCTCATAGAGTTAACTTCTGTTTGGCTCATTTTAATTTTTGGAGTCTGTCACTTGGGTAAAGTTTTGTTCCTTTTGTGCCAAATTATTAATTCTCTGATGGCCTGGGTTGTATTTGTGATCACCTCTGGATATCACTATGAAACTGGCTTAGATTAGAGCTCTAGGTGCTTCCTCTATATTCCTGAGACATCCCAATAGGTGAAAAAGAAAAAAAATTCACCTCTCAGAAGAAACTCCTAAATGAAGACTTTTAAGAATGTTACAACCAAACACTAGAGCTTCCAGCTCAAAGGGAATAAAAAAGTACTTACAAGCCCCTAGAAAGAAAGAATTCAAGCATTGAATAATCATAGTCATGATCACACAAGATTTAGCAGCTACTAGTATAAAATAGTAAATGAGATAAAATAAAATATTCCAAATGGCAAAGGTACATGCTTAGAATAATTTACCCCCAAAAAACTGAGTATAATCACAGAGGAAGAAAAACAAATGGACTTTTATTGGAAATGATCTCTTAATTTTCAAATCCAGTGGCCCTTTCTCAATCCTCATTCTCCTTGACCTCTCTTCAGCATTTGACCCTCTTGATCATTCTCTTCTTCTTGATAATCTCTTCTGTCTAGATTTTCAAGACACCACTCTCTCCTTGTTCTACTCTTACTTATCCTTCTGGATCCTTATTCAGATCCAACGGCCTTTTCTCAGTCCTCAATGATGCTGACCTCTCTGTGGCCTTCTCTTCTCCTTGATATCCTCTTCTCTCCTGGCTTTCCTTCTACTTATCAAACCACTCTTTCTCCATCTTCTGTGGTGGATCTTTTGCCAGATCAAGCCCTTCAAATGTAGGTGTCCTACAAGATATCCTAGGCCCTTCTATCTTTTCCCACTATGCTACTTCACCTGGAGATCTCATCAGCTGCTATGGATTTAATCTCCATGCTGGAGTTTCTCAAATCTATCTATCTTATACTAACCTCTCTCAATCTCACATCTCCAACAGCCTTTCAGACATCTCAAACTCTATGTCCAGCAGATATTTTAAACTCAACATGTCTAAAATTGAACTCATTGCCTTTCTCCCAAACCTTTCCTATTACTGTAGAGGGCAATACTATCCTCCCAGTCCCTCATGCTCACAACCTACATGTCATCCTCAACTCCTCACTCTCTCTCACCACCCATGTCCAATTTGTTGCCAAGACCTATCAATTTTGCCTTTGCAACATCTTCCAAATATGAACCTTGAAATAATAGGAATAAGGAGAACCATAAAAAGGCAAATACAACTGAGAAGTCAGGAAAGACTTTTAAAGGATGAAGTGTTTGTATTCTCATGGGGACTGGGAGGGATTATACAAGCAAACCCTGAGAATTATAATGTTATCTTGGGCTCATAGAGGGACTCAAACAATATGGAGATGTTGGGAGTGAGTTTTTATTACGTTTTAATGATCTTAAAAGAAGAAATTGGGGGGGGGGATATTAGGGAAGAAAAGAGAAAGGATGGAGGATGGGAACTTATCCTACATAATGCAGGAGGCAGAAGAACAATTCTATGCAAATGAAAAATGGGGAGATGGAGAAGCATAGCTTGAACCTTACTTTGAATTGTCTCAGAGTGAGCGTAGTCTGAACAATTTGTATTATAACACAACACTGTAAAATGATCAATTATAAAAGACAACCGATCAGTGAAATGATCGAACATGATTCCGGAGGACTGATAATTTAGAATGCTGCCCTGACATTTTAGAATGTCTCCTGACAAAGAGGGGTGAACTGAATGAGCAGAGTGAGATACAAATTTTGGAAAGGGCTCATGGGAGGAAATCTTTTTTATGCTATGCATGTTTGTTGCAGAGGTTTTGGTTTTCTTTTTCCAGTGGTAGGAACTGGGGAGGTGGGGAAGGGCTTTATCATTGAAAAAAGTTAAAAAAGAAAAGAAAAAAGGAAAAGGGTCATAAAGAAAGGCTGGGTTTCTTACAGAGCAGTCTGCAATAGAGAAAACAATTGGTCATAAATACTATTCCGTAATGGTTTATCATATAGAGAATAAATAGTCACAAATGCGGGTAAATGTATGAGTCTCAGTGTATGTACAAACTTTTAAGTTGAATACTGAGAGACCATAAGGCGACATTGATGGGCTCTCAGGTGTAGAATGGTGCCAGAATTGGTGAGTATTTGTCCTCATGGATACAATTATGTAGTGCCGTATAGTTACAAAGCACTTGATGTACATTGCCTCATTTGATCAGTCTTTCCTTATTTGCCCAGATTCTCCTAGTGTTTTTGATCACCTTTCTATCCCCTCATTATCTGTTATTTGGTTGTTTTTAAAGCTGTCTTTCTGGATTTTATAAAATGCATATTTTCCACTGCATTCTCCAATCTTGACTGTATATTAAGATTGAGTAGTGGTCATATGTATTTTACATCCTCGAAGCTTTCTCTTTATTTGGTATTAAAGTGGAAAAAATATAGTACTTTCCTCTGAATGGAAAAAAGTTTAAAATCAGTTGGGAATCTTGTTAGTTACTGTGGAATTTTCTGTTTCTTGTTTTGCTTTTGAATTTTGCCTTGCCATGTTAAAAGCAGCAAAGTAGTAATAGTGGCTATCCAGTCATCCCCAGCTTTCCTACCTCTGCTATGCTACTTTTCTCAGCATTGGGAACTTTAGCTCCAATAGTTCCCAAGTGTAAGATCTTCTCTCTGACTTTTCAGTGAAACACAAACTAACCAATACAAAATTGGTTCTCCTATTTAACAACCCCATTAGCTAAGACTTTGTTATTTATCACATACTGAAGTGTTTTTTTTTTTTTTTGGTGTCAGCAACTTGAAATCCTACCTCATCCATCTCACCAGTAAATTCTGCCACTTAAAAAAATCAATTGTAGTATAGATCTGGTTTTCCAACAGGGCTCTCTTAGAAGAAGACAAGCTTGCAGGGCATGTTGTTTTCCTCATTGTGAGTTAGAGATTAATCTCTGGTTGTTGTGGTCCTTTATTTCATTGAAAATAGTGTTTCCATGTCTGTTATTTTGAAAAAAAAATAGATAAAATTATGATGGTAATGCTTATTAATTTACCACTTTACAATTTACAAATCAATTTTATACCACTTTACAGTTTACAAATCAATTTTATACCCCAACCCCACCCATCCCCAATGAAGTAGGTAGTAAAAATCTAACCCATGACTCAAAGGAATCTCCTCTATAATATCCCCAACAAGTTGTCATCTAGCTTCTCTTTGAAGATGTCCAATTAGGTAGCCTATTTAGACAGCTCTAGTTTTTCCTGAGCACAAACCTAAATTTGCCTATTAACACCATAACAAAATTAATGCTATAATATAGCCAAATTAGATATTTAGTTCTGTTACGAAATTTTAGAGTAACTCATTATATCCTTTAGAGATCATGAAGCATCCACCCCTGTCATTTTCCATATGAAGAAACAGGAGCTCAGATAAAGGTTGTGCCTTTCCCAAATTGGTAGTAGCAAGATCATGATTCAAATTCAATTTGCAGAAAAGCAGAAAGCTCCCATTTTATAGGAGTGAAAAAAAAAAAACTAAATTCTGAGAAATTCAGTGACTTGGTTACAGTTTTGGAGTTAGCAAGTAGAAGAATCAGAATTCAAATCTAGGTGTCCTGGCTCCAGGTCCAGGTCTGCTACACCATGCTATTTCTTAGATAGAAGAAATAGAACCTTATGAATGATTCAAGTTGTAGGAGACAAGAGATACTACTTTAAATGTCCATGCAGACAAATTAATATATGTATGGAGGGAGCAATGGTATTTGAACCAGAAATTTTAGTATCTTTGCTACTTACTTTCTGTCAAAATAATTCACTTATCCTTTTTGCCTCAGTTTCCTCATTTGTAAAATGAAAGAGTTGAATAGATGATATTTAAAGTTCTTTCAAGATTAAATTTCTATAAAACATACATACTTCACTTAGCTTCAGTTTCCTCATCAGTCAGGTGGGGATAACAACCCCTGTATCCCAGGGTTGTTGTCAGGATTGAGTCAAGTATGAAATGAATGAATATTAAAAAGGATTTATTAATTGTTTACTTTGTGCAGAGGATGTTCCTATGCATTGGGGATAGAAACGAAAAAATAAGAGTCCCCATTCTCAAGGTGCTTACATTCTAATGGAGGAGAAGAAAGCTTTTGCTGCAAACCATAGGGAAAGGCTCCATTTCCTTTGGGTCCAACAGTAAAGCAGATGGCAACACATTTCTTTAATTTTATTTCTACTGATTAAACCATATCCATTTCTGATATTGAACCATTCAATTAGGCCAAGGACTTTGGTGACAAAAACTTTATTTACCAAAACTTCAGGAGAGATATCAATTTAGACCAATATTGTGAGTACCCACACTAATTAAAAACAGTAAATTTTCAAAGTGTTGAAATAATAATTAATAGGTAATATTTATTTAGTGTTTTAAATTTGAAAAGCACTTCATAAATATCATCCCATTTGATCCTCATAACAACCCTGCAAAGTAGGAGTTATTATTCCCATTTGCTCTAGAGGCAAGTTTGGTCATTAGAAATAACCATAGTTCAATTTAAAAAAAAATTAAATTCCATTTACATAATAATGGTCACTGTTTATATGCTTTTCTTGTTCTTCTTACTTTACCTTGAATTAATTAATTGACATTTTTCCATTTTATAGATTCTTTGGAATATATGCTTAGCAGCAGAAGCTCTGGGACAAAGGGTATGGAAATTTAATCACTTTTTTAAAATGTAATTCCAAATTGCTTTCCAGAAGTGTTGGACCAATTCACACCTCCATCAACAATTAATTTGAGTGCCTGTCTTCCTATAACTTTTTCAAAATTAACTATTTCCATCATTTGTCTTTTTAAATTTTTGTTGCACATGACATTAAACCTCAGCATGGTTTTGATTTGTCTTTCTCTTATTATTAATGATTTGGAGCAAACTTTCATGGTTGCTAATAACATGCAACTCTTATTTTGAAAATAGTTTGTTGATGTTTTTTGTCTGCTTATCTATTGGGAATTACAATTTATTTTTTAAAAAATGTTAGGATTCCTGCAATGGATAAGACATTGGACTAGATGACTTGTAAATTCTCTTTCAACTCAGTGAGATAACTTAGTGACATAATAACAAATTAAAGTAGTAAAGTAAAGAGAGATCAAAAAACAGAAGGATATGTTACAGAAAAGGAGTCTTTCTGATTACTTAGAATATAGAGTGAGTTCGAGGTAGGGTGAAGACCTCAAATGACTGAAAGACAGCAATACTCTATTTCCAAAAAGGACGATTCTTATCCTGTACAAATGTTGTGCTACATGGACATTACTCTATCATTTTCTGTTGTTTATCCAAGACAGCTCTAATAGGTTTCCTTCTGAATGTAATCAAATTTTGTAAGCAGTTTACTTGGCAGAAAAAGGGCCCCACATGTTCTATTCTCATCATATATGTTCATTATTCAGGGACTCAGCATACTCTTATTCATCATCTCCTAGTTAAAGAAAAATATTCTAAGATATCTTACATTTCTGATATCTTGCCAGTGGAAAATCCAACATGCAAATCACACCCAGGAGTTGGTTAGAAATGAGCCATTTCATATATGTGTGTATGACATAATATGTAAAATACAGTTGTGATTATAGAAATATGATGTATGAGTATGTCACTAAAACTGTCATGTAATTATAAAAGACAAACCTTTAAGACTAATGATTTCTAGCCTACCATTTTGTGTTTTTATACTAGTATAAGGGTTTGCTTTTTATCCCTACCTCTATTAATATAAATACAGAAAGCCCAGAGCAATCAAAAATCCAAACAATTAATGAAAGTTGCAAATATTTGCAAACATATTTTTAAGGAGTTTGAGATGAATGAAGTTCTTAGGTTATTGGACAAGAGCAGATGACTGCACATGACAATTGATTAGCTGGAAAAATCAGCCACATCTCTGGTTATATAATACAGTAATAATAATTTTACACACACACACACACACACACACACATTATATATAATACAGTAAGCCAGTTTGAAGGACAAACCCCAGCAGAGAAGGAATCAAACTTCAGAAGCTTTCGGTCTCAAGGGGGCACTTTGAAAGGGCATATCCTTATATCTTTACTGGAAGCACTGCATTCTTATTCTCATTGACCAAGTCATCAAAGTTACTGGACTAATAGGAGCATTGCATCTAACCTGTGCTGAGAGATGCATCAAGAACAAACTAGACACATACAGGAAAGATAGGTTCAGGCACTATCAGAAGGATAATGTCTCCTAGAGCCCAACAAAATGTTATGCCTATAAGGGGCTTCCTCTGGGGTACAAAGAACTTCTAGTCACATGGAGTGGTGAGCAAAATCTTTGCCATATGTGTTCTCTACATATTGTTGGACCTTAAATTTGTGACCACTTTCCCCAGGGGCCTTGTGTGTGTGTGTGACTGGGCAATTGTATGTCCTAGAATTTTAGGGAATTATTCTTTCTGCTATCTGTTCTTATTGTACCATATTAACAAATTTCCTTTCTTAAAAAAAAACCCTGGGTAATGGTAACTAAAGCCACAATGACATCTAAATTATTTGCCTAGATGTTCAAGAAAAAGTTGTTATTTTGTTCATCAGATCATATCCTGAGATTAAATTGCCTGATTCTTTTATTTCAGTATAAGTATAGATAATTTTAGAATAGGAAGAGACCTTATAGATTATCTAATATAAATCTATATGATATTTGAAGAAAGTGAGATTCAGAAAGGTGAAAAGGCAGATCTGAAGTTACACAGTGAGTTATTGGACTAAATAGAACTAAAGCTCAAAATTCAATCACTCAATGATTTAATACAAACTTATCAAGTGCTTACTATATGCTAAGCATTGTGCTAAGCACTGGGGATACAAAAAGAAGCAAAAGACAGTCTGCCCTCAAGATTACGTTCTAATGGGAGAGACAACATGCAAATTAATATATATGAATAAATTATAAACAGGATAAATGGGAAATAAGAGAGAGAAGGTCCTATAATTAAGAGGGGTTCATAAAAGCAAAAGATGGAATTTTAATTGGGACTTAAAGGAATTCTGGAGATGGAGTTGTGGAGGGAGAGCATTCCAGTTATGGGGGACAGCCAGAGAAAAAATGCCTGGAGCCAAGAGATGGAGTGTCCTGTCTATGGAACAGCTCTAATGAGCAAAACATTTAAAATACAGAAATAAATGAGTCTTATCTTTTTTTAAATTTTATTTTAAGCTTAAACACTAGAACACAAATGCAGAATAGAGAAAAGAAACAAAAACATATCATAAACTTAAATTTTGGAAATTAAATACAAAATAAGAAAGGAAAAAAGCATGTCATGTGCATAGCATTACAGGAGAGGATTCAAAATACATAACAATAAATTTTTATTTCAAGAAAGCCTGTATGTAAATACTACACGTTGTGTTGAGAGCTATCCATCTTTTCTTTGCTTCCTTGTAAGTTTTTCTTTTGTTCTCTTCTGTGAACTTTTTTACTTTGTTCTTTTTTCCCCTCTCTACCCCTCACCCCCCAGAAGGCTACAATTAAGTGCTGATATATTTCTCTATAGCTATAGACATAGGTATATACACACATATACATATATACATACATACACAGACACGTACTTTCCCAAACACATTCTACTCCTGATCTTTGTTTTCACGTTTGTGCATATCTCTTGTTTCCTATCCCTCCTGCCTCCATCACTTTGCTCTAGCCACTATCTTGCCCTCCTATTACTTGCCTGCCCCCTTCCAAGGATCCCTCCCCTATTCTCCCATTCCCACAAACCTAAACGCCCTTCTATACCCCCCTTTAACCTATTCTCTCACCCTCCCCTCTAAAAATCCCTCTCTTGTCCTTCCCCCTCCCTATCCCCTTACCATTTTATTTCTTCTGAATTTAAAAGACTTTTATACTTTTCTAAATACATATGTTTTGTTCCCTCTTAAACCCACTCCCAATGAAGGTAGCTTACCAGAACTAACAGCCCCCCTCCCCAGTCTAATTCCTCTGTATCCATTCTTCCTCTTGCACTTCATTTGTATAAAATCATTACTCTTTCTAGCTGTTCCTAAATGGTTTTACTTTTTAAGTTCTTGTCATACTCAGGTTTACCCCAATCTTATGAGCTATCCAATTATTAATAAGAATCTTAGACATCCATTTTGCATTTTATATATATAAAAAGCAGATAGTCTGTCCTTATTGAGTCCCTTATAATCAGTCTTTGGCATGTACCTTATGTTTTTCTTTGACTCTTGTATGTCAAATATTCTATTAAGTTCAGGTCTGACAGTTGATCACTCCTTTTCTTATTATAAAAAACCTAGCCCTAGTATATATTGTAATAGAGAATTACTAGAGACCTTCCATACAAAATCAAGGGTAAAGCAACAGTGTTCATTGTCCCCATTACTATTTGAAAGAGTTCTATAAATATTAGCTATAGCATTAAGACAAGAAAAATAAATTGTAATAATCATCACATTTTTTGCATTTGATAGGCTAGTTTATTTACTTATAGAACCCTTGAGATTTCACTAAAATTAATAGAAATGAGTGCTGACTTCATTAAAGTAGTAAAATATAAAATTGATAGAATCATCTGTCTCTCTGTATATTATCAAGAAAATCCAGAAGTAGAAAAATAAATTATATTCAAACTACTGCAAAGTACATAAATCAAGGTAATTTTTAGCCATAGAAATTACATAAGTAAAAATGCCAGGCATTTTTTTACACAAAAGTATGATATACATAATTTGAGATGAATTAATTGGGTTGTGCTAACAACAATAATGACAATAGTAATAAATTAATTTACAGATTTAGTTCCATATCGAACAAACTACTAATGGACTATTATAATAAAATTTAACTGGAACAACAAAACTTCAAGGATCTCAGGAGGAATAATGAAAAAAAAGGACAAAAGAAGGTAACTTAACTGTACCAGATCTCAAACTATATTATAAAACAATAGTCACAAAAGCAATCTGGTAGATTGTTTAAAAAGCAGAAAAGTTGATCAGTAAAAGAAATTGTATATACAAAACACAGAAACAATTAACCAGAATAATGTAGAAGTCAGAAAATCAAGAATATGTTTATTGTATCCTCAGCTCTTAGCACAATGCTTATCACATAATAATGTGTAATAGATATTTGAACTTTCTTCTTAAAGAAGACCAAAATGACATAACTGTGTTGGGCTCAAGGTACAATGGCTCTACAGAGCCATCTTTAGTTTGGTAGGCAACTTTCATTCAGAGCCTCCCAAATATCAAGCTAGCTCTGGCAACATGTGGGTCAACCTCATAATTTATACGTATATATCTGGAAAGTATACTGCCAAGGTAAGTGAATTTATTCATAGTATTAAATTGTCCATTTGCTATAACCAATGGTTCCATACATGGATGGTGTGGTGTTGGCTGGTGTAGAACCTGTGTTTCCTTGGTGTTAATTGTTAGGCCAAAGTTAGCACAAGCAGCATAGAATTGATCCATACTTTGTTATACTTCAGCCTCAGTAGCTGCATTGAGTGCACAATCATCTGCAAACAAAAAGTCATGCACCAACTCTCCCTTCACTTTAGTCCTGGATTGGAGCCTTTTCAAATTAAATAATTTCCTATCAATGAGGTAGCTGATTTTCATCCTCGTTCAAGGTACCTGACAATGTCATTGAAAACATCATGCTAAAAATCATGGGGACAAGCACATAGCCTTGCTTCACTCTGTTGGTGACTGGGAAAGCCCAAGAACATAATCCATGCAAGAATGCCATCATGGAACTGGCATACAATACTATTGAACTTATCTGCGCAACAAAATCTTGCTATAATTTTCCACAAGCCCTCTTGAGTGACAGTATCAAAGGCCTTGGTCAGATTGATGAATGTTGTGTATAAACCTTTGTTCTGCTCCTGACATTTTTCCTGGAGTTGTTGGTCAGTAAACACCATCAACCACTATCAACCAATCCTCAGTCCTTTCTGGAGCCACCTTGGCTCTTAGGCAGATGATCATCTTCCAGGTGAAGGATGAGTTTGTTAAGGATGACTCTGGCAAGAATGTTGCCATCAATAACTAAGAGAGAGACTCCCTGTGATTGTCATTGGACAACCTATTTCCTTTACTGTTATAGAGATGAACAATGGAGGCATCGTTGAACTCCTGAAGGATAACCTCCTCTCGCCATATAACTCAGAAAATTTCAGTCAGCTTTTTTTATGAGCAGTGGACCATCTGCCTTGTAAATATCAGCTAGAATAGAATTAGCACTAGGTGCTCTGCCACAGGAGAGGGAACACAGCATTCAAAATTTCTTCTTTAGTTGGAAGTTCGTCTAGAGAGGTTTATCTAGAGACTTCAACCTGAGGCATACATTCAATGGCTTCAACATTGACTGATGATAGTTTGTTGCGAATACTATGGAAGTGCTCAGCTCATCTCTCTATGATCTTGTCCTTATCACTAATCAATGTGGCTCCATCAGTACTGAGTAGTTGAAATGCATCATCATTCTTTGGCCCATAAATATAACCTTCAAGGCATCACAAGAGAACTTTGGATTGTTACTAGCAGCCTAAAGCTGCATCTCATCTGTCCTTCTTACTGAGCCAAGCATCTTGCATTTCTCTTAAGTTTGACTTGCACTTTACTTTTGTTGGAGTTAAAGGCTGCCTTCTTAGAGACAGATGAACTATCCTTTTGGCATACCCTATGGAGTTGTCATTTCTCATTTAGCAGCTTCTAAATTTCCCCATAATTTTTGCCAATCCAGTCTTGATGTTTGCGAGTGTTCTGGCCCAGATTAGTAAATACAATGCTGTACACCAAATCTCTGAAAGTCATCCACTCCTTTTTTGTCCCACTGTTGCCAACCGTGTGCTGGCTCAGCTTTCTCTCCAAGTTAGCAGTGAACTTCTCCTACTCAGAGAAGTTCTCTAATCTTTTGACATTGTCTTCTAGTAGTCCTCTTGCCTTAAGGCTGCCACTTTTGTTGAATGAGAATATTCAGTTTGGAGAGGATAAGTCTAAGATCAGTCCAGCACTCTGCACCCCTTTGTCACTCTCACATCCTGTTTGTTTCTTTGCCTTACAATGAGAGTCTATTAAATGCCAATGTTTGCTCTGAGGGTACATCCATGAAGTTTTGTCTTAAGGTAAATGGAAGACATTGTTATGATGAGAAGGTCTTGAGGTACAAAAGTCTTCATCAGTAAATGTCTGTTGCTGTTGCCATTTCCAGCTCCATTCCTCCCTAGGACTCCTTGCCATGTTTGATAGTCCTACTCTGGGGTCATGGGGGCAAGCACATAGCCTTAAAGTCACCCAGTTTTTTCTTTAACCTCATCAGGGTTTGTCATGGTGGGTGCACATGCTTTGATGATGGTGGCATGGCACTTTGTTGCAAGTAGCAGTCACATTGTCATGAGCCCATCATTCACTCCTTTTGGGAGGCATACAAGCTTGTTGACTAGATTAATTTGATGGCAAAACCTATGCCAGTTTCACAGTGCTCCCCATCACTATGGCCACTTCAGAAAACCATAGCCAACTCTGACTTTCTTAAGCTGGCCTTCATTTGCCAGCCTTGTTTTATTCAGAGCTGCTATTGGGATATAATACTTGCTGAGGTTTCTTGCAATAAGAGGTGTTCATCTTTCAGGTCTACTGGATTTCTTGTTGTCCATAAGCATGTGCACATTCCATATACTGATGGTGAGTGGAATCATCTTCGCAAATGTTTTTGTACTTTTTTTGTATTTCAACCTTAAGGTGAGATCCCTGCCTGCTGAGGTAAGCAGACGAAGAGTTGGGTATAAAAGACAACTTTTCGGGCACCTTTTCTAGTCCCTTCCTCTTGCCAGGAGATAAGCAGTACAATCCTTTAAAAAGGCTGCTTAGATACCCATCTGCCTGCTGAATCCCATTGCTATTTCAGTCCAATGAGAAATCAACCTTATGACTTATGACCTTATGTGCAGAGTTGTAACTACAGCTCCCAGTGTATCTGTGCCTACTGTTTCATCACTTGCCTGTTTCCACAGGATTTTAAGATAGGTAAAAATGGTAAAATGGTATGGGGATGTCTTTTCATTTGCACATAAATTGGATTGAAGGGAGGTAGAGTGGCAAGAAGTCTTTGGCCTCCCTTTTTTCCAGAGTCATGGGAGTCCAGTGACAAGACAAAATTCAAGACAATTGGTAAAGACCCAGGATGCAGTGGATGACCTTGGTATCTTTGATTTCTAACCAAACTCTAAGCACTCTACAATGCCTCTTTCAGCTCCCTTCATGGCCATTGGAAGAAATTATTCTCATCTGCCAATTCAATCAGGGGAAGTCTTCAAATGCTTGTGCAGACACCCCCCCCCCCCAACTCACTGAAGGATTGAGATGGCTTAGTTACTCTTAACCTGGTTTAGCCTGTCTGCCAAAATGGTTTACTGGGGTGTGGCCGCTGAGCTCGCTTGGAGCCCCAGGGGAGAGTCAGATGAATCAAGTAGACACCAAAGGTGGAAAGTAGTCTGGAAAAGGGCTCAGTACACTCTCACGCTAGAGATACCAGTCTTCCCTGAACACATCCTACACCCCTATTATTACAGTACCTGAAGGCAAAAGTCATGAGCTAATGGTAGGTGAAACAGTCCCAGGCAAAGGTGTACATGACTAAAACTCTCCACTGAGATGCAAAAGTGACAGGAGTCAGACCTTACCAATCAACTTGGCCCAGGCTAAATATATGCTTGAGTAGACAAAACCAAGAAACCATATCAACCTCCAGCTTTAGCTTCCAGAAAAAGTCAGAAGCTGCCTGAAGCATTTCTGGAAAATGATGGCAGCTACCCACAATGTCAGAAGGATTATCTTTTCTACCCTGAGCCATGGTGCCAGCAGAAATGCCTCTCCTTTCAGAATCCTTTGTTTCAGGGGACCACTTGTTACTGACCTCTCTTCCACTGGGAGGAGTTTTTGGCTTAATCCAGGTAAATAGCAGTCAAGGCACCACAGGAACCTTATCCACTCCAACCTCCTTACTGTGCCCCACCTCCTGTTCTTGGTTTGAGTGTGCAGTATCAGGGTTTGGAGCCCATTTGGGACTGTTGGAGGAAGAGATACTCCATTTTGAATTCCCTAGATCCTTCAGGGTCCTGTGTTTGCTGGAGTAGTTGGCAGTGTGTCTTTAATACTTCCTTTCCTAATATTATCCTCTTAATTCAACCCTGACTCAGGTAGTCAGTTTTACCTCCCATTCTAGTTACTGCTTGGCTTCAAAGATAAGCAAATCCTATTCTCATCCTTAGGACACCATAATAAGTTTAGAAAAAGTTTTTTTGTTATTTGTGAGGAACTACATATTTGAGAGAAGAACAAAAGCTGCTTAATGACATAACTTATGAATGAGTATTTGTCAGATTTGTTGTATATACTCTTGGAAGATTTAGGGGAAACACTACCCTCACTCACAATTTATATAGCAATGCTTTCTTGAATAGCACTTCCATTGATTTCCATTTTGGAATATACTCTGACAGCAAGTAGATGCAACTTCGAGCCAGACTTTTAACAGGCATAAATCCTCTTTGGAATTCCAGGCAACATTCTGGCTTTGTGTGCATATGCCCAGAAGGTTGGTGTTGCTGGCTTGCAAGGGTGTTGATGTTTTAATGAGATGGTAAGTGCCATGTTGTGGCAGGGTACTTATCTGCTAATTGCCATTTAATCACAAAATGAATCTAGTTATTTCTGTTCTCTCCATCAGAGTGCCAGTTATACAGCAATTACTTTTGAACTGAGTACTCTGAGTGCCGATGCTATGGAACTAAACAAGCTGCAACCTCGGACAATGGTTATGATTTCAAGTTGTCTCCCTGAAAGAGTCTGCTAACCTAAACAGTTCTTTGAAAATGGAAACATCTATTTTGATATTCATTCTTCATCCCCAACTTCTCATTTCATTAAAGGAGAGCAACATGAAATATGAGCCAACTAGAAGAGATCTTAAAGAGTCATCCTGTCCTTCCTCTCATTTTGCAAACGAGCAAACCCTAAGAGATTCAGTAAACTGTGCAAGGTAATACAGACAGCAAGGTTGTAATCTGAGTCCCGAACTATCACACCACAGATTTCCCCCCCTGGGAAATTTAGATAACATGAAAATTATTTTTAGGCTACATATTGAGATAATGCAAGATGAACCAGTAAACAACATGCCAACCTTCTGAGTAATTTTATGGCTAAAACAAAAATACTCGGGATACTTGATATTTTGTTTGATTGGTTCTCTTCTAAAAATGAATTTATATGTAGAATTAGCTTTCTGCAAGGTCTTCATGGACAATATGTTGCTATCTACTACATGGGGTTGTTAATGACACATTTTTAAGAAATTCTATGTTTATGATAATGAAAGATAACATGGTGTAGTGGATATGTCATGGAGTCAGAAAACCTGGGTTAAAATTCTGGCTCCACTATTTATTAGATGAAGTCACTTAACCTCTATAAGCTTGAATTTGCTTATCTGCAAAAATGGGTTAATATGCAATATCTTGCATGATTATTATGAAAAACAAATGCAATGCTCTTAAAATCAATCAAAGATTTCGTAAGCTTCTATTACTTGCAAGGGACTTTGCTAGGTGGTAGATGTACATGAAAGTGCTTTGCAGACTCTCAAATTCTATATAATTACAATTTGTCTTTATTCATCAATTTAATTAAGTAGAGGAAAGTACCACTTTTATACAAGTTCTTTCTCTGAGGCATTCAAGGGCTTCATCATGGCGTGGGTTTTAATAACTTTTACTGAGAAGGCAACTAAATCAAAGTGGTTAAATGAATTGTCTCAGGCTACTCAAAGTGAACAAAGTATACCTACTTTTGAATCCTGACTGCCACAGACTGCCTATGTGAATTTGGGTAAGTCACTTTACCTCACTGGGCCCCAATATCCTCATTTGTACAATATGTGGGTTGGACTTAGATGGCTTCGAAGATCTCTTCCAGCTCTAAATTCATGAACTTCTCATTCCCAGTCCAAGAACAGAAAGTGTTTTGGGCATTTGGAGCTATACTTTGAAGACCCTAACAAAGGCAAAATGTGTGCTAGGTAGACAAAAGGATAGTAGGAAAGCATCTAGGGTGTAGTGTATAGAGAGCTGATCTCAGAACAAGGAAGACCTTGATTCAAATCCTGCCTTTAACATACACTGACTATGTGTCTCTGAGCAAGTTGTCACCTCTCAGTGCTCTACACAACTCTCTAAGACTGTAAGTAGCAAAGAAGACATGGACCTACATTAATTGTTTCCACATCCAGGAATTCACTATATCAATGAAATCACAGGACAAGTTCCTATCCCTAGGAAGTAAGACATTCTTCAGTAGGAACAACAGAAAAACAGAAGTTTTTGCCTGAACTTTTGGAGGATTCACAGTAGGGAAGGTTGAGATTTTGTTAGATTTTTAAAGTCTTAAATGATTAATCCCCTTACTAATTAACAATAATTATAATTAATAAGAATTATATTAGATTTAATATATAATAAGTACATAATATAAAATATATAATATAATATCTTATATGTACATAATATATAATATAACATAATACAACACAATATAATATAATATATAATATACTATAATACAATATAATATAAAAATATAACATAATAAATATATAATATACTATATACATATAATATATAATGATTAATTAATTGAGAATTAATACTAAATAAATTAATTGACAACTACTTTCTTTGAAGGGTATGACATTTTATGGTTATTTGCTTGATTTTTCTAATAATCTTTTCTCCACCTTTTTTCTTTCCCACCAGAAGTGCTGAGTAACTTAACTTTATGAAACATCTTGAACTGAATGGAGAACCGAGAATAGATTAGACATTCCCAGTTTTGAATTTTACCAATCACTTTTAAGGAGGCTTCTTTTATATAGGAATTAGCTTTCCCTGGGATTTGATTAACTCTTGACTTCCTTCATGTGGATACCTGGTCACCCAAGGCAATAAAAAGTCATACCTACGTGTATTTAGGTCCTCTTTCTGAAGACCATGCAGGTCACCATACCCACTGACCAGATATGTTTTCATGTGGTGACAAGCAGGTAGAGGAATGTCTAGAGAAGCTAAGGACCACTGTGTACTTGTGGCATATCCTTGGTACGTTAGGGCGAAGTAAACTTCCTTTTGCTTACTCTCCAGTCATTTCTGAGTGCCTCATTTCTTCTGAATATTGAACCTGAACTAGCAGAGTGTAACATTAGGCCTTTCCTCAATGGCTTTCTTTTATGGGAAGACTACTAACAAGAAATAGTCAACTGAGGCGAATGATCAGCCTGAACGAGTGATCAGTACAAAAGTTCAGAGAACTCCCAGTTGTCTAGTATATCTTTAAAACATAATTAATTTTATTAAACATGTTTATTTTAAAGAGCAAATTTTAATCAGCCCTGTGATATTATTTTACACCTAGTGGACAGTTATGCTATTTGTGGTAAGGTTTAATTTTCTTTCCAGACAGACATCATGTGATTGAGGAGAGATCATGAGGATAGAGGCAGGAAAGAATCCACATACTTATAAGTCAAATTATATAGCCTAAAGTCTTTATTTTTTTCCATTTAACTTAATTTAATTTTCAGTTCCAGATTTTCCTTCCACTTTTTCTCCCACCATTGGGAGGGCAAGAAGTACAAAGCTCATTACAAACATAAAGTTATATAAAATAAATTTTTTTATTAGTTGTGTTCTGCCAAAACAAAACAAGCAAGAAAAAGAAAGAGAGGAAAAAGTGTGCTCCATTCTGTATTCTGAATCCATCTGTTCTCCAGCTGGAGGTGGCTAGCTGTAGCCTAAACTTCTAATAATTAGATTATTGGAATTTCAATAATTAGATTATTATCTGACTTGTATAATTGTATATCCCTGACAGCAAGCAGCTTAGATGGCAGTGTGAGGAATTAGTGGTGTGCTGTGTTCCTGTAGGATCAATAACAGAAACAAATCTTGTTTTGGGTGTTTCCTTTGGGCTATGTCTCAGGGCACAACCATAAATGAACTATTTTCAACTAACAAATCTGCTACTTTGTCTTGTTTTTCGCTATTGCTGAAGCTGTATTTCAATAAAATCTAAAAAAAAAAGATAAAAATAATAGGAACAGTTTATGGTCTAATTTTAGGTTTCAGAAAGGGAAATGTCTGGAGGTAGTAATAAGAAATCCCAGTCAGCTTTAGCTATTTAGTATTTTGTTTCCTTAGAAGTGGATGAAATCAGAGTGATAGATGAAATTCAACTTATTTAGCTTCTAATAAGTTAATCTCAATTTCTCAGTAAAGTCCTAGCTAAGGATTTGAGGCCGGGGTCAGAAGAGCTCATTGACGATTGCTTACATGTTGTTGAGATACACTAGGAAGGTGCCCTTGAGTAAAAATCCCTTCCCCACTGTCACAATGTCTGAAATTTCACCATTATAGTTAAAGGTTGCTCTTTTCAGGGTCCTCTTTTAAATGATAAGTCCTTAAGAGAGGAATAATAACTCACATTTCTATGGTCCTTTGAGATTTGCAAAGCTCTTTCCACACACAATGACTTTGTCAGATAGGAAGCGTAAATATTATTTAGCTCATTTACAGATGAAAAAATTAAGACTGAGCAAAGTAAAGTGATTGGCTGAAGATCACACAGCTAGTAAATCTCAGTTCTGCTTCAAACCCAAGTCCAGGGTCTCTACACCAGCCACACACACTCTCAAAATAAAAAAAAAAAGTGCCTATATTTACAGGAATTGCACTTTAAGATTTATAATGCATTTTCCTCAAGCAACCCTCTGAGGTAATCAGTACAAGTGTTATGGTTCCCATTTGGCAGTTGAGGTAATTTAGTGGTCACATGGCTGGTAGGTGTCACATTCCAATCCAGATCCCTTGACTCTCAAGTCCCTAGATCTTCCCCTGCTTCAAGCATGCTTTATACTTCACTTTGGTGTGGGGTACTTTATCAGATCACTCTCTTCAAGGGCAGAGCAGGAGGAAAAATATTATTAAGAGGATCCTAGATCCTTAGGAGAGAGGGAAGACTAGAAAGGATGATGGTGCCTGAAAGGGATTGAGAATTTGAAAGGAAATTGAGTCTTGCTAAGATTAGCACTGCTATGAGACTCCAGCAAACTGCCTATGTGTTTTATCTGAGGCTTTCTCCCCATCCAATGGTAAAAAGACTGTGACAAAGAATGGAATTTACAATGCCGTTTCTCTAGAGTTCTGCCCACAGAAATGCCAATTTTTACTGATCAGCCTTTCAAAAGAATTCTCCATTGCTACTTTTGATTATTTTTTCCTTCTATGAGGTTCTTTAATTGCTGAGCCCCTGATCTTATTCATAAGTTGACATGAATGACTCTTTAGGCCTGAAGCAGTTACTCGTTATGTAATGTCTTTCACAGCTTCCCTTTACTACAGGGACAGCATGTTGAGATGAATTTAGATCTGAATTGTAGGAAATTCTACAACTGTAAAAAAAAAAAAGGCAGATTCCCCTCTTCATCTTCATTGAAAGTTAATTTGCTGGCCATGATTATGCCTTTATCTACACTTAGAATTCCACTCATTTACACTGCAGGAAGAAGGAAGACTCTTTATGACTCTTTTATTTAAATTATTGATGCTTAAAACCCTGAGCCATTCATTTCCTGCTCTTTCCACACTGGTAATTGACTAGTTCAAGTCAGGTATGGGTTTGTGAAAGCTGTTTAGTTGGAATGAGGAGTGATTGCAATGGAAGTTGGGCTGTTAATTTTGTCTACAGATGATTATGAATCTTATAAACACTTGCTTTGATTTTGTAGGCTACGGATAATCACAGCTACATTTTTATTTTCTCCTAGAGCCAATGCTTAGGTGTAGGGATGTTTAGGGCAATGAAATATTGAAGTAAGTCCATGAACTTATGTAGTTTTTACTACCCCACACTGTCCCCTACTGCTGATATATTCTGCCTTGATCAGGCTGCATTTAGAGGACTATGTTTTGTTCCGGGCACCACATTTTAGGAAGGTCACTAATAAGCTGGAGTGTGTCAATAGGAAAGTGACCAGGTTAGTGGAAGGCCTCAAGATCATGCTATGTGGGGATGAGTTGCAGGAATAGTCAGAATAAGAGAAGACATATGAAAGCTATGGTATCTATATTTAAGTATTTGAAGGGTTGTCATACTGAAGAGGGATCTGATTGTCTCTGGAGGACAAAGCTAGGACCAATGGGTAAAGAGGCAGATTTCACTTCATATAAGGAAAAACTTTCTAACTATCAGGACTATCTTAAAGTGAGATGGGCTGTATCATTGGGTAATGATTTCTTTTTCTCTTATAGTCTGGATGAGTAGTTATCTGGAAGCTTGTAGAACTGACACTGTTTCACTGGATGGGTTGACTTTGATGGCTTCTCTTGTCCCTTCCAAATCTAATATTCTGTGATTTCACTCTCCCTTAAACACAAACATTCCATGCTTATTCCTTCTTCTACATTTTTCTTCATGCTTCCCTATCCCTTTTCTTTTTTTCCATCTGTATCTAATCCTAATCAATCTTGCAAAGCCCTACTCTGGTTCCACCTTCCATGAATCCTTCCTTCATTACTTCAGCCTACACTGAGCTCTCCCTTTCCATGTCATTTACTTTGACATATAATTATGTTCTGCCTATTGTTGCTATTTAAAGATTTTTTCTAAACCTCTTAAACATTTATGAAGCGCCTGCTATATATAGGGTATTGTACTAGGTTCTAGGGACACAAAGACAAAATGGAAAAGAGTTCCTATCATCAAGGAGCTTGTAGTCTATGGGGGAGACACAACATACGATAGTGTAAAATTATTCCTCTAATGCTGTTGTATAACAACAAATCATAGAATATCACAGTCTGTGAAAAATTAAAATTAATGGTCATTTTCAAAGGTTAAGGGAGAAATACACGCTGGACATGAATAGGTAGCTGCATATTAACAAGAAAATTTTGGCACTTCTGGTTAAGATGGCCCCATGAAAATAAGAAAGTGAGTAATAAGGGACTACAGGAAAAAAGAAAAGAATGAAAATACCAAATCTGTCAGGAGGAAGAAAACTCAATTAAAGAACTTGTGCATAAGCAGATAAAGCAGATAATAATATCAAAAGAGGATATAGTCTCTAGATTACATAAAAGAGTCCAGATATCTATGAATAAATATTCTAAGGAAAATGAAAATAAATTGACACCTGATGATGCAGGGGGACCTATGGATTCCCAAGAAAGGATTGAGCCACAGTAGTATATTATTATATCATTAAAAAGAAAAATCAAGAAAAAAGAAAAGAAATTCTGTGAAAGCAGAATTTATGACCTGCATAATAGAAATAATTGACAGAATAGAAAAAGTCAAAAACATAGTTGGCAAGTTTTCATCAAAGAAACAAATAAAAAATAACTGAAATGGAATGAAAATAGACAGAAGTGGGAGTATTATACACTGGGATACCCTCCCATGATTAAAAAAATTCTCCCTTTCTTTTTCTTGTTTAAATTCCTCTTGTTATTTCCACACACATTCTTTTATAGGCCTTCTTCTTCCTGAGATATTGTAGATGTTATTTCCTTCATTGTTAACCTTTAACTTGATTAAGATATATCATACTTTCCCCTCTACCTTCTTCCTTTTCTCTTCTCTTTTCTGCATCCTCCTTTTCTGTAATTTAGTACCAAAAAAACATAAATTCAATTGTAGCTATGGTTATTGTGTGGTTTAATCTATGTCTTTTGAGGCTAGTTCTGTTATAGTTAACTATTTCTTTTATTCTGGTCTCCTTGTGTATTTTTAGAAAAGAATATTTTAATGATTTTTTTTTTTTGTTGTTAATCCCTTAAGTTTCTTTCTCTTTTTAGTTTTTCTCCTTTATTTTTGAGAGGGAAGATAAGTTATTTCACTATCAGTACACATATTGTATACTTTTTAAATATTTACCTTTATATTTGTTTACCTTATTTTGACTTTCTGTTATTTGAGATATTTGCAAAACAACTTGTTCAGGCCTGGTTTTCTTTGTAGAAATGCTTTGAATGGCTCTTTCTATTGAATATCCATCTATTTTTCACTAACGGGCTTATTTTTGCTGCATATGTTATCTTGCATTGCATTTCCATCTCTTTTGCTTCTTGGAATATATTATTAGATTTCCTCTTCTGTTTGTTTGTTTTTTTTTCTGAGTAGAGAATAGTCTTGTGTTATTTGAATTTCCTTCCCTTTGTGTTTGATCACTCGGCAAAATTTGTTTGTCAATGGATTTGTCAAATTTAACCACTATGTGTCTTGGAGTTTGCAATAGTTTTTCTTTTTCTATGGATGGGGTAACATGGTAAGGGATCTATGGATTCTTTTCATTGACACTATATTTTCTGTGTTCAGAAATTCTGAGTTTTCTTACATTAATTCTAGCATTGTGGTATTAAAGTTATTTTACTTTTGTTCTTCTGTAAGACCTTAAATAATAGATATATTATCTTCGAGATAAAATATTTGCTTGTGTGACAACCACAATTTCTCTTTACATTATTGAAGAGGTTTGGGGTTGAGGGGTGCTCGACACCCCAAAATACCGACACACCCAGTCCTGCCAAAAGAATTTGACTCAAGCCTTCTTAGCCAAGGCAAAAGACAAAGTTTATTGAAGGGTTTGCCATAATGGGTTGTTTTAAGAAATCCCACCCTTTGTGACACCTGTTTTCAAGAGCAGTCCAGATTCAATCTACTGAGCTAGATTGAATCTTAGTCCCTTCCTGGAGGCAAGATGGAGATTATATACACAAAGACTGCCTGAAGCATTGAGGGGTGGGTCTGGGGTGACTAGTGGAGGGGTTTAGGGAGGGACTTGAAGGGGAGTCTAAGGAGGAGTTTGATGGGACTGGGATGAGGTCAGACTCCAGGGTGGGAAATAGCTGAAGGCTACATGGAAATGACAGACAACAGAGGGCTAGAGTAACTGAACTAGGGTATAGATATTTTGATCAGGATTAAGGGTGGGGAAACAGCTGGACAATAGAGAGCTAGGCTAGGCAGAGTTGGGCCCAATGATAATGCAAGGCCCATGGCCTTAGGAGAAGGCCAGATCCAGTTGGAAGACTCAAGGAGAGTTCAAGGGGGCTTCCAGAGACTGTACTCCAGATTCAAGGGGATTCCCAGAGACCGTGCCCTCATCATTATTGTTTTTTGCTTTTCCCCTTTTATTCTTCATTTTTATGGATTGATATTCCCAATCAGCTGTTATCTCACTTGTTTCTTTGATAAGATCTGCCATCAAATTTTTCTGTTTTGCCAGTTCTTTGCACCCCAGAGGAGCCCTTGTGAAGCTCCTTAAAGGCATGACATTTTGTTGGGCTCTAGGAGACAGTATACTTCTAGAGTCCTGCCTGAACCTACCTTTCTGGGGTTCTAACAACTCCCGGGTGTGATTTGCATGTTCGATTTTCCACTAACAAGATATCAGAAATGTAAGATGTCTTAGAATATTTTTCTTTAACTAGGAGATGATGCATAAGAGTATGCTGAGTCCCTGAATGATGAACATACATGACATATATGATAAGAATAGAAAATGTGGGGCTCTTTTTCTGCCAAGTAAACTGCTTACAATAGAGTATTGCTGTCTTTCAGTCATTTGAGGTCTTCACTCTACCTCTAACTCATTCTCTATTCTAAGTAATCAGAAAGACTCCTTTTCTGTAAGATATCCTTTTGTTTTTTGATCTCCCTTCACTTCACTACTTTAATTTGTTTTTATGTCACTGAGTTATCTCATTGAGTTAAAAGAGAATTTACAAGTCACAGCTATATTTTACATATTATGTCATAATATATGTACAGAGTTGGTTAGAAAGTATGGAACCATACAGGAATGTTCTGAATGGCTTAAAAAAAAGAACTAAGACTTGTGAAAAGAGAATGTATTGTCAATACAGCAAGTATACATACTATAAGCTATAAAGTGGTAAAAAAGATAGTAGTAGTGGAATAGAAAAAGGTAATGGCCTACTGCCTGCCTCTCGTTGCCTTCTCTCCCCATCTTTCTGCCATGTGACTATGAACACAGAGTGTTATTTTTGTTTCTTTCTTTGTTGTCTTTGTTCTTTCCTAATTTTAGGTGAATGAGTATTGCAAATCAACCAAACCAAGCTACGACCTTATGAACTTTGAAAAGTTGAAAGAGCCATTAGAAATCTTGCAAAAAGAGTAGTCACCTGAGTCCTCCAATAGCCACAGAAACTGAGCCAAGTGTGAATTGATCCTTAAAGAGTGACCAGTTTGACTTACTTTTTAGTCCAGACACCAGGTTCAAACTTTCAGATCTGAGTTTGAATCTGGCTTCAGACTCTTACTAGCTATGTGACTTTGGGCAAGTCACTCAACCTGTTTGCCTCAGTTTCCTCAACTGTAAAATGGGGATAATAATAGTACTTACTTCTCAGAATTGTTGTGAGGATCAAATAAGATAATATTTGTAAATCACTTAGCAAAATGTCTGGCACATAATATGGACTTAATAACTACCTATTCACCTTTCCCCCAGATGTTAACATTGATATTTATTTTCATATTTTCATTTCTAAAGATATCTTTGCTCCTTCCTTTTCCCAGAATTTGATTCTTCATGATGAAAAATCTAAAAAGAAAGAAGGAAATAAGCACATCTACAAAACTAAAAATTGCACAAACTGAGCCTAAACATATATGCACTGTGACACAACAAATCTCCTCCTTCTGTCCAGTGGTTTTCTGTCACATGATTGAGAACAAATCCCTAAAGTAACTGGGAAAGGAACAGAAAGATTTTAACTATGAATACTCTGAGCTATACATCTATAATCTTACTTAAAGTTCAGGCTAACATAATACAGATTATTATAATAATTTGCATTTATATTGTACTTTAAAATTGACAAAATGCTAGACAAATTATCTTATTTGACACTCAACAATGACTTGTGCAGCTAGTCTCTGTGTCCAGGACAACTGACTGAGAGTAGATGGAGGGAGAGTAAGGAACTTAGGCTTTTAGGTAGCAAAGTGGTTGGAGTAGTCAATAAAGACTTAATAGCAGATTGTAGAGGATGTCAGTGAACCTCTGTCATTCTCAGTTTCCACATCTTTATAATAGATAGTTGGATGAGGTCAATTACTCAATAAGTGTTTAGTGATAATCTACAGTGTCCCATAGTCTGTTCTAATTGTAACTCTATGATATAATCAAATAGCAGTTATTTTGGCAGAAAGCATATTTACTTAAAATGACTTTAAATATAACTTAACTTTGTCAGAAATCAGAAATAGCTGCTTGAAAAAACAACCTCCAACAAGAACATAAAGCCCAGTTCGAAGAGTTGCAACAGTAGAAAATGACAAACAGAGCTTGGAAATTTGGATTGGCTGGCATCCTGGCCATTTCTATAACTTGATTCTTGGGGGCAGCACCTCTTTCATTTTTTCATAATTCTATGAGGAGAGCAGTCACCTCTGCGCAGGGGATTTCAGCAGTTCATAGCCAAGATCAAGTGCTGCCCTGAGACTCTGTACACTGAGAGAAATTGATACACGTAAAATGTAATTTCAACAAAACTCTTCTCTCTTTAGGTAGTAGAATAACTAAAAGGAGAAATACCATTACTATCCATCACTTAAGGCCAGCAAGGCTCAATTGCTCAATCTTCTGAAGGGTCTATGATGACATAAAACTGCTGTAGCAGAGAGTCTAAAACTAACAAGGGTATTAGCTTCATTGATTTTCTGAAAATGGAAAGAAAAAAAAAACTTAGTTAAGTCCAGGAAAGAGATTTAATACAACTGTCTTTTAATAATATTAAATTTCCAGAAATCAATATTTTCTTCCTCTTATATTATAGCATAGGTTGCTACACACTAGTTGTTCTGTGGGAGAATAAGGATTGATAGGAAGCCTACCTGTCTACACAGATGGTTTCAAAGACCTGCATTATAGATCCTAGATTCAGAATGGTTAGAATGCATTTGAAGCATACTAGCATAGTGCTGTTATTTGAAACCCTCTGAGTTATAGAACCCCCTAGATTATAAATTGTTGGGAAGAAGGGTTGGCTGTGCCCCTCAGACACTCTTTCCTTCCATCAGAGTGTGAAGGAAGTGGAAAGGATTGTGTCATGGATTACTAGTGCTGATTGGTTCCACTGGGACTGTTTAATGAATCTTAAAGTTATTTGGATCCCTCAGGAGGCTTCATTTGTTTTAAAATCAACTTGAAGTACTGGACTATATGACTTGGATTCCGGCATTTACTGGATAGAGATTAATTTGCATCTTCTACAAAAGTTAGCGCCTTGGCTTCAAAGGTAAAAGATTAAATTAAATTATTTTAGCCAAAATTCATGCTAGATCAAAACTCCTTGCCACTCCCTGTGTTTAATGAACAACTCCTCAATAACACCACTGGATTTTTAAGAAATAGAGCCAAAGTAATTTTTATGAGTATTTGTGGAATAAATAAATCATTTGTAGTCCTTTTCCCCAAAGGTGTTAACTCTGTCCAAATTATGGGAGGAAGAATGGCTGATTTCTAAGCTTAGTTTTTAGGAATGGCATTACTAGTTCACCAATTTCTCCGTTTACCCCCACCAGAATTGGTCTAGAAAGAAGAAAAAGAAACAATCCTTAACATGTGCAGGTGTAATATTGAATGTTTATGAAATGATCCATGAACTGATCTTACTTAGAAACAGCTGAGTAAATATTTTCTGCCTATAAAAATACATACTGTGTCCTATATATGGAAAAAAAAAAACATTACATCTTGACAGTAACATTCAAGAACACAGCTAAGTGATAGAGAATTTTAATTTCTCCTTAAATTCATTTCAGGATTTCATTCCATTTGGGGGAGCTATGGGAAAGATTTCATTATATTTCATCAGTATGGCCAAAGCATAACATAGAAAAAAATTTTTAAAGTTATTTTATTTTCCCACTAAGTAAGTTTATCAAGCTACTTCTTTGCTTCTATAAGTGACTTGGACAAAAATCAGATAAGATCCCTGAGCAATTATCGTATAGACAACAGAATGTTTTAGTAATTATGAAGAGTGAAGCCCTACACTTAATCCTATGGTGTCCCGGTCCTTTATCATTCAAGGCTAACTACATAGTGAAAAGTCACAGTGTATTAATGGAACATCGTAGGGTCCCATTGAGGACATGGTCAGGAGTAGGAAAGTCCAGTGGGCATCATAGTATAGGGACATTATTTGATCAATAGAGGACATGGTTAAGAGTAGGAAAGTATAGGGTGCATCACGGTATACTATGAAAGAGAACTGAGTCTTGAGTCAGATGATCTGGGTTTACAGTTCCTGTTTGACGTTTACTCTCTGCACACATTTGGTAAATCACTTAGCCTCCATGGGCCTCAATTTCCCTGTCTATATGAGGAAGCAGTTGAATTTGACGACTTCTGACATCCCTTCTGACTCTAGATTTATGATCCCATGACTTCCAGAAATAGAACTATTTTATTTAACCTTTTTATACTGTAGTTTTTCCACACTCAAAAAGCAAGTTTTAACTTGAATTTGTTTTTAGATGTATTTTTCCTTGGGTGAAAGGCAGTTGGTGAATAAAATGAACAAAAACAAAATGTAAGAAAGAAACTCTAAGTGTCATGTCCAGTATGGCAGACCAGGTATCAGAAGTGACTTCTGGGTTGCAATAGCTTTTCAGATGCCTTGATGGCTGGGCTCTGGTCTTAATCATTCTATTTTGGAATAAAGACTGAGTATTTTGTTTTTAATCAGAGAGGGGGCAGCACTAGCCAGTAGAAGCAATCTACACTTATTAGTGGAACTATGTTTACATGGAAGAAAGAGTAGTGTTTTTCTACCAGCAGTTACACAAATCATAAATCATAGAGTTAGAGCTTGAAGGAACATTTAAAGGTCATCTAATACAACCCTCACTTTTTAAGGATCTTGGAGCCATAACCAGAGAGGCTAAATCATTTACCTAGGGTCATAAATGTAATAAATAGCAGAGTCAGGATTCAAAATCACTGTCTTCAAATCCACTATGCATTCCACTGTATGATGAAAAAATTGATAAAGATATATTCTCTTTTAACCAATTTCCCTCCTCACTTAATTATCTATTATTATTTAATATTAATCATCAATTAAATTTTACAATTCTTTTCTGCTTTTAACTTGTTGCATCTGACATAAGAAGTATGATAAGGAATTGGATTTAGAGCCAGCGGAGGCCTGAGTTTGGATCTACCCTGTTATATCAGTAAGGCAATAAACTCAACATCAACAATAATTGTGAATATGCCTATGTAGTCCTGTATTGCAAGGTATGAGAGACTCTCCATAAAGAAGGTAAAAGAAGTATAACATTTATTCAGACACCAGAAAATCAAATCCCATAACCAAATGTTCAGCTCCCACAGACAGTCAGCCCACTTTATCATAACAGAAGGGAACTTAAAACACCATGGCACAGCCTGGAGCCTCACCCTCCCAAAACCTCTCCAACCCCCTGCTGGGGTGTTCTCCAAAACAAACTCAGAGTACAACTAAGTCAGTCTGATCAGTTCTAACAATCACGAGGGTGGCCATTAGTAGCTATTAGCAGCCATAACTGCTCTCTCCCTCACTCTTTCTCTCTCTCTCTCTCTCTCAGCATTTCCCTGTGATATAACTTCCTTTTCCTGTCAGGAAGCTCCTCCTACCACATATGTCTCAGGCTTCCTGTGACATAAGCAGGTCACATGGCCTATTAATGGGTGGGAAATATCTTCAAATCCAAATTGCTACTATGCCTGGGCAAATCAATTAACCACTTTGGGTTTCAATTTCATGTATACATTGAAGGATAAATAAAAGATAACAAACCATGTAAAGAAATGGTAAAGCAAGTAATCTAACCCCCTATTTATTGTAAGAAACATTTGTGGCATTTGTTCAAATAATAGTCTCAACCCTGCCATCATCAAAGACTTCTTTATTTTTATTTATTTATTTATTAAAATTTTTGAATTCAAAATGCTTGCCTCCTAGCTCCTCCTCCATCCATGGAGAAGTAAAACAATATAATACTCACTGTACATGTAAAGTCATACAAAACATTTCCATATCAGCCACGTTGCAGAAAAGAAAAAAGAAAAAAAGGGAAGAAAAAGAAAATCAAAGAAGGTATGCTTTAATCTACATTCTGAGTTCATAATTTCTTTCTCTGGAGGTGGATAACATTTTTCACTATAAGTCTTTTGGAATGGTCTTGGATCATTATATTAATCAGAGTAGTTAAGTCTTTCACACTTGATCATTTTTATGTTATTGCTGTTACACTATTGTACAATGTTCTCCTGGTTGAGCTCATTTCATTTTGCATCAGTTCATATAAGTAAAATTTATTTAACAATTACAAAATATTTGATCACTTCCTACTCTTAAACAGGAACTATTTTCTTATTCTGATAAAAAGTCCTTACACCTATATGGCGCACATGCCCCCAAAAACATCTCCATTTGCATTGGCCGATTCCCTTTTCTCTACCTCTCTATCTCTTGTGAAATATTTTGTTTCTTTTTCTTAGATTGCTGCAAAACACTGATGTCTGTGCACTTTAAGAGGGCGTAAAAACCAAATCTGTATCTAGGACATTGATGCTACTGCCAGCAAGCAGTCTTCCTTAGTATGATAGTATTATTTCTTTTCAATTTGGCTAATCAGTCAGTCAACTAGCATTTACTAAGCATCTGCTATGTGTCAGGCAGTGTGCTAAGTATTGGGGGATACAAGAAAGGGAAAAAGAGGATCTCTTCTCTCAAGGAAATCACAGTCTAAGGGGAGAGAAAACATTCAAATAGCTACATATGATATAGGTAAATTGGAGATCACAGGGGACTGGCATCAAGGAATTTTAGGAGGATTGGGAATGGTTTCTTGAAGTAGGTGAGACTTTATCTGAGACTAATTATCATATTGTTTTACTCCCAGCTAGTGGATCCAGCTAATGGGTAAAATTCTTCCTTGGCTCTTCAGCCCAGACTAAGAAATTCCTCAGTAATAAAAAATGAAGTCTTTTCCAGTTCTAAATCCTATGATTCTACATGAAAAGTGAAAGAATGTATGATGTGGTTGAAGTTGTGATTATATCCTAGATACGTATAGCCTAGTTTAAAGTGATGAAAACAGGTTAATTTCTTTTTTTTGCATGGTATCATCATCATCATCGTCATGTAACCTAACCTTGTGGGGCCTTTGGGTCTGCCCAGTTTGTCTAATATGGAACCCGCTATGTCCCATACCACTTGGGTAGAGGTTTTCTTGACTGGCTGCCTGTGTTTTAAAAAATGATAAGATCGAGCATTCGCTTTCTTTCCACCACCTTCTCTGCTATTCTCTTTTCAGAGGCTTCTATCTATTGTGCCCAGCATGGTTGTCATGAACTGAATTGGTGAGAGGGGAGAGACTTGCCTTCCCCAGCTTGCTTCTCTTTTACCCTTGACTCCTAGCAGTGTTTGTTTCTGTTCTGTGTCGTTTATCCTCAATTTCAAATGCCTGAAGTGACCCTCAGAACCCAGTAGTTCTAGCCATGATGATCTTGGAGCTAGGATCACAGGCAGGATCATGTACCCAGCCAGGTTGGCGTGGAAGCCCTGAGGAGCCAGGGTGCTAGGGATCTGAGCCCTTGGAACTGGCACTGTGCTATCTGGAACTGAGGTAAAGTATGAATTCAGCACCCTTCTTCTCCCCAAAGACCAAAGTGTTCCAAGGGAGAAGGTGAATTATACCTCCCATGTGAATGGGGGAGTAGGTCTGTATACTTGTGATCATACTTTTGAAATAATTATTCCCTGTAAAAGCTACTCTTACAATAATAATAATGTAGTAGAAAAAAAATCACTAACTTGAGAGTCAGAAGACCTACTTTCAAGTCCTGATTCTGTTACTCTGCAAATTATGTGATTGGAGCAAGTTATTCAGCTGATTTTATTTCATTTACATAATGAGAGGGTTAGATTGGACAATCTCTAATTTTCCTTCCAGTGTTGACAGTCAACTTAAAGAAGGAAGAGACGTGGAAACATTCGAGTAACAGAGTTGTGTGTCATCTCCCATTTCCTTGGAAAATATTTTTAAATATTATAATCAGTAGATTTTCCAGAAATATTTGAGTGAACATTCTGATCAGAGCCAATTGGGAGCCTATTTTTACAGGCTAGTGTAGTGAATCTTCCTTGTAAATCAGTGTATTTCCTCATATTTCTTTGATGACAACATTATGTTCTTTATGTAGCTGTCCCTGGGTTATACTTCATTGGGAAGGCTGTGTGGAAGAATAAATGGATTAATCCCTTTCTGTGAGCACTGTGGATATTTATATTTCTTTTCCATATTATCTCTTATGTTGTGAACAGCTAATAGGAGCTCGTAGATAAGAACATGTATGCTTTCTGCTTAGTGTAGATTGTCCTCAGGATCAGGAGTTATCTCTTCCTCTCACCTTCTTCTCTCCCTTTGCTCCCTTCTTCCCTCTCCCGTTCCCTAACTTATATCAAGGAAAAAGTGAGTTCTTTATCCCTGCTTCAGGTCAGAGGTGGAGATGACAGCTTTTCCCCTCAGAAAATCTATAATTCTAAAGCATTCTAGTGCTATAGAAATGACACTTAGATTAATGCACTGGAATGAACTTTGGGGAACATTGTTATTCCTAAAATGTGGGATGAAGAATTGAACACAATACTTCAGAAGTAGTCTGACCAGAGTACAGTTCAACGGGACCATCATCTTCTTTCTAGACCTAATTAATGTGTTTTTGAAAAATTGTATTAGCTTATTTTGCTGCCATATCAAATGTTGGCTCATACTGAAATTGTAGCCAATTAAAAGTTCTAGGTCTTTTTCAGAAAAAAAACTGCTGTCCATTTTGTACTCATGGAGTCTATTTCTTGAATTCATATGTAAAACATTAAATTTAGTTCTATCAGCTTTCCTAATTAGACCCAGTCCTGTACTCTAACTTGTTTCTTTTGTACCCTGACTTTATCTAATGCATTACTTCTATTTCCCAGATTCGTAGCATCTTCATATTTGAGAAATACCATGTATTTTGTTATCTAAGTCACTATCCTGTCCTGTTTTTCTATCCATTTCCATATTTAAGTGGTTGTCAATATGTTAATGTTCATTGATTTCACTGTTACATTTTTTTGTTTTTTAAAGTTATTTTCAAATGTCTTTAGGAAGAGATGATGGGGAGGCAGGAATTCTCTTTTAATTGATTTAAATGAAAATATCAAAGTTTGTTGTTTTTTTCCTCTGGCATTCTGAGCATGAGCTCTGTCAGGCTTGAAAATCTACTTTATCGTTTTCATACTTGACAATTTTGTACTCCACATTATTTGACTTTATATGTGCAAGACAATGTATTAAAGCACAATCTTTATTACAGTTTTAAAATGTTTCATTTCTGATTTTGAACAAATATACTTGGAAAAATCACACTGAACTTTTCATTTAGGTTTTCTTCAGATCATCAACTTTGCAGGAGAAAAGTTACTATGTGTTTATTTAAGTTAATTAGTGATACAATTCATGATGAAAAATTGTTCTCAATTATACTGTTTCTTGCAGAAATAATACAAATGAAATAAAAAATGATAACATGATGATAAAAAATTAGCACACATAGAGCCACACAAGATCACCATTGAAGACCTCTCTTTGTCTCTGTACCATTAGTGACTGCTGTTTGGGTCTGAGCGCTGTCTAGTCACCTAACCTTTCTTTACTCCATTTCCTCATTTACAAAGTGAAGGGGAAATCAGTCGAAACGATTTTTCAAGAAGGAATGCAGCTGGGATCTCTCCCACAGCTCCTCTACAAAGATCTAGAAAATGCACTAGACCATGCCCTATTTGGGAAAGCCAAGGGAAAAAAAAAACCTACAGTGAGTACTTTCTTCCTAGCCTAAATTGTCATAAAATACATGCAAAGATCCAATGAGGGATTTAGGGAATCTGCACCTGTGGGTGGTAGTGCAGGGTGAGTTGCATCACTGGGTCTTAGCAGTATACTGCACAAAAAGCAAGTTCAGGGGAAAGCAGTAGCCATGTGACTCTGAAGTCAGGAGTACAGCAGGGTCTCAATTCAATCCCCAGTTCAGTCTGAAGCCTGAAGTAGAATAATCAGGGCAGACACTCAAAACCAAAGGGTAGCATGCAGTTCTGTGACTCTGAATCTGTAGTTTTCCAGCTGGTTGAAGGTGGATGAATCCAATGGCTGAATCCTGAAACTGCAAGCAGGCATAGTCCCACAATTGTGTTCTCAGACTCAACCTGAGGTTAAAGACTTGCACAGCTCAGACTAAGGGAGAGCAATCAGACTTTACTCTGGATCAGATCATTTTGAGAGCCCTTATGTCACTCAGATTCTCAACTTGAGATGTCCCTGAGATCATAGAATAACACAATGCTCAGTACCCTAATTAAGCAGGAACAGGACCACAAGAACATAATCTCAGTCCAACCATTTCCCATAGAAGCTCACAAATACTTATTCTGATATAAAGTCTAAAGTCTAAAAGTAGAGTGGAAGAATGAACTGCCACTGCCAATAACAATAAAGAATCAGACCTTAAAGAGGGATTATGGTGACAGGAGTGCTTAAGACACAAAATTAGAAGAGAATGACTCTAAAACAGCTACAAGGAAAGCCTAAAACAAAACAAAAACCCCTCATAGTTTAGGCAATCTAGAAATACTGGTAGAGATGAAACAAGAGTTTAAAAAAAGGAGTAAGAAAATGATTTTATAAATGAAATGAGAGTACTAGAGGGAAAAATAGGAAAAGAAATGAGAAGTATGGAAGACATTATTAGAAATAAAGTTAAAAGCTTCTAACAAAATATACAAAACCTTGCCTGATCAATAAATTGACTCGAAATTAGAAAGGACTAAATACAAATGACTGATTCCATGAGACAACATGAAATACGAAAACAAAGTCAGAAGTCTGAAAAACAGGAAAAAAAACACATATGGTATCTCAGCAAAAATTAATGACCTGGAAAACAGATCTAGGAGAGATAATTTAAGAGTCACTGGACTATCTGAAAGCCATGAATAGCAACAAGAAAAACTAAACATCCTATTTTAAGAAATTATGAAGGAAAATGCTCCAGGTGTTTTAGAACTCAAGAGGAAAGTGAAAATAGAATTAATCCTCTGGTCTGCTTAAAAGAAATTCCCAAATACAAAATCCCAGGGGCATTATTAGCCAAAAACAGAGCTTCTGGGTTTAAAAAAATTACTTACAGTGTATATCCAGAAAGAAAAACTTTGAGTACTGAGGAATCACAGTCATCATCATACAAGATTTAGCAAACAGCATTATAAGGAAACAGAGATCTTGGAATATTATTTCAGAAAGCAAAAGGTGTAGGCTTACAACCAAGAATAACTTGCTCAGCAAAATTGAGTATAGTCTTACAGAGGGAAAATGTATTTTTAATGAAATAGAGGATTTGTAAGCATTCCCAATTCCTGATGAAAAAACCAGAGCTGAGTAGAAACTGAGAAATTAAGCACAGGAGTCAAAGGAAAAAGCAAACAAAAAGCTAAATATGAATCAGCATTCATAAGTGACTATATAAAATTATACCAAATTTCAGTAAAGGGAGATGATACATGTGTTCCCTCAATATCTTGTTATCGTCACGGATAATCTAGAGGGAGTCTAATCAAATAGAGAGCCTGGGAGTGATTTTGTCATATTTTGTTCCACTTTCAAAGTAGAAAAGAGAGAAGAAAAAAAAAGAATTCACTGAAGTGAGAAGGTTGGAAAAATATATCTGATTTAATTATTGTGCCCAACCAGAAGACTACAAAGATAAAAAAGGTGAGGGAAGAAGGCAGCTTGTGCTGCCTTCACTCTTATCTGAACTCATCAAAGGAGAGGAGAAAACACAAAATGGTGTCTGTCCAGAGGTCACAATCCAAGGATGACCTGGCCCATGTGATTAGAAAAACAGACCCAAGACTTACAACTGAGTGTAACCTCCCATTTAGCCCTTAATTTCCTTCAAGTCCCACAGATTTCTCTGTGGAAGTTTCAGCAGGAGGCAGAGCTAGAAGAGACCTCAGAAACTATCAATTTCAACCTCCTCACTTTATATATGAGGAAACTGAGGCAGGGAAGCTAAGTAACTTTATTCAGTTCATAGCTCTAGAGCTAGAAGGGAAGTGAACTACACTCAATTCAACGTGGAAATAAGAGAGAAAGGGAAGAAAGGAGAGGTAGAAATAACAAGGAGAATAAATTAAAGGTGGGATAAGTACTAAGTAAAACAAGCTCTAAAGAGGGTACATTGGGAAGAATTTAAAGGGACTTTTATAGATTTAAAAGGGATAAAATGATAAGAACCTTTTTAAAGTTAAACTACTGGTGAGGAAAGAGACAAGGGTAGCAGTCTCTTAATCTAGAGCACTGTCACTGAACATATTTCTTCTCTCTCATCAGTCACTTCTTTTAAGAAGAGGGGAAAGGAAACATAGAGGAGGCAAACTATGAGAATAAGATGGTGGCAAATATAAAATTAGCAGTCATAATTGAGAATGTGAATGAGATGAACTCACCCCCCCCCCAAAAAAAAACCCAACCACCAAAGAATAAGAGAATGAATCCAAGAATTTATTCATTACAAGAAATTCTTTGAAAGGAAGATTCACACGGAATTAAAATAACAGGCTGAAGGCTGGATCTATTAAACATTAGCTGAAGTAAAGAGTAGAGATCATAATTGCACACTAGGTGACAGCAAAAACAGACTTAAAAGAGATAAAAAAGGAAAATACATTTTGCTAAAAGATATCATAGAAATATACCAGTACTAAACATATATGTCCTAAGTGGTTTAGCGTCTAAGTACTTAAAGGATGTGGTAAATGAGATACTGGGAGAAATAGTAAAACTATAATAGTGGGGGAAACTCATTTTACCCCTTTCGGTCCTAGGTAAATTTAACAAAAAAGAAAAAGGAAGGTAGGGACCTCAATAGAATATTAGAAAAGTTAGGTATGATAAAATTCTGGAAATTAATGAATAGGAAATATTGACATGGAAAGTGAGAATAGAAATATTCATTACTCAATACTTCTGAGATGTGCATGCCACCTTTACAAAACTTGGCCATTTATTAGTGCTTAAAAATCTCACAGCCAATGTAGAAAGGGAGAGATATGGAATATCTTTTTAATGCCATACAGTGCTACAAAAGTTATATTCAACAAAAGAATGCTGAAAAAGTGATTAAAATTAATTGTAGTGTAAATAACTCAATTCCAGGGAATTAGCAATTCCAAGGAATAAATCATAGAAACAAATTGATAATTTTATTTAAGAAAATGACAACAATGAGAGAGCATGCTAAAATTTTGAGGATACCACAAAATCCAGTCCTTATGGGAAAATTTATAACATTGAACAACTTCAACAAAAAGATAGAAAGAGCAAGTCAAAGAATTGCCCATGCAACTAGAAAACCCTCTCAAAATTAGTCATGTGAAAAAATGTTCTAGACCACTAATAATTAGAGAAATGCAAATTCCCCACAAGCAAATCTAAGGCACCATCTCACACCTATCAGATTGTCAAGGAAAGGAAAATAAGTGTCATAGTGGCTATGAGTAAACTGGTACAGCTTGATACAGTTGGTTCAGCTGCGAACTGGTCCAGTCATTCTGGAATTCATTTTGGTGTTATGCCTGTAAAATTTTTACACTCTGTAACACTTTGACCCTGTGATATTACTACTAGGTCTATTCTCCAATGAGATCAAAAATAAAGGTAAAGGACTCACGTGTACAAAAATATTTATAGCAAATTATTTTTTGTAGTAACAAAGAACTGGGAAGTGGATGGTTTCTATCAATTGGAAAATGGCTGAATGAATTATGGTATGTGAATGTATTGAACTATTAGTATAGTGTAAAAAGTGCTGATGGGAAGAAGTTTTAGAGAAACATGGAAAGACATATGAAGTGGTGCATGGTGAGGGGAGCAGAAACGGGAGAACAATTTATACAATAACAACATTATAAAGACAAACAACTTTGAAAGATTTAGGAACTCTTACTAATGCAATGGCCAAGAAAGGCTCTAAAGTGCTCAGGATGAAATATATTACTTACCTCCTGATAGAGAAGTGAAGGACTCAGAGTGAAGTTGGTTGCAGACATATTTGGACAAAGCCAATATAGGAATATTTTTTCCTTTGCTTGACATTGTATTCATGTTTGTAACAAAGTTTTTGTTGTTCTTTCTTTCTCAATAGGGAGATAGGACAAGAAAGAGATATTAATTTTTGTTAGTTTATATGCATGTATTTGTGAATATATATATATGTTTCACATATAATGCCTCTAATTTATCAATCTAGCAATCCTTTAAAGAGGATATATGATTAGTATGTCATGATTTTTCTTAATGAAGCTATGAAATTCTTTTTATCAATATTTCCTTTTCAATATATTCACTAACTTTTAAATAATTTATTCTAGAATTTTGTCAGGATAAAGTCAGATTTATTGGCATATAGATTGCAAGATTTATTCTCACCCATTTATTTTTTTGGTGGAGGTTTAGGATATTTGCCTTTCTATCATTTTGTGGAGCCCCTCTTGTTCTCTCCAATCTTTTCAGAAATTACTACAATGTCCAAGCAATAACATCTGATAATTCTTTTGTTATTCTAGGGTGTAGTTCATCCAGGCCTGGAAACAAAAACTCACCAAAATTATCTAGATATTCTCTTTACCTCCCTACACATATTTGGTCTTGAATTTCTGTTAGCCACTTTTGCTCAGTCCTTACCAGTCTAAAGATTATCTTCTTTGAAAGGAAAATAGAAGACAAATAAGACTTGAGCTACTCTGTCTTTTTTATATCATCCATTATCACTGTCCTAAAGATTCTGAGCTCTAGTCCTCTTCCTTTTTGAGCCTTTTCTTAGATTAAAAACATCATTTTTTTGGTCCTTAGCTTTTCCTACAAGCTTCATTTTATACTGAATGTTTGCTTTCTTGACTTTACTCTTTTAAGAGCAAGCCATGCTTTTGAATTTATTCTCCATTACTTGCCCTTGCTTCCATCTTCTGTATGTGACTATTAAAAATCTAAGTTACTTCATGAATTTTATTTCACCTTGATCTATACCTTTTCTTTATCCTCTTCATCAGACTTGTTTCTCTTTGTATCTTAAGAACATTTTCTTGAGAATTTCTCATTCTTCCTGGCCTGATTCCTTCCATAGAGTTTTAGGCCATGGGATCCTATTTATCTTTTATATAAAATTTTTGTAATTCATTCTTTGACAATCTAGTATGAATGTCAGATTATAACTGACTTTCCTTTCCTTCTCTTTCTCAAAAATTCTAATGTAGCATATCATTGTAGACTGGAATTTGCTGGTGGACTGAAAAGTTTCTACTGCTTACAAATGATACTGCCAAAGACCACAAGACTGTGGCTGATGAGATGGCCCTTTTCCCATTCATACAGGAGAGAGGAGAATCAGAATGTCATCAATGTGAGAAGTGTGCAGATTCATAAGAGTAGAAATCAGGAGGTTTGGAACACCTGGATGTGCTAGCTTTCTTCTCTTACAAGATTTAAACTCTTATATATCCTACAGTAATGGGAAAAGGCTACTCATTAACAGCAAACACATCATTTCCAGGGACTTAAGAAGACATGCTCATGGCAGACACTTGTCTCTATTTTTCCAAATCAAGATAGAACAGAAAAGGTTCCCATTATTTCTACCCTATCAAGTCATTCCTCTTTGTTGGTGAGAATCAGATCCAGAAAAGAATTTTCCCCTATTTGTTCCTCCACCTTTTGAAGTACAGAAATTATTATTAAGATGAAATTTAAAAATCATTAAATTCTTTCTTTTAGGCAGAGAAAATTTTGCTCAAATAGATGTGCAGATAGTTGAAGACCTACATCACTACTATATATTGGGGTGTATGGGGTGTTCAGGGATGACTGGCACATCTGGCTAGAGGGCTTGCTGAGTATTTTTTAGGGCTGCTCATTCATCTTTGGTGTGCACCTGGCACTCAACCCTCACCTATGGCTCCAAGAAGCTGTAGCATGGTGAGTGGCCACATCCCTGTAAAATCATCTCGTCAGATGGGCTAAACTAGGTCGAGGGTAACCATCACGCCTCAAAGTCATCTGTGAGTTATGGCGTATCTACCCCAAGCTCGTGAGGATGTCCCTTAGAATGAGCGAATGAGAATAATTTGTTTCAATGGCCATGAAAGTGGCTGAAGTAGGCACCATGAAGTGCTTAGAGCTTGGTCAGATTTTGAAGACTCCAAGATCATCCACTGAATCCCAGTAACCTTGACTTTTGTCTTAGTACTGGGCTTTGATGATTCTGGAAGAGAATAAGGCCAATGACTTTGTGTAACTCTGCCTCACTTAAATCCAGTTTACACTCAAGTGAAGATAGCACTCCATGATGTCATTGATCCTCTTGGGAAAAGAAGGATAACCAAAGACAGCATAAAATACCAGGGAACCAAATAAACCTAGGAACTATAGAATCAGAATTATAAAATATTTTTATATCAATAAAGTCAGATTTTAAAAAATGGATAAATATTCATTGTTCATGGGTGTGCCAAACCAAAATAATAAAAATGAAAATTGTACCTAATATAATAACTCAGTGCCATCCCAATTAAATTACAAAAATTATTTTATTGAGCTAGAAAAAAGTCAGAAAATTAATTTAAAAGAACAAAAGGTTAAGAATATCAAAAGGATTAATAAAAAAAAGTAAAGAAAAGAGGACTAGCAGTTATCATTTAAACTAATATATAAACTGTATTAAGGTAGTAATTATCAAAACTATTTGGTACTGGCCAAGAAGTAGAAAGATGGATTGGTGGAAGAGAGTAAACATACGATATGCACTAGCAAATGATTACAGTAACCTTGTGTGTGCGACAAATTGAAGATTTAACCTTTGGGGATAAGAATTCACTATTTTGTAAAAATTATTGGGAAAACTGGAAAGCAACCTGACAGAAACTAGGTATAGACCAATTATCTTATATCATTTACCAAGATAAAATCAAAATGGATACATGACTTAGATATAAAAGGAGCTATCATAAATAAATTAGAAAAACATAGAACATATTACCAATCAGACTTATGGAAAGGAGAAGAATTTATGAATAACAAAAGATAAATAAGCATTATGAGAATTAAAATGGATAATTTTGATTACATCAATTTAAAGAGTTTTTGTACAAGTAAAACCAATGTAGTGAAGATTAGAAGGAAAGAAGAAACTAGGGAAAACTTTTTAATACTTTTAATAGACTTTAACAGACTTAAGAACTTTGTCAAATTTATAAAAATATGAGTCATTCCCCAATTGATAAATGGTTAAAGGATATGAATAGGCAGCTTTTGGATGAATAAATCAAAACTATACATAATCACATGAAAAAATGATCTAAATCATTATTAATTAGAAAATGCAAATTAAAACAACTTTGAGATATTATCTCCCATCTATCATATTGGCTAAAATGATGCAAGGGGAAAATGACATATATTAGAAGGGATGTGGAAAAATTGGGACACTAATATATTATTGGTGGAGTTGTGAACTGATCAAACACTTTGGAGAGCAATTGGAATTATGCCAAAATAGTTATCAACCTTAATATATCCTTTGACTCAGCAACAGCATCATCATCATCATCATCATCATCATCATTACCCAAAGTTAACAGGGAAAAAGGAAAAGTGCCTATATGTTTTAAAATATTTGTAGCAGCTTCCTGTGGTGGTAAAGACCTGCAAATTGATGGCATTCCTGTCACTTGAGGAATGGCTAAACAAGTTGTGGTACGTGATTGTGTTGGAATACTAGTATGCCGTAAGAAATGATGACCAAGATGATTTCAGAAAAAAACATGAAAAGACTTGCAGAACTAAGAGAACATAGGATATGGTTAATAGCAATATTTTTCAAAGAATAATTGAATAACTAAGCTATTTTGAGTATTATAAATATTCAAATCAACTATATATGACCTGTGAAGGAAGATGCTATCCACCCCCAGAGAAAAAAACTGATCATTAAAAGTATGCATAATATGGTTTTACATATCTACAAATATTTATGCTGTGTATGTCTACATACACACATATATGTATACACTTACATGTATCTATGTGTGAATGTATAAACATGCACACATATATATGTACATGCATATCTTTGTCTGTATATAAATGTATACACACATATATAGATGTGTACACACATGTATGTGTATATATATGCATATATATGTATATACATATACACACATATAAAAATGGTAGCCTTCTCTAGTTTGGGGTGGAAAGAGAGGGAGGGAGACAAATTGGAATGTAACAAAAAAGAAATTAAATACAAAAAAAAAAAAGAAAATGAAGGATGAACAACAATGACATTGCTGCCATGCCAGGATTCTGATCTGTATTCTAAAGTTATTTCCTCTTTCTGTCCAAACAGACTGTCATATACTTTGATAAATCATTTCTTTCAGTTTTTATCTTTACCTATATATTACCTTGATCCTCCATTCTGTCTTCCTAGATTTCCCCACATGAAGATACCTTCTAAATATATAATGCTATTCTAATTACATTTTTAATCTATAGTGGTTGTTTGAACACTATACACACATATGTATGTATGTATTTATCTATCTATCTATCTATCTATTTATCTATCTATCTATCTATCTATCTATCTATCTATCTATCTATCTATCTCTTTTCAGATTAATATTCCAGTCAGTCATTGACTTCAACCTACCATGTTTCAGGGATGTCTACTTCTTGTACTAGGAGCTCTTAGTTACTCTCTTTTTAATGCATCCTTTCATAATTTCTATGTAGATATGTGGCTTTGAGTTATGTTATTTCTAGGGTATTATCTCCTATGATTTTCTCCTTTTCTCTAAGGCTTTCTAGGTGTATCTATTTCTATATCTATTTCTATGAAACTCAGCAGCTTTCTGCATCAATGTGAGTAATTTTCTTCTTCCCTCTTCTTTTTTTTTTCCAATTTAGACACTCTTTATTAAATTTGTAAGCTTCAGGCAAAAACATTTTATCAGTCCTTTTTAGGTGTACTCTATCTGTAGCCAGAAGCTGTCATTCTTCTATTTTAAGTTGTAGGCCTGAATCCAAATTCACGCTACAACGCTTCTTTTAGTACTACTTGAATACCATCTAATCCAGCTCGGGTAACATTGCATGTTAAATTTTTTTTGGGGGGGGTGATGTGTCTCTGTGCCTTCTCTTTTTCACCTGTGTCAATTTTACCCATCTTTATAGTCTTATATTAAATTTTACCTTTTATTGAATCTTTAGTGATTAATTCATATTAAAATGATTTTCCTGTGTTTCAAAACCATCAAAAATAGTCTGTACTCTTTATTCTGGCATATATTACATGCAAGCCCTATCTGCTTCATTGAATCTATCTTCTGCATTCATTCATTCCGAGCCATTACTTCAATCATTCATTTAACTAACATTTAGTCTCTTCTCTTTTCATTCTCTCATCAACTTCCCTGAGTTTAATTATCCTCTCTAAGCTGTTAACTCCCAGGTCTATATATTCATTCCTTATCTCTATCCTGAGCTCCAATCCTATATCACCAACTGCCTGCTGGGCTTCTCTACATGGGTATCCTATATGCATTTTAAAGTCAACATGTTCAAAACAGAACTCAGCATCATCCTTTCTGAAATTTCCCTTTCTCCTAACTTTCCTATTTTTTTGTAGAAGTCCCCACCATTCTTCCAGCTATCCAATTTTATGATCTTTGTATCATTTTCTACTCTTCACCTTTTGTCATCCCCCCTATCTAATCCATTGTCAAATCATTAATTTTACCCACAAAAAATATCTTTACTTTCTTCTGCACTCATGAACATTACCCTAGGTCAGACACTCATCAGGCCTCCTTTGCACTATTTTTATAGCCTTTTAATTGATTTTCTTGTCTCCATTCTCTCTCCTCTCTAATATAAACTCCCTGAAACTATCAAATTCATTCTCCTAGAGCACAAATGAGACCATATCATCCCCTGCTAAGAAGCTTCTGTGGTTTTGTAGCCCTGAGTATAAAATACAAATTCATCTGTCATTCAGAATCCTCCAAAATCTGTATCTAATCTAGCTTTCCAAATTCAATGTACTTTACTCCTCATATTCTCCATATTTCATCCAACTGGTATACTTGCTATGTCCTTTATATGATATTCTGTCTCCCTCTTCCATGCTTTTTGCAAAGATTGTTCCCTATGACTAGAGTGTTTTCTCAACTCATTTCCATTTTTCTGGAGACTAGCTCTCTTCAAAGCTGAAATGAAGCTACTACTTCCAAGAGTTTCCTCAGTAGTTCCTTCATCCTGAAATTATTTTTATAATTCTTTTATTTATGTTTTTTGATTTGCCCAAATTTGTACATCTCAAGTAGATTGTAGGCTCCTAATGGATCAGAAGACTATGTTCTTCATCTTAGGATAGAGGAAAGATTGTTGGCTTTGGAGTCAGGGATGATAGTTTTCTATCATGGCTCTCCCACTGCTACCTGTGTGACACAGAACAAATCACTTAACCTACTTGGACCTCAGTTCCCTCATCTTTAAAGTAAGGAGATTAGACTAGATCTTCTCTAGAAGATAAGGGTATTGGAGTAGAACCTTCTTTGAAGGTTCTTTGCATCTCTAATACTTATATCATAAGATTTCTATTTAATGGTCCTGTTCTTTGTTATTATTTTTTGGGGGGGAGAATGTTGGAGTGAGGCTACCTTATTCGGGACTGACCTTGTCAGAAATTACATATGGAACTAGATTCACAATGTAGAAGACATTTCTTGATAGTAATTTAGGAAATTATTTTTTGTATGATTCATATGCTATAAAAAAGCATGTAAGAACCTTCCTAGGTACAGAATTTAAAGCACGATTACATTCTAATGGAAACAGAGGTCCTGTTTCTGGCTCCCCTTTCATTCCTTATTTTCCTTGAATGATTTACATTATTACTAGAAACTACATATTTTATAAGAAAAGAGATAACAAATACTTTATTGTTCTGTGTACTAGTTACTCTGTGCTTTTTAATATGTAATTCATTAAAAACTACAGCATTTTGCTAAACAATATCACTTTAACTGATTAATTGATAGATTATGATCCACACATCATAATTTCTGGGATACCAAGAATTTTTCCTGTACATCCTTCCTGTGACACATTCAACTTTAGGCCAGATTTTTCTGCTATAACACTTTGTATAAATGAAAAATAATTTGTATTGGCAGGAAAACCAGGTTAATTTTGATGTTCCTAATTCAGTTCCCATCACTGCTAATTATATTTAATGCACTCAAATTATATTTAGTGAACAATCCTTTAAAAGAAAATACATGATGAAATTGCACAAAACAAGCATGTTTTATGGGAAAAAGCCTAGTTGTTCTAAATTATTATTTGGGGCAATTGTGACTTTCCAGTGGGAAGAGCAGTTGAAGTTGAGGTTAATTGTTGATTATGAATTAATTTTCTCCATGTTCCAGCGTTATTCAGTAAGGTCTTCAGAAGTATTATTTCTGTCAATATGAGTAAATTTGCTATTTTCCCAGGATGAATAAAGATTCTGCACATCCTTCGATCCTGAAATTCTGTTCCTGGAGAAAGCATAATGGTCCATTCCCATCATAAAGATATGTCTACTTATAGTGACATTTCCTCTAGGGACAGCATTGATGGCAACACTCTTCTCTCAGGCAGCTGCATTTGAACATTATGTAAATACAGACACACACATGCACTCTCACATCGAAGTTTTCTTCCTGTACAGCATAGAACTGCATCGTTACCAAAATGAACGATTAATGGTTGAAAAAGTCTGAAAAATGGATATCCCTTTGACCTTTCTAAGGTTTGTCATTTAGTTGACATACCCATTACCTCAAAAATCAAATGTGTTTGTCTAAACATTATTCTGATGTTTAGTTTGGGCACTAAAGGGCAGACAGATGACCAGTAAGGCGCTGACAGTGATCAATTCAGTCTCAAATCTTGTCACTTTCACTGTTTATTCTGCTATCCATCTCCTCTTGGCCTGCCACCACGGCCACTTTCTGCTGTTCAGGCACTTTTAAAACTAACAATAATCCAATTTGTAATTGATCAATGAGAATGTGTGGTCGGTAAGCAAAATGACAAAGTCTGCATGCAACCACTGACCACAATCAGGTGGTGTATTTTATATAGGGCTGAATACAAAATTGGAAATGTTAACAGTTTTCACTTTCCTCTCAGGAGTTTGCAACCAGAGCCTCTAACTTCCCTTACTTGGGTAGAGATCTATGATCTGAAGGAAAATCAGTTGTAAAGCCATTTAAAAAAAACTGATCAAATATGATCCATAATGGGACTTTGGGGATTTCATATTATCCAAAGGAGACACACACAGGATACACATACATATGTATATATGTATATTCATACATATATACATACAAGTATATATGTATATTTTATGCATATACATATACACACACATCTTGTTATTGTGGTTCAGTTGTTTTAGTTACTTCTGACTCTGTGAGCCTATTTGGGGTTTTCTTGGTGGAGATACTGGAATGGCTTGCCATTTCCTTCTCCAGCTCATTTTATAGATAAGGAAACTGAGGCAAACAGGATTAAATGACTTGCCCAGGATCACACAGCTAGCAAGCAAGTATCTGAGAACTGATTTGAACATGCAAGTCTTCCTGACTCCAAGCTTGGCACTCTATCCACTATTCCACCTACCTGCACACACACACACACACGTGTATTTATATGTATATGCACATATATGTGTATATATGTATACTAATACATGTACGTATACACTATATATGCACACATACTTCATTTTCCTTCCAAAGAATGCTTGTTTGATGGGATGCATTGTGCTAGGTGCTGAGATAGTAATGAGCGACAACAAAATAAAGCACTGTTCTGTACATGAAAAATAAGAAGTGGCAGGATGACTGAGTTTAAAACCTGAGTAACTACAAATATGATGGTGTCCTTGGCAGAAATGGAGTTGTTAGAAAAGATATAATAATAACTTTTCTTTTGGATATGTAGGGTTTGATTTATTCACAGAATATTTTGTTCTAAATATCCAATAATCCTCAAAGAATTAATAATCTACTAGAGAAATAATACATACATGAATACATATGCATATATAAAACAATGTTAACATAGCAAAAATATAAATGATCAAAATGATCACATAGAAGAAACACAAACTTCTATGTGAAGTCTAATCATTTCTAAGGAAGGGATGAGTGAAGTCTTCATGAAGAAGTTTGTTTTGAGTTGGGACTTTAAGGATGGGTAGGAAGTCAAAAGGGTGGGGGAAAGGATAACTTAGGGAATTTATAGTAAAGACTCAGTCATAGGAATGCGTGTTTGGCAGATACTAAGTTGTATAGTTTCATGAGGTCAGAGTGATATCAGAGTGTGAGGGCTATTGAATGTCAGGCTAAGGTGTATTCACTCTGCTAAGTAAGCATTAAGTCATCGTGGAAGAGTTTTGAGTAGAATTGTATAATTACTTCTATACATTAAGAAGATTAATTTAGGAGTGATGTGTTGTTGTGTTTGTCCTTCATTTTCAAAGAGGACTATGACATCAAGGAAATGATGACATGACTTGCGGTTGACTTGGATTTGAGTGAGGGAGGGCTGTGCAAGGTCACCAGCCTCACTTTCTCCTCCAGAGCCATCTGGATCTAGTGACCTGATATTCATCAGGACAACTAGAGATGACCCAGGATGCAATGGGAGAACCTGGCCCTTTTAGGCTAAGCTTTTTCATGCACTCCCTTAGAGTGAGGTAATGCTCATTCATTGAATAGGCATCTTTAAGAAGTGAGTCAAGGGATGACCCCTTTAATTAGAAAAAAAATCAAGCAGGTAGGGGAAGACCCTCAGAGCTGCACAATAGGTTCCTGCCCAAGTTCCATTTAATGGTGGTATTTTGGGCCCTCCCGGCTTAGACTGAATGTCAATGGTAACTGTTTCTCTTTGGAACAGCAACCCTGAGGGTCTTCCACTCCCAGCTTGACTTTTTTTTTCTTTTTTTTTCTAATTAAAAGGGCCATCCCTTGACTCACTTATTAAAGAGGCCTATTCACTAAATGGGCTTTACCTCACTCTAAGTGAGTACATGAAAAGGCCTAAGCCTAAAAAGGCCAGGGTTTCCCATGGCGTCCTGGGTCACCTCCAGTTGTCCTGATGAATATTTGGTCAATGGATCCAGATGGCTCTGGAGGGGAAAGTGAGGCTGGTGACCTTGCACAGCCCTCCCTCACTCAAATCAAAGTCAACTTGCAAGTTATGTCTTCGTTTCCTGATGTCACAGTTCTCTTTGAAAAGGAAGAACAAACACAGCCTGTGAGTAGACTGAGCTGCCTGAAAGGGACCCAGCTGGTTGGGTAACTCAGTTCGTCCTCTCTCTCTTCTTCTCCCTCTCTTTCTCCTTCTCTCCAAAAGAAGGTAAATTTTGATGGCTGGAAGCATCCACTTAACTTGGAGTTTATTGGCTAGATTTCTTCCTTCCTTCTTTTCCTTCTTTCTTTTTCTTTCTTTCTTTCTTTCTTTCTTTCTTTCTTTCTTTCTTTCTTTCTTTCTTTCTTTCTTTCTTTCTTTCTTTCTTTCTTTCTTTCTTTCTTTCTTTCTTTCTTTCTTTCTTTCTTTCTTCCTTCCTTCCTTCCTT
>CM053622.1:513350576-513365893 GCA_028646595.1 Phalanger gymnotis
CTAGTTTTCTTTTTATTTCTTTGTAAGTTAACATTCCATTCTTTTCTGCTCAGCCTTGTTACAGTGGTTTTGCAAATAAAAGAACACAGAATAGAAGTTTGCTCCTGTGATTCAGTACCAGACTGTTAAATCAGGCTTATGCTGCATTAGTCATCCTGGAGAGTGACTCTTACAGACTCAGAGCTGCATAGGTCTTCAGTCCTAGCAGATGAGTAACATTTGTTCACCTCAAGCAGTGCCATTAAAGTTAAACTTAGAAAGAATCAGGGCCTATAATCCATACAGAAAAGATCCCTAAGGGCAGCATATTGATTTAGAAAAACACAGATTAACATTGCTTCTGTTCTATTGCATTTTTACTTATTTCTTTAAATATTTCCCAACTGTATTTTAATCAGCTGCAGGCCACATGTGGCTGTGCTGTCAGCTGCAACTGCGTTTGACAACGCTGACCTCAAGTTTCCTGAAGTTTCAAAGAATAAGGACAAAGTTAGTTATTGGTGTTACAGGATTTTGTTTGACTGTGTGGGGAGTTGAGGCCCAGACCAATGGTATTCTTGAGAAGGCACAATAGCTTCATGGAGTAGCATAGAGTCCTAGGACTGGAAATCAAGAGACGTAGATCCTAGTTATGATTCTATCAGTAATTATCCACATTGTGAGAGACCTACAGTTTCCCTAAGATTCAATTTCCTCATCTATAAAACCTGGGGATTAGACTAAATGAATTTTAAGGTCTGTTCTACCTCTAACAACCTCTAAAGATAAAAAAGGCTCCTTTGATTCCTGGTGAAGAAGGATAAGATGTTTTCTAGCCATGTATCAATTTTCCCAACTATTCCTAGCTCTTAAGTAAAACCGTGTTTTTATGGTCTCAATGTATTTCTGGAATTGTTCTGTTTCTTTTTGTGTCAGTGTTACAAACTGCAAGCATGAGCGGAGTATGGACAGAGAAAAAAGGAAGTGTTCTTTGGAGACAGTTAATAGGATCTGAGATGCTTAAAGATAGCTTATTTTTTCAGTGTATTTTGGAGGAAACCTTATAACAAGTTCTGTGTCTGGAGCACAGTTGACCTTGGACTAAAATGTGAGGCAGTGACAAATATGAACCATTTATTACTTGGTAACTTTTTTTAAAATCAGTCACTGGTGGTGGTGATGATGAGGAGTGGCTGTGCCCTCTTCTCCTTTTCCTACCTGCCACCCCCCACGATTCTGATACTAGCAGACATGCCCCCTCCCTTGCCTCATCACTTTTGTCCTGGAGCCTGAGTCACTCAGCACACCTAGGATCATTCAGGATCCGGAAACGAAGGCTAAGTGCAACAGCCTCCTTTTTCTTCTTCCTCCTCCTCCCCATCCTCCATCACTGGAAAACTATTTGGGAAGAGGTAATACTTTTCATACTTCTCCCTAAATCTTCCTAGAACTTTACACAAAGCCCCACAGAGTAACCACTCGTAGCATTAAGACAGAACTGCCTCATCTCTGTTCTGTATGGCTTCATTCCTATGGGAACCTATCCTCTGGTGAGATGACATCTCTTTTCTCACACTAATTGGCTTGTTAAGTCTTCTACCATGGGGAAAATTTTACTGATAGCTTAGGTCTTGGCTCATATCTAGGATCCCCTATATAGGGGGAGGAAAAGGATTAGTCAATGCATAGTATGAATCAGGGCATGAGACAGGTAATTTATTCCTGTGCACAAAAAGGAACACTAAGCAAAAAAATCATTAACAAAATGAGCAAAACAGAATTTGGTAACCTAACTTATTACTATTATTATAGGCTTTCAAAAGGCTTATATTTAGCATTCATGATAACAAAGCAATTTGTAAGACTACTAATTAGCCATTTGACATTTCAGCTCAACTCAGCACTGTCTGATCTACTGGTAAAAATGGACAAATTTGGTTTCAGTCCCTTTCTGGTGACACTCTCTCCAATGCTAAAACTTCCAGAGCCATCTGTCCATTCCTATCTCTGCTATAACCAACTACTCTTCTCATTGTCCCACAACCTTTAAACTTTTCAAACACACAAGGTTACTGACAATACTGGATAAATCCACCATGGAATATTCAAGTCTCCTGGCCAGGTAGGAGACAAGGCAATTACCCCTTCCCTCCACAACTCTCTGAATCCAGCTTAAAATAGTCCTCACTGCAATCATAGTTGAAGTGTCACTCTCCACTCCCCACTATTGTTCATACTGATATTCAATCTTTTGCTAAGGCCTGTTGATTTCACCTTTGCAACAGCTCTTGAATACGTTCCTCTCTTTCCTCTGATACTGCCACCACCCTGGTGCATACCTTCATCATTTCATGCCTGGACTATTACAATGGTCTTCAGGTTGGTCTAGCTGCCCTGCATCTCTTCTCATCTATCCTCTATTCAGCCTCAAAGTGATTTTCATAAAATGAAGGTCTGATCATGTTACCCCTCTGTGCAATAAATTCCATTGACCGTCTATCACCTCCAGGATCAAACTCAAATTCCTCTGTTTGGTGTTCAAAATTGTCCATAACTTAGTCCACCTATCTTTCGTGTTTTCCTATGGTTTACATTCCACTGGCTAAGTACTCTTTGATTCACTGGACTTCTTACTGTTCCCCCAAAAAGATGCTCCATGTCTCAGCTCTGGGCATTTTCTATGGATATCCACCAATGCCTGGAATGATCCCCCTCCTCATCTCTGTCTCTTGACTTTCTTGGCTTTATTTTACTTCTCAACTAAAATCTTACCTTCTAGAGAAAATTTTTCTCAATCCCTAGCATAGTACATGGCACATAATAGATACTTAATAAATTCTTATTGACTGAAACTTTGAAATTCAAAATGAAGAAAGAAATGTTGAGTTAGGTGAATTTCTTTTGTACATTCTATTATGAGTCATCAACTCCTCCAGTTCAACAGTCAACCAGGAGACTCAGTCCTCTCAGATTGAGAACCCTCTAACTCTGAGTTAGAACTCATAGCTAGAACCCAGACCTTCTCAAGCTTTCACATGGTTGATTATATATAGGAGTGGTGACTGAGCACCGTCCATTGTTGTGGGAGGAAGCATCCCTATTATAAGATCAATAAGTATTTGCCGATGATTATAAATTTTTTTCTATTGAAAAATAATCTCTTTCTCTTCTATAATCAACTGAGAGGTATTCCAAGTAGAATTCAGGAGGTAATTTAGTTTTTCTAAACTTGGTACTCTCCATGATTTGAGCGAGGGAGGGCTGTGGAAGGTCACCTCACTTCCTCCTCCAAAGTCAACTGAAAGTCATATCATCATTTTCTTGATGCCATAGTTCCAAATACAACCTGCGAGTAGTCTGAGTTGCCTGAATGGGGATCCAGCTTCTTGGGTAACTCAGCTTGACTTCTCCCTTTCCTCCTCTCCAAAGGGAGGTAAAATTTGATAGCCAGAAGCTCCCCCAATTAACTTGGAGTTTACTGGCTAGATTCCTTCCTTCCTTCTTTCCTTCCTTCCTTCCTACCCATTTGACTCTGAAGCTCATAGATTGGGCCACTGTAGGTCCCTGCCCAAGGTCCACTATAATTTGTGCCCTCCTGGCTCAGAGTGAATGTCAATGGTAACTGTTCTGTTTTGACTAGCAATCCTGAGGGTCTTCCCCTCCGTGCTTGATTTTTTTTTCTTTTTTTTCTCATTAAAGGGGCCATCCCTTGACTCACTTCTTCAAGAGGCCTATTCACTGAATGGGCTTTACCTCACTCAAAGTGAGAACCTGAAAAGGGCCAGGGTCTCCCTTTGCATCCTGGGCCATCTCCAGTCATCCTGATGAATATCAGGCAACTTGACCCAGATGGCTTTAGAGCAGAAAATGAGACTGGTGACCTTGAACAGCCCTCCCTCACTCAAATCAAAGTCAACTTCAAGTCATGTCATCATTTTCCTCATGTCATGGTCTTCTTGGAAAACAAAGGATGAACACAACTCCCCATGAACTAATGACTAGCAAATTTTGACTTCTTGCTCTAATTCCTATAATTCAGAATTGACTTCTTCATAGATAAAAATTCCTTTGCCCTTCTACTTCTTCTGGTGCTCTCATCCCTACCCCACTCAGCATCCTCCCATTCAATTCCTGTCTTCTGCATTCCCCACCCATAGTGCTCTTTACAACTTTTTATCTTACTACAAATTCTCCTTTGTCCTAGATCTTTTCCTTTCCTATATATTTTAATCTTTAACTCTTCATTGAAATCTAGCTTCCTTCTGAAGGCCACATCTCTTACCACATTCTACAAGGCTTCATTCTATTTCTCTCTTATCTTACTATTCTCTCAGACACAGGTGGTGAGACAAAAGAATTATAGCATACCTTCATTGATACTTTTAGGTTCTCCCTTTGCCACCATAACTCAGTAGCCACTTATTTTCCATCCTATTCAGATCCTTGTTTCTGTCATTTTCTGTCATTCTGACCTCTAGATCTCCTAGAGACCTCTCTTAAACTTCCTAGTACCTATCCCATAGCCTTCTTCAGGGCAACCATTAATCCCTTTGGACACTTTGGACTTTCTCAACTTCCATGATATCAGTTTCCAGTCTACTTCAATAATGATTAGTATGGCTGAGCTGGTAGTCAGAATTGCTTTCCCTCCCCACCTCACTTTCCACCCAGTGTGCACCTGCACCCACATGAATGCTTATGAGCATACACACATGCACATGCAACTGAATTTGAATTTGCTCCAGATTCCAGAATTCTTTGTTACATGGTTAGAACTTTTGATAGGTGACATTTGCAGAGTATTAGCAATAACGCACTATTCCTTCTATTTCTTTGATCTTTTCTTCTTTTTTATGGATTTCTACATTCCAGTTTTCCAGAGTTCACTTTTTTGGGTTACTCTCCTCAGGATGAAATTAATGAGATAAATTAATTCATACTGTTAGGTACTTAATTAATTACTTCTTCTAGAATATGAATCTCTAGTGGCAGAAAGTTGAGTAGAATGAGACATTTGTTCCTTTCTATCTTTCTATGCTCTCACCAGTTACTTACTACATTACACTTCTATAAATGCCCATCCATGTCACCTTTAAAAACACATTCTTGATGCCTGGTATCTATTTTAAAATGCAAACAGTGGTGGATTTGCCATCAAAAGACTGACATCAAAAATGGATTATGTCACTTGCTAATTGTGTGAATTTAGACAAATCACTTAACTTCACTACTCAATTTTGAAATTGCGAATGGAGACCATAACACCTGGGTGTACAACCTGTCTCATGGGATTTTGTGAATTTCAAGTGCTCTAACAAATGCTCTAACAAACGACTACATATACACACTGATAGGTAACAGTCATCCAGTCCACTAGACACCAGGTAGGAACTTGATGTCTTGATTCAGGCCTGTACTTACTTTTTGGTAATTGGCCAACACAAGAATGATATCCTAGAAAAGCTATCTCGGGGGATTAAAATCATAGTTCTCTTGACTTACTATAAGACCTTGGGAGAGCTGTAGGAAAATCTTAACTAGAATAGACTAGACAATTATGAATTTACCTAAATTTCTCTCTCCACCTTTGAATGGAATTCAGTATGGGCTGAATATGGTATATGCTATGAATAAATCTCCTTTACTTGAGAAATCAATAACTAAGGGAGAACTGTTTTTGTTTAGGTAATTTTGCCAATCAGAGTCATAGCAGTGGTGATACTTTACATCTTTCATGAAAAGAAAGCACATTTCCTGTCTGTTTTTTAGAAGCAAATTCTTAGCCCATTAAAGTTATAAAAAGTTGGGCTTCTTTCTGCTATCTGAGATCTACAATCTAAATTAATATTAATTTTTGGAGCAATGTAGTATAGTGGACAAAGTATTGGCCTTTGAGCAAAGAAGACTTTGGCTCAAGTCCCACCTATGATATATACTGGTCTAGTCTCTATCCTTGTTAAATATTTAGCAACAAAATACTGTCCATAAGTTTAATGTACTTGGAATTCTACTGTCAACATTTTGGTGTTATTCAGAGATTAGTCTGAAGTGAAATTAATCAAGTGAAATTATTTCTACACTTCCCCTTTGCAAGTCTCTTCAGCCTATTTGCTGTTATATACCTGAAATAATTAAAGAATCCTAATTATTATACTTAGGTAAAACAAAAATAGAAAAGAAAGGAGAGGTATGAATTAACACTGATGATTCAATACAGAACCTTTTAGTTCATATGATGAAAACATAGGAAATGGATTTATATTCACACCTTGAAGTTGTAATTGCAAAAGTATGGAGTCACAGTGTGTAAATGATAAGAATCAGCATAAATTTGGTCAAATTTAACATACATATGCATATATGTACATATCCATGTGTATATTGTATATTATTTATGTAATTATATAATATATGTTATAATAGCACACATGTATATATGTATGTATGTATGTACATATATATATGTATATGTATTTTTTCTTCTTTTTTCCAGCTAAAGAGGCGGAAATGCTGGGCCCTTCTGTGTCCTTTACTAACTTTATTAAAACTGTATTGTGGCCAATGATTTTGTTACCACCAATCATTTGCAGAATGGCTAGTAGATTCTTTAAAAGACATGAACAAATTTCTGATGTTTCAAGGGGGCAGAGGTATAATGAGTCATAGAAAGGTTTCAAAGATTGACTGCAATGCGTCTGTCAGAAATCAGGCTCTGACCTTCATGTTACATATGATACCTGAGCACTGCTTTTGTGTGACATAATTTTCATTGAAACTTCCCTGTGTGCCTATTGGACTACATGATCCTGATTATTGGAACATAGATAAGAGTTCAAAGTAATTTTTCAGATCATCTAATGATCCCCAGAGAGATTTAAGTGACTTGACTAATGATATACAGTTAGTCAGTGGCAGAGCTAGAATTTAAACTGAAATCTTTTGATTCCAGACCCAGCATCTTAGTTCTATCATTAAGAGGTTTAACATGTGACCTTTCTTGTGTGTTACTGGAACAGAAATGAAATTTCCTTATTGAATTTGAGGAATTGTGTGGCTGGAAGCAGAAAGGGTCATCAACCAATCATGGATTTTATATTCACCAAGCATGACAGCAGGAGATAAAAAAGAGTATGACAGTGAACATTAGAATCATTGAAGAAGGTGATAGATGTCCCAAAAGGCAAGATACGGAAGCAGTAAAAATAAGGCATTTCCCAAAAGTTCTAGTGTAGTCCTAAAATTCAATTGCTGTGTACATTTTGTACATAGAGGGGTGGTACAATATAATGGCACAGACTTCAAAGAAGGAGACTTCGTTGGGAGATGTTGGTAAAATAATTATCTGAAAGCAGTGGGAAATGAAGAAAAGGAGTTGTGGGTGGGATGGGGAAAGAATGTTCAGGGATGAGAGACTTCCATCAGATATCATTAGGAAGGAGATACTCTAGGGAGGTGTAGTGGTAATCAGGGCAGGATTTTTTTTTTTTGTTGTTCTTTTCTTTTGGGATGTTAAGGCTATCAAGTGCCTTTACTGAGTCTGACCTTTGGTTGAATGGGGCAGGTAAAGTGGGATCTTTTTGTTTTGGAGTGTTTCACAGCCCTAAGGCAATCAGGAGTCATTGATTTGAAATAATGTATATGATATGGTGCTAGTGATTGAAGAACTTTCCCACACACTAAATGCTAAGTTGGCCCCAGCTTTCAGGGTCCTGGACAGGGTATAAGAGCTCTGAGATTGACATTTTGCCTTTGGAGATATACTCATTGAAAGAGTGTTGGTGACGAGACTCTGGGTAGCTGCTGGAGCCCCCCTGGTTTTGAACACCCAGATGTTGGTGCCTCTCTCTGGTAACGATATAATTCTTTGGTCAGGCAGTTCAAGGCCTGTGTGTTGATAACTGTTTGCTCTGTTTATATTGTCTCCGTTTGTAATTTCTGTTTGTATTTGCTCTGAAGTTCAGGATGCTGGCTTTTCCCCCTGAACTAAGTGAACGATATATGTATGTTTGATCAAAGTGAGATTGTTAACCCCTTAAGGTAACTTTCCTTAGAAAAGCAGATCAAAGGACCTGTGCTGGCAGCTCTTCTGTGTGCTGGTATTGATCTTACAGAGCCTCAGTAGTGGCAAGCCATGTAGTTGTCACACGAGGGAGCCACACTTCCAATAACATAAACAGATAAAGGGAGAATATTTGGAAATTGCAGAAAATACAAGGGAGTTTGCTCACCAAAGAAAAAGGGTGTGAGAGGCCAAAACAAACATTGGTTGATTGGTTGGTTGTTGTCCTTTGAAGAAGAGCAAAGTGATATCATTATGCTTGCATGAAGATTCAGTGTGTCTGACTGTGGCTGATCAGGCCAATACAAACTCAAAATGCTCTACCATAGGGCAGGCACAAATATTCCTTGTGAACATTTGGGGTGGATACTCCAAGCTTATGCATCCTGTGTTTCCTTTGAGCTCTTTCAATTCTGCTTTGCTCATAGAGCACAGCACCTTCTCTGATGTGGGCACACCATGCTGAACTGTCCTGTGCCAGTGTCTCCCATGTCACACAATCAATTCCAAAGTTCTTGAAACATTGAGAGTGTCCTTGTATCGCTTCTTCTGACCGCTATGTGAATGTTCGCCCCGTGTGAGTTCTCCATAAAATAGTTCTTTTTGGCAAGCATGCATTTTGCATTCGAACAATGTGGCCAGCCTATCAGATTTGTGCTCTCTGAAGCAGAGTTTGAATGCTTGGCAGTTTAGTGTCTGGTACCTTTTCTTGCCAGGTGATCTTCAGAATCTTCCTAAGACAATTCAAATGGAAGCAATTCAATTCCCTGGCATGGTGCTGGTAGACTGTCCAGGTTTCACAGGCATACAACAATGAGGTCAGTACAACTGCTCTGTAGACCTTCATTTTGGTAATCAGTCTAATACCTCTTTTCTCCCATACTTTCCTTGGGAGCCTCCCAAACATGGAGCTAGCTCTGGCAATGCATGCATCAACCTCATTATCAATGTATACATCCCAGGAAAGTACACTACCAAGTTAAATGAACTTGTCCACAGCATTCAAAACTTCTCCATGTACCGGAACTGATGGTTCCATGTACAGATGGTGTGGTGGTGGCCGATGGAGCACCTGTGTTTTCTTGGTGTTAATTGTTAGACCAAAATTAGCACAAGCAGCAGAGAAATAATTCATATGTTGTTGTGTCTCAGCTTCAGAGGCTGCATTGAGTGCACAATAATCTGCAAACAGAAAATCACTCACCAACACTCCCTCCACTTTGGTCTTGGCTTGTAGCCTTTTCAAGTTGAAGAATTTCCCATCAGTGTGGTAGATGACCTTGATGCTGTCTGTGTTCCTCCTCATTGAAAGCATTTGACAGCATGGCTTGAAAACGTCATGCTAAAAGGCATGGGAGCAAGCACACAACCTCGTTTCACTCCATTGGTGGCACAAGAGCATCGTCTATTATCTAGAACCCGGGCAAGCATGCTGTCATGAAATTCATGTACAATGCTGATGAACTTCTCCAGGTTACCAAATTTTGACAACACTTTTCATGAGCTCTCACAAGTGACAGTATCAAAGGCCTTGGTCAAATCTGCAAATGTTGTATATAGATCTCTGTTCTGCTCCTGGCATTTCTCCTGGAGCTGTCAGGCAGCAAATACTATATTAACTGTTCTTTGGCCCTTTCTGAAGCCACACTGGCTCTCAAGTGGATTACCACCTTCCAGGTGAAGGATCAGCCTATTAAGGACTCTGGCAAGAATCTTGCCAGCAATGACTAAGTCTTTTTCAGTAGATGGACCCGATTGTTGTGATAGTGGTAAACCACTAGGAAAACAAATAAACAAAAAGTTATAATTTTATTGTTGACTGCAGTTTGAGTTTTCTTCTAGAGTCACTTCGGGATTTAATGTCTGGAACAAGCCAGTGCAGTGTAGTGTATCAGCTCTGTGTATACTACCTTATACTTTTCTAGCCACTTACATCTATGCTACTTCATTTACTTCTCAAAACAATCTAGTGACGTGAGTTAGGCCAATGTCATTATCTTCACCATACAGATGAAAAAATTGAGATGAGAGGGGTTATTATTTGATTACAGTCAGTTAATAATAGGGCTGAGATTAAAACCCAGATCTTTTCATTTATAATCCAATGCTCTTTTCAGTACACAATATTGCCTCCTACTGTTCTCTTCTTAGAGACTTATTCAAATGGGCTAGTCTTATTATTGCTTTTCCTCCCTATTTACAGAATGAGTTATATCTCTTTCCCTTAGCTTGAAGTGGTCACTATAATTTAATCACTTAAAAAAGCCCCAGTTGCCATCAAGTAACCAAAAATCAATGGCAGCTTAAAGTTTTGCCAAAGAGAAATGAGAAGTTATGAAGTCCATGTGCTTTACTGAAAACCCTTGTCAATTTTTCCTTTGGGAATTCCATGGTGTTCAATCCTTCTCTAATGATTAGACTTCAGCTGAAAGTGCTTTGGTGGAACATATGCAAATTGCTTGGATCTTTAACTAATCTAACTTTCTCACTGAACAAGAGTGAAATAGCAGAGTACCTTGGTGATAATGCTAAAATAAAAGAATTGATCCACCCAGCTTTGTACTTATATTGCACAGAAACATTACTCACTGGCTAATATATTTTTTGCTAAATATGACTTGGATCTGAACAACATAAAAAATTGGTATTACAAAATTTTAAAATACGTTTTGCATAAGAAATAATCATTAATTTGTATCAACTCAAAATGATTGCTAATCTTCTAGACAGGGGTGGGGAACCTATGGCCTAAAGGCCACATGTGACCCTCTAGGTCCTCAAGTGTGACCCTTTAACTGAATCCAAAACTTCACAGAACAAATCTCCTTAATAAAATTAATATCCTTTTATCATAAATAAGTAAAATCCTTTTACTAAGGGATTTTTTTTCTGTGAAGTTTGGATTCGGTCAAAGGGCCACACTTGAGGACCTAGGGGGCCACATGCATCCTCGAGGCTGCCAATTCCCCACCCCTGTTCTAGACTTTGCTATGGTTTAAACTAGATGGCCTCAAAGGACCCTTAAAACTCTGAGGCATTGTGATTCCATTTAAGTAATACTATTACAGTTGAATATTTTAAAAAATAATGCTTTACATCTTGATATGCATATATGTGTGCATACATATGTATATGTTCAAGTCTACCCTTCTAGCTATCTGTTTATCTATGGAGAGTACTTGGTTGTGTTTTTAATGAGACTGTTGGAAACCTATGTTTGCATTGCCAACTCATCCCTGTATTCAGATATATGCACTACACATACTGTTGACACAACCAATTTTATTTTTTTGTAACAACATCGTTAGCAAATTTGTATAAGTCTACAAACCCTGCTATAAAGTAATCAGACTTTCCACTTGTTTGTAACTGTTTCTTAAGGAGCATTCAATCATACTGGGCTTGTTTTCAAAGCCATCCCAACTTGGTAGATTCTGTCATAACCTGACAAGATATCAGATAAGACTTTAGTAGAAGCAGCACAGTACAGCATTTTTTTTTCTGATGGAATGTAATGCCAGTTCACTTAATGTTCTGTTTTCATGGAAGTGGTGAACAGCATTAGGTTGCTCTTACACTATCGAACAAAACTCTTAAATCTGAAGACAGGCATCTCTCCAGAGGGATGAAGGGAGAATAATAAAATTCAAATCAATTTTGCCACCTCTGTCAGAGAAAACTACAGAATGGGAGATCTAGAGACAACTACTACTATTATTACTACTGCCAGCAAAAAGTATCTATCAGATTTAAGGTCTATAAAACACTTTACATGCATTACGTCTTTGATCTTTGTAACCCGTGGGTAGGTGTTATTCTTATTTTTATTTTATAGGTAGAGAATTGATGCTCAGAGAAGTTTAGTGATATGTCCTGAATCACAAGACTAGCAAGAATCTGAAATAGGAGTCAAAATCGGGTTTTCCTGACCACACATTCAGCTCTTTAACCACTCTACATAATTATTTTGATTATTGTAGAGGTCAAGAAGATGTCAATTTGAATTTTGCCTTAGGCAAGTGAAAGATTCTCTGAATCTCAGTTTACTGGTAAAATGGGTATAATATAACTTTTAGTGTGTAATTAGGGAGAAGTTCCCCCAATCGATCTCTGCCATGGCAAAGCAGTAAGAATTGAATTTTATGCTCAATCAGCATTGGACAGGCAATTGAGGACTGCTTAAAAACAGGAGAAAATATGAACACTTGTTAAAAAAAAAAAGGACAGCCAGTCTGCTAGTCTATCAGGTACCTGCTTTAAGGCAAGCATAACTCAAGCCTTGCCACACTCCCAGTCTAATCAATTCGTACATTTGTTAACTTTTAGGGAAAACATAGCCCATCCCATGTTGATGACAGGGAGGGACAACTGTAGTAGAATTGATCCCATCTTAAGGGGGGCAAATATAGCCAGGCAAATTTTGGGAATACAACCTATTGGTGCTTACCTCACTGAGTTGTTGTGAGGAAAATATAGATGAATACTATATAAATTTCAGATATTATTTAGTATGCCTGTGCATTATAAATTCTTTCTGCATTTTGCTATTTTGACATCACTAACTTAATTCATTTTTTTTTGACTACTGGCACCTTCAAAAATCAGGAGTTCACCCCATTCAAGATTAATTTCAGAAGATATTTAAGAAATGTGAGCAAAACATTTTCATCATATTTTCATTCTGATTAGATTTATTCACTCTCTGTTCATGGTCTCTGATCTGCCACCCCTTCTAATGAAAAATGAGTCATAGCTTGTGTTTTTACTAAAAATGAAGTCATGTGTGCAGTGGTCACAGGTGTGTTTTTAGGGAGCATATATTTATTTGTGCTTAAAAAATCCTCTGGCCAAATGAATCCATTAATTATAATTTTTTCAATTTTGTTGTGTTCATGAAATATATTTAAATCTTGAGAAAAGAGCACAGTAAAAAAAAGTTAATTTATAAAAGTATAATTGGGAAATAACGAAGCAAATAAAAAACGTTTAAAATAATAATAATAAATATTCAGTAGTATAACAAATAATAATACTTGAGCATTGAAACAAGCAGAATTTATCAAAAAGACAGTTGCATGACTTTTAAGGAAAATTAAATACTAACCAATTCCATTTTAAAACATGAGAGGAAAAAGTGTGAATATTTTTCTATTAAATCTCCCCAAACTGAGGTATCCAGGAGAGGATTCTGGGAAGATGGCAGAGTAGGTCAGAAAATTCCAAGCTCTCAAGGTTTTCCCCCACGAAAGAGTTAAAATATCACCTTGGGGGGGGTAGGGGGGAGGGGAGAGGGGAAAAAAAGAACAAAGTTAAAAAGTGTGCAGCAGAGAACAACAGAAAACACAAGGAAGCAAAGAAAAGATGGACAATTCTCAACACAAGGTGTATTATTTATCATGCAGGCTTTCTTGAAATGAAACTTTATTGTTACATGTTTTGTATCCTCTCCTATGTTCTGTTATGCACACGACATGCTTTTTTTCTTTCTTACTTTATATTTAAGTTTTAATATTTAAGTTTATGATATGTTTTTGTTTCTTTTTTCTATTTTGCATTTGTGTTCTGGTAAAATAAAAAACTGTCAAAAAAAAAGAAATGATGGAAATGAAAAAAAAAAAAACTGAGTTATCCAACAAAGGATATCCTTTGAGAAGAATCCCTCCAGTGGGTTCTTCTAAATGCAAAAGGTCCAGTATTTATTGCATACAAGGTCCCCACAGTGAACCACCTGATCTGGGCCAATACCACTTCCACTCACATGAGCAGGTTAGATCTCCCAAAGAGCAGCATATGAAACTACATCTCAGACATACAGGAGTTACTTTGATGGACTGGTGTTCATGTGCCCCTATCCAGGTTGATCTCTATTGATTACCAGTTAGTCTGAATTGATTAGCTTTTAGAAAGGAATATTTACCGTTCGTATTATAAGAAAAGTTACAAAACACCTACCCACCATCCCCTCCCATTTCTGAGACACACTCATAAAATTACGTAGGGAGTCCAGGGGAAAGTGGGCTCAAGCTTAGCAAGCACAAGTTGTATAACTCTGTAATAAGTCTTGATGGTCTTGATGCCACCATTATAGTCTCCTTTTTAGGGAGGCTGTTCTAGCTTATGGAATCTAGGCGTGGAAAAATACCGAAAGTAATATTTTTTAAAGTTAATACAGATGTATGCCCAAAAATTATATTTTGTCACCTGACAGTTTGTCGTTTCTCCCTGCACTTGTATACCTCAAAAATCCCATGTGCCCTGAACCTCAACGTTCAAATCAATTAGGTCATATAGTCCCACATGCCCTTTCTCCTTCCTGTCCTTTGCTCAGATGCAGAAAGGATAAGCAACTTGCTCAATGTTTAGAAGCCAAGATGCAACAACGACCTCAGGTGTTAGTACTCCTTCCATAACACCACATATCTTATTAAACAATGATTAGCTTTACAAAAAGTCTTCAATTCATAAAAATATTCACTACATATCTTGTTTCAATCTTGAACTTTCCTAGTTCAATTAATCAAATATTCTTTTTTTCTATTTCTTTTTTTAAATTTAATTTGTTTAATATATTTAGTTTTCAGCATTGATTTTCACAAGAGTTTGAATCACAAATTTTCTCCCCATTTCTACCCACCCCACCACTCCAAGATGGCGTATATTCTGGTTGCCCTGTTCGCCAGGCAGCCCTCCCTTCTGCCACCCCGCTCCTCTCTCATCCTCTTTTCCCTTCCTTTCTTGTAGCGCAAGATAAATTTCTATGCCGCATTGCCTGTGTATCTTATTCTCTAGTTGCAGGCAAAAACTTTTTTTTTTTGTTTTTGAATGTCTGTTTTTAAAACTTTGAGTTCCAAATTCTCTCTCCTCTTCCCTTCCCACCCACCCTCCCTAAGAAGTCAAGCAATTCAACATAGGCTATATGCGTATCCTTATGTAAAACCCTTCCATAATACTCATGTTGTGAAAGACTATATTTTGTTCCTTCCTAACCTATCCCCCTTTATTGAATTTTCTCCCTTGACCCTGTCCCTTTTTGAAAGTGTTTGTTTTTGATTACCTCCTCCCCCATCTGCCATCCCTTCTATCATCCCCCCCCTTTTTATCTTCTTCCTCCTTCTTTCCTGTGGGGTAAGATACCCAATTAAGTGTGTATGGTATTCCCTCCTCAGGTCAAATCTGATGAGAGCAAGATTCACTCATTCCCCCTCACCTGCCTTCTCTTCCCTTCCTGCAGAACTGCTTTTTCTTGCCACTTTTATGCAAGATAATTTACCCCATTCTA
>CM053622.1:513366393-513405359 GCA_028646595.1 Phalanger gymnotis
GCTTTTTGGAGCTCTTTTGCCATTTGAGTTAGTCTATTTTTTAAAGTGTTGTTTTCTTCAGTATATTTTTCAGTATTTTTTGGGTCTCCTTTAGGAAGTCATTGACTTGTTTTTCATGGTTTTCTCGCATGCTTCTCATTTCTCTTCCCAATTTTTCCTCTACTTCTCTAACTTCCTTTTCCAAATCCTTTTTGAGCTCTTCCATGGCCTGACACCAGTTGTTTTTCTTGGAGGTTTTTGTTGTAGGCTCTATGACTTTGTTGACTTCTTCTGACTGTATATTTTGGTCTTCTTTGTCACCAAAGGAGGATTCCAGAGTCTGAGATTGAATCTGGGTGTGTTTTCGCCACCTGGCCATGTTCCCAGCCAACTTACTTGACCCTTGAGTTTTTCAGTGGGGTGTGACTGCTTGTAGATTAAAGAGTTCTATGTTCCACGCTTGGGTGGATGCGCTGCCACACCAGCACTCCTCCTTCCCCAAGGACCACCAACCAGGACTGGACTTAGATCTTCAGCAGGCTCTTCACTCCTGCTCTGATTAGTCACTTAATTCCTCCCACCAAGTAGGCCTGGGGCCTGAAGCAACTGCAGCTGTAGTTCTGTAGCTGCCCCACCTCTGCTGCCCCCAGGACGGTGGCTGAACCACAAATTCCCTGTCCCCAGCAGCTTTTCCCACTAACCTTCTCTGTTGTCTTTAGTGTTTGTGGGTTGAGAGGTCTGGTAACTGCCACAGCTCACTGATACAGGGCTCTAGGGCACACTCCGCCCGGCTCCTGGTCTTGTTGGTCCATGCTGCCCATGCTGGGCTCTGTTTGGCTCAGCTCTGCTCCTCTCTGCTCCCAGCTCCAGGCAGGATAGACCTTACCCAGAGACCATCCAGGCTGTTCTGGGCTAGAGCCCTGCTTCCCTCCACCACTTTGTGGGTTCTGCTGTTCTAGAATTGGTTCAGAGACATTTTTTATAGGTTTTTGGAGGGACTTGGTGGGGAGCTCACACTACTCCCTGCTTTCTAGCTGCCGTCTTGGCTCTGCCCCCCCCCCCAACTGCTAGAATTAATGGAAAACATTCTCTGTCTTTCTCTTTATCTGTCTCTGCCACATCTATCTCTGTCTCTGTCCATTTTTATAGTCTCTGTCTCTCTTTCTCCTTTGTTTCTCTCTTTGACACTTTGTCTTTCTGTCTTTGACTATATCTCTATCTGTTTTCGTCTCTGCCCAACTTTGTCTCTGTTTCTTTGTTGCTTTCACTGTGTCTCTGTTTTTTCTTTCTTTTACTCTATCTCTTTCTGTTTCTTTGTGTCTGACTCTGTCTCTGTCTCTGATTTTGTCTGTCTTTCTGTCTCAGTTTCTCTCTCTGTCTTCATCCCTCCCTGTCTCTTTCTGTCTTTGTCTCTCTCTCCTGTTTCTATCTTTCTGTCTCTATTTCTTTTTCTTTCTCTGTCTCTGATGCAGTCTGCCTCTCTTTATCTCTCTGTCTTTATGCCTCTGATTCTGTCCCTCTGTCTCTCTCTTTTTCTGTGTCTATCTCTCTGTCTGACACTGTCTCTGAATTTCTGTCTGTCTTTCTGACTCCAACTCTGTCTCTGTCTGTCTTTGAATGTAGCTATCTCCCTGCTCCTGTCTATCTTTGCTTCTCTCTGTGTCTCACTCTCTATCTCTCTGTGTGTCTATCTCTCTGTCTCTGATACTGTTTCTCTATCTCTCTCTCTCTGATTCTGTCCCTTTGTCTCTTTTTCTGTCTCCATCTCTCTGACTGCCTGTCTCTCTATCACTGTCTCCTTTGTCTTTCTCTCTGTCTCTGACTCTGTCTCTGTCTCTGTCTGTCTTTGTCCTGTCTCTATCTCCTCATCCTTGTCTGTCTCATGTCTCTGGCTCTCTGGCTCTGTTTCTGGCTTTCTCTCTCTCTCTCTCTCTCTGTCTCTCTTTTTCTCTCTCTCTCTCCTATTAGATTTCAAGGAGGAAAAATTGTGGTAAGCTTTGGGGCAAGAGAGGAACTGGATTGTCACTCAGGAACCATGTGTCTGTGAAAACATGGTACCTCTGTTCTTGACTTCTTTTGTCTTTCTTGATCTTATGCGAATGAGTACCCTGAGCTAGGCATTACTCAGGGCAGCCAGTGTGATCAGAAGATCCATCAAAGTCATCTAAGGTCCAATCAACAATTTGGTCATATCTTAGAAGTCCCTTACAATTTGGAGATACTGTGATCTCACAAACTATCACTATTGTGCAAACTATCCTGTATCATTTGAGTGGTTAAAGGGGAGACGGGAAGGGGAATGCTTTAGCACTCTTAGGTCAAATAATCTCACCATCTTTTAGTTTCCCATTCCCTATCCTTCTGTGATTTTGTTTAATGCACTCATGAAAAATGGTAAATGCCTTTGGATTATGACCCTTAATTTATGCATCATAGGTTAGAAAATTATATTTTAACTTTCTCTTTCAGCAGCAAAAACAGCACTAGAAACTGCAGATAACCTTGACATTTAAATTTATTTTTATTTTTACTTTAAAATTAATTAATTTTTAGTTTTCAACATTCACTTCCATAAGATTTTGAGTTCTAAATTTTCTCCCTTCCCTCCCCTCACAAGATGGCATGCAATCTGATATAGGCTTTACATGTGTATTCATGATAAACTTATTTTCACATTAGTCATATTGTAAAGAAGAATTAGAACCAACGGGAGGAACCATGAGAAAGAAGAAATAACAACAAACAAGAGAGCAAATAGTGTACTTTGATCTATATTCAGACTTTATAGTTCTTTCTGTGGATGTGGATCGCATTTTGCATCATGAGTTTTTTGGAATTGTCTTAGATCCTTGCATTGCTGAGAAGAGCTAAGTCTATCAAAGTCTGTAATTGAACAACGTTGCTGTTACTGTGTACAATGTTTTCCTGGTTCTGCTCGCTTCACTCAGCATCAATTCATGTAAGTCTTTCCAGGTTTTTCTGAAGTCCACCTGCTCGTTATTTCTTATGGAACAATAGTATTTCATTCATATATGACAAGTGGTTTAGCCGTTCACCAATTGATGGGTATCTCTTCAATTTCCAATTCTTGGCTACCATAAAGAGAGCTGCTATAAATATTTTTGTACATGTGGGTCTTTTTTCTCATTTTTATCATCTCTTTAGGATAGAGACCTAGAAGTGATACTGCTAGGTCAAAGTTTTATAGCCCTTTGGCCATAGTTCAAAATTGCTCTCCAGAATGGCTGAATCAGTTCACAACTCCACCAACAATGCGTTGGTGTTCCAGTTCTCCCATATTTTCTCCAACATTTATTATTTTCCTATTTTGTCATGTTAGCCACTCTGATAAGTGTGATGTGGTACTTCAAAGTTGTTTTGATTTGCATTAAATTTATTTTTAAATTAAGCCTAGAAATTATAGACAAAAGATTAGTCTATACCATTCAAAATAATTCTGTGGTATGAATTAGCATGTCCCATTTTTAAGTTAAAAACTAAGAATTAAACTACTTTTAGTTTTCTTAAATCTTATTGGAAACTAACTCAAGCAATATTTAAGTTTCTCATCTATAATCCTATCATTAAACTCAGATATTTTAATTTTGTGATATTACAACTTGCTTGGGTTTTAACATTCATGTTAGATAAATAAGGCACTTTAAACCTTTTATTAGGGATTTTTCTTTCTTGGAGAGAGTAGAAGCAAACCATCATCTGTCTATGACTAGGTATATGACCTAGAAATTACAGACAAAAGATTAGTTTATACCATTCAAAATAATTCTGTGGTATGAATTAGCATGTCCTGTTTTTAAGTTAAAAACTAAGAATTAAACTACTTTTAGTTTTCTTAATTCTTATTGGAAACTAACTCAAGCAATATTTAAGTTTCTTATCTATAATCCTATCATTAAACTCAGATATTTTAATTTTGCAATATTACAACTTGCTTGGGTTTTAACATTAATGTTAGATAATAAGGCACTTTAAACCTTTTACTAGGGATTTGTCTTTCTTGGAGAGAGTAGAAGCAAACCATCATCTGTCTATGACTGCATAGTTACATATTCTTCATAATCAAAATTGTGTTACTAAAACATCATATATCTATTACCAAGAGCAGGGGGCAGGGTCACTAAAACCTTTTTCTCTATTCATCTTTATCTTAATGCAACAGCCCTCTGGCAAAGCATAGACTGGCCACAAAACCCTTAGGAGTTTTATTTCTTTCCAGAGGATGCTAAGGTAAAATCTGGAGGTCGGGATTTGCCCTGCCCCAACCTCTCTTGGGAGAGAATTCATGAGGAGAGAAGAAGAAGGAAGTGGCAAGGTATTCCCTAATATGTGGAACAGCATTGAGGCTGATGGGCAGTTAACTACCTCAAACCAAAGCCTCCAAGTGGTAGTGAAAGAGGTAAAAGTTAAAGAGATAAGTGTGAGGTAATAGAAAGTATTTTTAAAAATTTTATATCCACTCTCAGGTGTCTTATCATTCAGAGAAAAACAAAGGGTCTTCCCCTTCTCTGCCACCCCACCCCTTTACCTCAAATCTGTGCAACTTCCAGTCATTCCTAATCATGTCCTTTGAGGCTGTTAAAGCATGCACCTGACTGATCTAATTTTCTTATAAGCAGCTGTGGTGGATCCTATCCTTGCTATGTCCCACTGTTTGCTTCATGAACATGTATGGAATAGCCCTGGGAGCTATACGGGAGAAAGTGACCTTTTCTAGCCCAGATCTGGGGTCCTAAGTCCTTGCTCCATCATCAGAGAGTTTTCATTCTCTAACTAGGGGCTCTATCTCTAAGAAGCAATTCATTACTGTGAACTTTTAAAAATCTCTCTCATCAGATACAAACCTAGCACAGTGATCCCTAGGATCCTACAATCAATCCTTAGTTCAGTTGAATGTATTTGTGCTTTCTGTATCTTGTAACTTTTGCTCATTGGAAAGAGAAGAACGGTCCTTGAAGCATAGACTTGTGTACTATTCATCTTACCTTCCACAATGCCTACCAGTGTCTTTTATGTTGTCTATACTTAGTCAGTGTTTTGGAATGAATGTAAAGAGAAAAGTACGGGTTTTGTATGTTAGTTTTTGTTGATTGTCTGTAATATTTGCATAAGGTTAAATGCCCTATGGGTGGTGATTTTCTCAAAGTTGATCCTTTTTGCCTTATTAGTAACTAATATAGTATCACATACCCAGTGGGCCCTCAGTAAATATTAATTGATGATGATTTACTTATTGTTCCAGTATGCTAAATGATCCCCTAGTGGCTACCAAAGAGTTAATGTACCACCCAAAGTATCTAACTTTTATCCAGGGAGTAGTTTATTCACTGAAAGGCTCAGAATCACTCTGATGCTTGTTAGATTTGGCAGCTCAATGTCTCAACTGGGATTGACTTGAACACAAGAAGAAAGAAAATAAGACTGGGCCAAAAAAGAGAAAACCATAATATTATTTCCCTTCTGCTGATAAAAAATCATCTTTCAGTTGAAATACAGCATCTATGTATTATTATTCTTATTATCATTGCTACCTCTTTCCACAGTTATAGATCTCTCCATCAAGATTTAAAACAAAAGCAAACCACTTGGAATCTTCTAATTTCTGACTTGGTCTATGCAGACATAATTTCTTTTCTAACTCGTGTCTTTTGTTTTGTTATTTTAAATATTAATAGCATCATATATTTTAGGTCAAAGAGTGCTTTCACACAGACACATATTTATGGCTGGAGAGAAAAGGCATTCTCTTGCCATAATCTGCATGGCTAGGGATCCTTGTACCCATTTGAAGGTGTCAGGTAAGTCATCAGAAACCACTAATGGTGATTTTCCTTTAATTGAACTAATAAAGCCTCTACTTTGGGATGTGGTTTCTGGTAGGCTTTTGACAATGTCTGGGATATGGTTTGCTCACTTTAATTGAAGCAGTGAAATATTCAAGTCTTTTCTGGTTCCCTTTTGTAAACTGAAAGCATATCAGCACTCAAACCTTTCAGGCAGCAAACGACCAAGCTAAAATGAAATCAGGGAGCATTTTTTTGTTCTGGAATAGTATATGAATTAAAAAAAAAATATTTCTACAAATTCAGAAGCTGGGTTATGTTTAAGGATGTTACTTTTGCATAGGATGGTGAACAAGTGGTGAGTAATCTGTATAAATTATGTGAAATCAAATAAAGGGCATTATGTAGAAGAATTATTTTAATTGTAAGGAAAAAAATCACAAGTTGAATGGAATATTTTCATATGTGGATTCTTTCGTTGCTTAAAGAAAATAAGAGTTTAAGCAATAAAGGTGCATTAGTAGCTATTCATTTTTGTTTTCTTATTTTCCCCTTTCATCTTTCTCAATGGTTCCATCATTGTTTTCCTTAAAATTTCTGGTTTTTTATTTTCAATTAATTAATTATCCAAAAAAAAATTCGATATAGAAGGAGCTGGAAAGAGGATTGTATATCAGACCATAAACTTGTCACATATTTAAGTGTGTATAAAACTTAGTAAAATAATAACAAAATCACTGTTTGTTTACCTTTCTGGATTTCTAGCTGTGATTTGTTTTGTCTTATTGATGTTTTTAAAATTATACTTGGGAAGCATTTCATCAACACCCACAAATTCCCTTGTCCTTTTCAAGTTCTCCCTTATAACAAACAAGTGTACCCAAAATAAATACAAAATGGCCCTGTCTTACAACTTATTTAATGTTTGCTCCAAGGTAAGTTCTTCATTAATAGCATTCCACAGAACTATATGAGATAAGATGAAAGATGAGTTCTGATAATTCTGCCCATTTAAATTGATGTATTTCACATATTGTTGGTATACCATATATTTGAGAGTCTCATTACATGCTGCCTTGGTATTGTCCTCTAATTGTTTCATATACATAAATCGTATCTTTTCCAATGAGCTGGTAGGTTGCTTCTGAGTAGGAACTTTTCTGTATCCTTCAATAAACCAGGCATAGTATGGACCCATAGGTAGTATTCAATAAATATTTATTGACTTTTATTTCACTGGCCAGGGGAGAAAATTAATGAAATTGGAGGAAAAGAGATAACAGTTAAATATCAAACCCAAAGAAGAGGATTTAGGCTTTCTGACTTTAGATGTTTCTCTCCCCTTTCCACCTTATTGTATATTTTAAATATTGAAACTCATTTCTCCACCATTATTTTAAACACAAAGCAATTTATTCAAGTTTCTAAATTTGTGATATAATTTAATATTTGATGTTTTGGGGCAGAGGATACCTATATTGTTTAAATTTTTGTGGAAGAGAAAGTCACTTTAATGGTTGTCCAATGATGACAGAAAAAAAAAACACTTGAAATTCAAGCTGAATGAAGGATGGAGTCAAAATGCAGTGTCCTTTTCAAAGTTTTCTAAAATTACTTTCTTTGTTTTTAAAGATTTGAACAATTCACCTGAATATTTGTCCAATATCAAAGAACAGGTATGGGTGTTGACAATGGACATTATACTCTTTCGAATTCAGAAAGTTACAAAGATTTTCACATGGAAATAAAAGTTATACATTAAATGCCTCAATTACTAAGATGAATTCCTTAAACAATAATGAAGAGCACAATTAGTCTTGTCTGTTTTCTAATCTTTATTTTAGAGGTATAGTTCAGTTCTCTATTTTGCCTTTGAGGAAAGATAAGTTTTCTCCTAGACTCTGTTGAAATTTAACAGCTGCTCAAGGGCTTTGGATCACAGGGAAACATAACTGCTAGTACATAAAGAGCTTAACAAGAGACTTTAAAACTTTTTTGGGTTTTCCTACATTTTCTTAGGTTACTATTTCTATCCTATCATGAAAGGCCTTTCTCTTTTCTTCTAAAAAGTACAGGTGCACTGGGGAAGGCATGAATAAAGTGAGAAAAGATCTAGTGGTTTATGCTATTGAGATGAAGGAACATTATTTGAAAATCCCAGTGTGGAAGGAAAATGGGTTGTTTGCATGGAATCTTCTGTCCTCGTGGGTAACATTTTCATTCATTCCTTCTAGACTTTTCTTGTTGGGAAATTACTTTATAAATGGTGAGAGTAGCACTAGGTGGTGCAGTGGATAGAGTACTGGCCCTGGAGTCAGGAGGACCTGACTTCAAATTTGACCTCAGATCCTTACTAGCTGTGTAACCCTGGTGAAGTCACTTAACCATCTTTGTCTCAGTTTCCTCATCTATAAAACGACCTGGAGATGGAAACTGCAAACCTCTTCACTATCTTTGCCAAGAAAACCCCAAATGGGGTCCCAAAGAGTGAGACATGACTGAAATGAGTCAATAACTATTCTCACAAATAGTGAGAAGTGTTTTCTGTTCTGCGTGAACTGACTATATGAAGGACGTGGATGGTTATCACTCTTTAGAATCACAAGTAGCACCCAGCATGTGGGGGAAGATGAGGCTTCTCCTATAACAGGTCCTGCAACTGGACTTACACAGAACAAAGATGAGCTCTTTATGGTAAGAAAGACCTCTGATCTCTCTGGTAAGGAGGTCAGGCTTTTCTGACACTGGCTCATGATGTTACTCAAGGAAAATATAGCAGCCTAGCTTGATACAACTCATATTTCAGGTCTTCCAAAAAAGACATTCATGCTCCTAGAGAAGTTGATGAATAAATAAATTAGTCAATATTTTAATATGAACTATTTCATCATTTAATGTAACAGGTGTTATTTCCACCATTATAAAATAAATGCATGAAGAATAAAAGAGTGCATTGATACTTATTTTGCTACCCCTTCAGTGACCACTCATCCAACTTGCCCTCACACTCAAACATTGGGGTCTCCAGAGGGTCATTGGCTTATGATTGCCCTCAGTATTGTAGGGGCAACTCTGAGGAGCTGTGGTTTCTAACAATGTCAATCATAAGTTCTCATTATTATGTTTCCCATTGACGATCAGGCAGTCAGATGTAATTTGCTTTAGAAAAGGTATTTACTGAGATGTTATATGGAGAACAGTAGTTGCAAAAAAAACATTTTCCCCAGACCGAGAGTACATTTTCTCCCTGAACCCACAAGTTCCTCAGGAAAATAGTATCAAACTTAAAATACAATGGTAGTGAGGCACATGTGTAGACAACATGCTAGCAAAGGATTATCTCAAAATTCCTGGTAATTCAGTCCTTTTTTTTTTCTTCAGAGAGTCCTTATCAAGTTCACTTTAGGTTGAACTCTTTGCTGGGCAATGAGGGCCAATATTCTTTAAGACCCCTGAGATGACGTTTTGTTCTGAGGGTGTCATGTCCACTAAATCTACCTTTTTCTTGGTGTGTCTAGTTTTCCTTGCTGTTTTCCTCTTTTCCTAATTTAGATTCTGGCTTCAGCCACTCTTGCTTTCATGGACCCTTCTACTTCTGATGACACATGTGGATCACCTCACCTTTTGAAGGTGACCAGGTTGTAGCCTGGTCAATCCATCTCTTTATACTCAATATCTTAAGATCAAGAAATAACAAATTTGTTCAAGAAATAACAAATTTTGCAATCTGCAGAGCTGTGTGCTTATAACCAGAATACCAGATTGAAGACAAGGAAACCTCCCTTCCTCTTTGGCTTCCTCATGGAAGGAGCATCTATCTTATGCTTTTCCAGTAGGTGGGAAAGATCTTGAGAGACTTATGGAACTACTTTCTTATAGACTTATGGAACACTTTCACCTTAATCTATATTGTCAAAGTAACAACTCAAGGTCCCAGTCATCTGTTGATCAAGGAAATCATTCATCCTTCTGATTATTATCCTCTTTTCCTCTGAGAAGTAGAGTTTCATGAAGCACCTCCTGAGGACAGTCAGCACCAAGGAGTTCTCTCTAGCTTTTCAAATTTATGAGGTAGTTATCAGGGTTGGACATATCCACATCTCAGGATTGCTGTTCCCAAGCATACTAAAAGTAACAAGAAGAGGCAGCCAGAGACCTCAAGGTCTATTCTTAGGCTCACCCAGTCATGCATATATTTTCATGGCCATTTGAGGGTAGCTCTCATATTTGTTGCTACGTTAGGGGAGGAGAAAGAAATCTTTTCTAATCCCAATTGCCAGAAATCCAAGGGAGAGTTAGGGGCTTAAGAAAAGGGTAATTCTGGAGAGATTGCTTTTCGAACTCTTATGCCTGCATGGTCTGCATAGAACTCAGCTTGATATTTATTTTAAACTGAAACTCAATAGTACCCAGGTAATGTAGAAAAAAGCTCTGCACACAGTACATTTTAATGAATGTTCAGTGAATTTGAATTTCAAGTCTTTTTTTTTTTTAAAAACTGAAGTTTGTAAGTGACAACTCTTAGTGGAATTAACCATTGAGGGCCTTCACCTATGGAATGATGTGATGAACAGAATGCTAGCACAAGGTTTAGGGTATCTGACATCTGGTGTTGACTCTACCACTTGCGATCTATGTAACTTGGTCACTTACCTTCTCTAGACCTCTATCAATTAATAATGTAGGATTAAATGATTTCCAGGGTTTGAAATGACATTATTTTAGTGTTTTGTCTGAGAAACAGTAAGCAGCGAAGGTCTACTCAGAGTATATAAGTTAATTATGAAGCAGCCACAGAGAAATCATTTTTGTAACAGTGATTTCTTTTGTTTCTAACAACAACAGCAATGATGACTCCTAGTCTTAGACACACCACTTTCACAGAAGAGACTTCTGAAGCCTGAGAGGTTTCTGCTATTCTTCAACAATAGGAGACATTTTCTTTTTATGTAAGAAATGAAAGGTAGCCTGTAATATCTATTGCGTCACTTGAATAACAATACTTGCAGAGTGCTAAGTTGAACCTGTTTTACTACAGTAATCTAGCACAAATGAGTGGGTGACTGACTTTATAGAATGAATGGAGTGGGGGAAGGGAGATAATTAAGAACATTAGCCAACTTTTTATTTTTGCTTCAATGGTGGAGAGTCATGGGAAGCCAGTTTTTTTTTCCTCAGAAAAATTCAAGAGCAAACAGCTTCACCCTTGAAGCTGGATAATATTCCCCAAAAGCCTTTGTTTGCCCTAATATTCCATAATGTTATGCTTTTAGAGCCAATAACCCATTAGTAATCAAGAGATGTATAATTTATTAATTATGCTCTACATTAATATTTAATTTTGGGTTGCTGAGCATATTTCTAAATCTACTTTTTAATTACATTTTAGGAATATAAATCTTCCAGGCAACCATTAGAAAAGTAATTTTTCTGCACATTATGATTTCAATTACTTGAAAACAGCTGGTTGTGAACTCTTGGAATTGTACTTGGTAAAGTGGCCATCTAGGATCATAGATATTCTTCACTCATTTAAAAGCTAATTGAGTATTAGAGTAAGAGGACTATTATGAAGGATTTACAAAGAAAATACATGCACTGAGAAGAAAAAGGGAGAATAATTAGAAAGTGTATTATCCATCACAACCTCTGGGCCCTTCTGTGATTTGCAAGGCAATAGCGGTTGATGGTGAACATTGACTGATTTCTAAATTTATCCAAGGCTAGATTTAGGGAGGCAATAGTATCAACGCACTCTGTACAGGCCAGCTCACCCCTGGAATATTGTGTTCCATTCTGGACATCATATTTTAGAGAGACATTGTTAAAGGAGAGACTCTTTTGAAGAAGGCAATCAGGATAGTGAGGGCCTTTGAATTTACATTCAAAATGGATTAGTTGAAGGGAAATGAGATGTTTAGCCCAGAGAAGAGAACACTTAGGTAGGACATGATAAGGACTTTTAAGTATTTAAAGGGCAGTCTGGTGGAAGAAGGATTAGTGTTTTCTTTTCAGCCCCAGAGGGCAAAGCCTAAAGCAGGGGTAGGGAATCTGTGGCCTCGAGGCCACTTGTGGCCCTCTAGGTTCTCAAGTGGGATTCTTTGATTGAATCCAAACTTCAAAGGGCTGCACTTAAAGACCTAGAGGACCATATGTAGCCTCGAGGCTGCAGGTTCCCCATCCCTGGCCCTAGAACAATAAGTGAAACTTACAAAGAAACACATTTAGTCTTGAAGTAGGGAAACATGTTCGAATAATTAGAGCATTCCAAAAGCAGGCTTCCCAAGGGGGCAGTGGGTTCCTTTTCACTGAAGGGCTTCAAGCAAAAGTTGTGTGGTTATTTACTGGAGAAGTTTTAAAGGTGATTTTCATTTCTATATGAGTTGGACTAGATGTCTCCATTCCCTTTTCAACACTTCCGTTCCCCACAGGGTATCAGAAGCAAACATTGGTTGCCTCCTACCTTCAAAGAATTGTAACAGGCAGATCAATTCTTTTCTGTGCCCTGTACCACAATTAAACCCTTATTTTTGCCAATGAAGAACAATTAGGAAAAATTATCTAATAGAGTGACCACATTAAACAGTGTACAAAGCAGTCTTTTTTTTCGTAGTCTTCCACCTATCTTCCACCTATATGTATATGTCTGTTTCATTATCTGTCCTTCAGGTCTTTCATTTTTTTTAATTTTTATTTTCAATTACTCAGTGTGCAACTTCCTTTTAGTGATCTTTTAATTTACACTGTTATGTTCATGGCGAACATTTTTTTCTTGGTCACTGGGTTTATTATCTTCTTGGTTCTCCTCATTTTGTTCTATATGTGTTCATATAAATCTTCTCATGTTTGCCTGAATTTCTTCTAGTCATAAGTTCTTATTGCACTACTATTCCACTATAGGAATGTAAACATATAATAATATTAATATTTGCCTATTATGCAACACATTATATATTACTTACATAATATTATATAGCACTAACATACAATTCCCTGGTCAGAGTACATCTGAATTATTATTTATTTTGTTCAGTTTTGGAAATCACATTTTAGACAGTCATTATTAAACTAGAAAGTAACTAAAAGAATGTGATATAATTTATATCCATATCTATATTAATCTATCTACCACAGATATGTGTGCATATATATTTCAGGAGAAGAGGACTTACTATGAACAGGCATTTTATTTTGTTGTTTTTATCTTTTAAATAAAAGAATATCTCTCAAAAGTTATTATCAAGAATCAGGTTTTTTTTCCCTAGTGGATGCATACTCAGTTTCTAGTACTTTGCTACTACAAAGAGTAGGAATGTATATGTGTATAGTATGTACATATACATATATACACATATATGTATGTCTATGTGTATCTATGTGTATGTATGTATACACATGTATACACATGACTTCCTTTGACTATATAAACAGTAATGGGATTTCTGGGTGAAAGCTTATAGACTTTAAATTAAATTCTTTGTGTTCCATTATTTGTAGAATTCAAGTTGAATGGTTGGAGAATTTCACATTTCTTGCAACCACAGCTCTTCCAATTGTTCTTATTTTTTGCATCTTTGTTGATTTTCATAGTATAAGAAGAAAGCACAACGTTATTTTAATTTGTATTTTTTATTACTGTGGTGGAGAATATTTTCATTTTTGCCCCATTGATTTTAGATATGCCCCAAGTTGCATGCATTAATAATCGAGGTAGTATATGTCAGGGGTTCTTAACCTTCCTCTATCTTGGATTCCTTGAGCTGTTAGTTGAACCCTTCTTAAAAGAACATTTTTAAACAAAATGCGTAACATTACAGAGTAAACCAATTCTCTATATATTTCCTATTCAAGTTTATGGGCCACCTGATATCTATTGACTAGACAAGAATCTATGAATCGAAGGTTAAAAACCCCTAATGTAAGTGAATACACCAAAAGGGAGACTTTTGTTGTTTTGCTTCCTTATGTGACATAATAAACTATATTAAGTTGGACTTTTTCTGGCTTTTATGAAAATTCAATTATAATGTAGATTGTTGTTGTTCACCCTTCATTTTTGAAGCCGACCAATGACATCATAGGGTGATTTTTTGTGCATGAATTGGATTTGTGAGACAGAGTTGTACAAAGTCATGGACCTCATTTTCTCTTCCAGAGTGATTGAAGTACAACATCAAGATAAAAGTCAAACAACTGGCATTGGCCCAGGATGCAGTGGATGATCCTGGCATCTTAGATATCTGACCAAGTTTCAAGTGCTCCACTGTGCCACTTTCGTGGCCATTGGAAAAACTTATTCACATCCATCCATTTTGCTTGGGCACATCCATTCACTCTTCTTAAGGAAGTCTTTACATGCTTGAGGTAGACATCCCTTTAACTCACTGATGGAGCTAAGGCCTTTTGGTTAGTTTCAACCTGGTTTAGCCTGTCTATCAAGGTGGTTTTTACCAGGGTATGGCTACTGCACATGTTCCAGCTATTTGGAACCACAGGTGAGAGTTGGGCTACAGATGGATACCAAAGGTGGATGAGCAGCCCTGAAAAAGGCTCAGCAAGCTCTCACAGCAGGGGTGCCATCCTCTCAGACAACCCTATAATATAGATATTACTAGTATTTATATAAATTTTATTTCCATGGCACCTATGCATTTTATTTATTTTCAAATATATCTTACCCTTCCCCTTACATGTTACATTTATGCATTTTAAAAGCAAACATATTAAAATAACTAAAGAAATAACTTCAGGCGGCTTGGACTAAAGTGCTAGGTTTCATTTCAGCAATGAGCCATTCTGGGACAGAATTAATATTTTTAAAGTATTTAGAGAAAGTAGAAAGAATGATTCCTGAAGTCTGGGGGAAACCTATGAAAAGCACAAATACATATTGGTAGGAAAAAAGGAAAATAAATTTAAATAGTATTCATTTTGATAAGTTTTACAAATGTTTCTTTTCCCATATCACAAATATTAGCACTTATAGGGACCTCAAGAAATCACCTGATTGAGGGTCTTGTCTTTAAGTAATACAGTTGCTGTAATATTCATTTTGCATACTATATACCTAGAGACAAGAAAGATTTAATGATTTGTCCAAGTTTGCACAGTTAGTGAATAGCAGATTGTGGACTAGATTGTGGACTCATGTAGTATAGTGCTCTTCATATTAAAAACATGTAGACACACAAACATAAACACACACACATAAATAATGCTGGAACTTTAAGCTTCTATTTCCTTAAAATCATGGCCCGAGAGTGTGGAGTTACCATGCAGTGACGATTCATTTTTGTGACTAAGAAGTTCAGTGCTTTTGGAAAACTAGTTTTATCCCTTTGTTATCGACACTTTTCTCTTTTTCTTGATGCACAAAACAATGCAGAGTAACTCTGATTTCATTTCCTAATCTATCTCCATCATAGTTATTCTCTCTCTCTCTCTCTCTCTCTCTCTCTCTCTCTCTCTCTCTCTCCTTCCCCTTCTCTTTCTCTCTCTCTTCTTCCCTCACCCAACTTGCCCGTTTTCTCCTGACTCTTGATCATTCTTTCTTTTCCTTCTCCATTCTGGCCCAATTATTCAAACAATCAATTTTCTTTTTACTCATAATGAGCAAATGCTAATAATATACTAGATACATTGCAGAAATGGGTGTTTATAAACTATACGTTGTATAAAGATCACATTAGTGATCCAGTATTGATGGTGAATTGATATTTTTTGTTAATATTAAGAAGTGTAGAGGAAGTTCCCCTCCATGTTGAATGGATCTCTTCTGAAGGATTTAAGAGAGATAGTGGAGGAGTTACATAGTCTCATAGTTACATGGAGCCTGACACATGGTAGTTGTTTTATAGTAATTACTTTATTCATTTATAGGATGAGACAGTATGAAACATAGGTGGTTGCTGGCTACAATGTTAAAAACACAGAATTGGAATCACTGGCTGTACTATGCAATCAGACTCACTGAAGCATAGAAACACCCTTCTATTTTTCTACTAGTGGGAATTGGTTTCTAGTAAACAAGCCTACTGTCTCGTACCATTTCCCTTATGACTAAAGACAGGTATTTTTCAGATGGTTAGTTGTTATTGGGGTTAGTTTTACAATGCAAACTTGAGTGAAAAGACATAAGTGAAGGAGAATCACTCCTACCCTCTGTAGCAGTAATGGCTTTTCCCATCAGTCCTAACATAGTCCTTTGTTTTTTTAAACTCTGATTCAGTGATCATATATTATTACTATGTATGCCATCTCCCAGCTAGAATTTAATTCGAGGAAAGTACAAGAATAAGACCTGGATCTGAGTCAAATTTTGTATTTTTCTTAGAGCCTACTATATGTTTGTTGAATAAATGTAAAAAAAAAAAAGGATGGCTGTTGCCATAATTAAACATATGAAAGAGCTGAGTTCTTCCTGTTTATATTAAGGGATTCAAAGGTATCTAGGGATTGGCTTGATTAAAGATGTAGAATTCAAGGAGGGTTTTTCTCCAGATGAAGGAATTGGTGGTGTACTCAGGGCAGATGAAACAGATATCAAAGTGTCAGTTATGTGAATAGGCATGCAGAGAATGTAGGCTGGCCCATATTCTGTGCACTCTTATGGTTACATGCAAAATATTTATCTGTAGGCCTTAATTATTTGTATTTTGTTCTTGACTTCATAAAATCAGGTTATGTACTCCTAAAAAAAGTAAAAAAATAATTTTATCATATTGTTGATTTAAACTGGATTGTCATATTAATATGAATCAGGAAAAAATTGAAAAAAAAACTGTATAAACTGAAATAATTTTATCTAGAGCAATTCAGGGTATTGTACACTTGTGGAAATATGTTGCTATTTCCCTAAGGGAGACCCCACATGGCAAGCTTGCTAAATGATTTTGGGAATGAACTTCTTGGAATTCTTTGTCTCTTTTTTTCCTATTTGGAGGAAACCTAAAATTTCAGCCTAATAAAAGGTCCAATAAAAAATTGATTCTGATTTTTTTTAAGAATATGGTCAAAGGTAAACTCAGAATTAGATCCTCAGTGGGAATGACCTAGTGTTAACTTCTCTCTAGATTACTTTGTTCTAATGTTTGGTGTTAATGTTCTGTGAATCTCCAAGGGGCGGGGTATGTATTTATCTTTCATGATATATATGATTAAAATTAAAGTTGATTTGTCCATTAAGCAGTGCAGTAACAGGTCCTCTGACTTTTCATAAAGCATTAAAGGAATGATGCATATCATAAAGACATTCTATTACAAAAGAACACTAATCAATGCTGAGAACATTTCCCATAAATTATTCACATTGTTATAAACTACTCAATCCCTTTAAAAATTAACAGTACACAGCCTATAATTTGGAAACAAAAGTAGGACAACCTCACCTTGAAAATTCTTATTTGAAGGCCCATTGCTTACTGCAGCACAGCAAAGATGCCACTAAGGCATTCAGTGTATTATGAGAAATAAATCATTGAATGGTCTTACATCTGATAAAACATGATCTTTGTTCCTAGTTGTGTGTTCTTCTTTCACCACACATTAATTTTTAATGTAACCATTTCAAAATAAAGTAATAATGTGAGCCATAAATCACAAAACAGTGGTAATAAACCACTTTGGTTTATATTAGCTAGATACCGATGATACTTAAGTATTTCCACCATTAGCAGGAATGGTTTGAGCTTTCTGCCTACCACATTTTTCAATTTCTTCCATTTTAAGTGGGGGAAATGTGGAAAACAAAGTTAGGTCCATTCATTAGGGATGAAATGATGCAAATTGTTCTCATAATTGAATTCAGTTCAAATTTGAACCTGTGAAAATGATTGAACTCTAGCAAATTATAACATTTTTAACCCTTGTATTACCACATAAATCAGCTTATTAAAGCTAATAATCCTGAATGAGAAAAAAATCATATCATGTTAAAATGATGGAGAAAAATGTAGAAAGCATTGGAGATTAGAGTGATTATAAATGTGAATCATTTATTAATTATTAAGCTGTCATTTATATGTGAAAAGATGCAACTGATCGGTTATCATGGTCTTGGAGTGACTTTTCCAATTGTTTTATATTTATCATTCCCTTTCTCTTGTTTATTTTTGGTTGTGATTGGCAATAAGTGAACAACACATTTAAAATGGCTGATTAGGATCATGGATAAAAACTAGCTATGAGACAGGGTTTCATAAGACTACTTAGCCCAGAAATGGATTAAACCTGACCTAAGTGGCATGTTACAATCAACCCAATGAGCCCAGTTGTATGTGCACATTTAAAAAAAAAACATACATTATGTACTGAGAGGATATATATTATGTGAGATACAATGTAACATAATGAATAAAGATCCACCTTTGGGATTAGGAAGACCTGGATTTGAATCTTGTTTCTGACACATACAGGTAATGAGACCATAGATAAATCATATAACCTCTCAGGGTTATGGCAACTCTCTAAGAATAAAAAGAAAAGACCAATTACTTACCTACATTGATAGAAGGCATTTTTACATCAAGGTTTCCTTATAGTAGAGGTATCAAACTGGTAGCCCACTTGCTGCTGCAAAACTCCTGAGTGTGACAGAACCAGATTGAAATGTAATTGGGAAATGTTTAGCAAAAATTAATAAAAAAATACAACATAGATAATGTGAATTTGTGATTTTCCAAGGCAATATGCAGCCCACAGGGATATTTTTCTGTTTGGATTTGATGCTACTACTTTCTACCAATGAGATTACAAGACATTTGGTCACTTACCCCCCAAAAAAGTATAATGCAAGAATTATATTTTAAGATGTCTTCTTTTTATGGTAATCTTTGTATTCCTCATGCTAAATCCATCTTCATCATCAGGTGTGAGAACAAAATTGTCTTCAACAATTATGGCTTTTCTGTGACCATGTGCCTTTTAGCATGTATAAATAGATTTTCTTTTTGGCCATACAGCACAGGCTACTAATAGAAAATTCCTAGTATACTTCCTTTGAAAGATGGTAGGCTATTGAAGGAGATGTTAATACTGAAACGCAAAAAGGATATTTTTGTTGCCTTTCATCTGATGATGAAAGCATTTTTTCAGGCACTATAATTTATTAAAGAGAAGAAGCTTGGTGTAGTAAAGAGAGGCTGAGCTTTGGAGTCAGGAATAACTAGTTTCATGTTCTGCTTCTGGCTTAATACTGGCCATGTGATCCAGAGCAAATCATTTAAAATCTCAGTAGTCCAGACAACTCTCTAGGAATATGTTACAGGTGAATTGTTTATCTACATAGGAAGACAGAGTTTCCACACAGGAAAGTCCCCATGATGGTGAATGATGAATTTGGCCCTGTCATCCCCTCAGGAAAAAAAGTAATCATTATGACATCCTTGTGAGATGGGCCACCATTATTTTTTTTCTTTTGGCTATCGCATCTTGAACATACCTGTTCGGCCTCTAGCGAGTAAAGAGAGAATACTGAGATCAAAAGTTTAAGGTTTTTATAGGAATGGAAATTTTAGGAAATGCGTGCACTCTCCAAATCTTGCAACTTACATAAACATAGTAAGAATAGAACAGGAAAATGTAAATCCTTTCTCAGGTACTTCTGCACTAAGGGCAAATGAACATCATGGTTCACATCTACTTTACAGCATGTAATCTGCTTTTATGGAGGACAAAAGAGAGTAGAATATCATGTCACTGTGGGCAAGAAGAAAGCTGAGCTTTGACCTTAGAAAGGAATTAGTTCTGGATTTCAAGAAGGCATTTAAGAAAATAAACTGACACTTTGGATTATCTAATGGATGGTGGAATCTATGAGAAAACCGCAGATGGTATTTGGTCAAAAAGAAAGTAGTGGGAGGTGTGTGAAGGTAAGGAAGGAAATAGAGGGGAATATTGAAGATATAAGAAGGTATAAATGTGTTCAGGTCTGAAGTATTCATAATGTTGTGGTATAAGAATGTGACGGAGGAACAAAAGCTGCAATACAGAATATCCAAAGCATTCAATCATTGAAAGAATTGGGAAGAGTTCTACATCTTTTCAAGGTAACCTAGTTATGCTTTGGGACCCAAGTTTCACAGTAGGGAGAGATTTTCTACCCAATGCTATTAGTTTTGTGCTTTTTAATGGCTCCTTGCCACTGTGATGATATATCTGGCACTTCTCTACTCCTTTCACTAAGAGAACTTAAACTTGACATGTTTCTTGTCCTCAAAGTGGGTACATATGCATGGTTTTAAAAATGAAATACTGAAATTTGGTAGTTTATATCACTCCACACAACCCAAAACAAACCAAATATATTTTCAGGCCTTATAATGACAGTGGTAAACCAGGGTTCTCAAAGTCAGAATTCAAGCCATGGCAGGTTTTATCATATTGGAAATGTTTTTTGAGTATGGTCTTTTCAACAGTCTGTTGTTTAAAAGCCACCATAAGTACAGTTTCATCACCATTAGATTTGCTACTAGGTAATGAATTGCCCTTGGCAAACAAGGCGATAAAGCATGGAGATACACCCCTCCCTATCTATCCACGATGACACATATAGATATACACACATATATATACACACACAAATCATATATACATAACATGTATATATATATATATGCACACATGTATGTGTATATGTGTGTGTGTCTATCTGTGTGTGTGTGTGTGTGTGTGTGTGTGTGTGTGTGTGTAATTGTCGATACTCGAAGAGGATGAAAATGACATCATTACTTTGGGATCAAGGTACGGTGTGTCTGACTATGGCTGATCAGACTAATAGGAGCTTGGGAGGCTCTACCACAGCTATCACCAGTCAAGCACAAATAGTTCATATGAAAATTTGGAGTGGAGATGTCTCTAAATTTGTGCATCTCGTGTTTCTTTTGAGCTACTGCAATTCTGATTTTCTCATAGAGCACAGCACCTTCTTTGATGCAGGCATGCCATGCTGAGTGGTTGTATGCCAATGTCTCTCATGTCTCACAATTGATTCCAAAGTTTTTCAGAGAGACTTTTAGAGTGTCATTGCATCTTTTCTTCTGACCTCCACGTGGGTGCTTGTCTTGTGTGAGTTCTCTGTAAAATAGTCTTTTAGGCAAATATACATTTGGCATTCAAACAATGTGGTCAGCTCATCAGAGTGCACTCTCTATAGGAGAGTTTGAATGCTTGGCTGTTGAGCTTGAGAAAAGACCTCAGTGTCTGGTATCTTATCTTTCCAGGTGATTTTCAGAATCTTCCTAAGACAATTCAAGTGGAAGTGCTTCAATTTCCTGTTATGGTGCTGGTATATACTGTCCAGGTTTCACAGGCACACAATAATGAGGTCAGCAAAATAGCTCTCTAGATCTTCAGTTTCATAGGCAGTCTAATACCTCTTTTCTTTCACACTTTCCTTTGTACCCTCCCCAACACTGAGCTAGCTCTGGCAATGTGTGTGTCAACCTCATCAATTACATGAACATCCCTGGAAAGCATATTGCTAAGGTAAGTGAATTTATCCAAAGCATTCAAAATTTCTCTGTTTGCTGAAACTGATGGTTCCATGCATTCATGGTTCCAGTTGGTAGAGAACCTTTATTTTCTTGCTGTTATTTGTAAGGCCAAAATTAGCATTTGTGTCAGAGAATCAATCTATATTTTTTGTGTCTCTGCCTCAGTGGCTGTATTGAGTGCACAATCATCTGTGATCAAAAAGTTGTGCACAAACTTTTCAAGTTAATTTATTGTCAGTGTGGTAGCTGACCTTGTTGTCATTTTTGTCCTCATTGAAATTGAAGGTGTCTGACAATATCTCTGAAAACATACCAAAAAGCACGGGAACAATTACACAGCCCTGTTTCACTCCATTGGTGATTGAGAAAGCATGAGAGCATTGTATATTATCCAGAATCCATGCCAGCATGCTGTCACGAAATTCACATACACTACTGATGAATTGCTCTGGGCAACCAAATTTTGCTGACTTTCTGCATTTTCTTGGCAAAGATACTGGAGTGGTTTGCTGTTTCTCTCTTCATTGTGTCCCCATTTTACAGTTGGGGAACTGAGGCAAAAAAGGGGGTGAGCAACTTGTCCAGAATCACACAGCAAGTAAGAGTCTAAGGCCATATATATGTGTTCAGGGAAAATATAAAAAATAATTATTTGAAGAAGGAGAGAATAATAAAAACTAGTTAAAAACATGAAAGCTTTCCTTTAGGAGATGATGCATGAGCTAGGCCATAAAATATACCCGAGATTTGAAGAGGTGGAGATAAAGAGGATTTGGCTTTTAGACATTGGGGGACAGACTATGCAAATGCATAGGGGTAGGCTATGGAATGCCAAATTTTGGTAATGGCTGGAATAAAAAGTGAACAAAAGAACACCACAAAAAATACACCTGAAGAGATAGAGTAGAACCACATTGTGAGGGATTTTCTAGCCAAACCGAAATTTGTATTTTATCTTAGAGGCCATAGGAAGTCACTGATGATTCTTGAGCAAAGGAGTGAGATGGCTAGGCCAGGGAAGTAGCATGGTGAAGTGGAAATAATTTTGGACTTGGAATGAGAGGATATGGGTATAAATTCTGGCTCTGTGACTCTCTACCTATAGGCTAGCTACTCTTTGGACCTCAGTTTCCTCATTTATAAAAAGAGAGAGTTTCACTAGAAGATCTCTAAGATCCCTTCCAGCTCTAAATCATTGGTCCTATGACTTGTAGTTTTGGTGATTTTTTGTGTCTTTCATTACTTTTAAATTTTCAGTTCACTGAGTCATTATTTGGCAAAAGCTGATGAGAAAATGTGAAAACAAGCTTAACATCACATATTGCAATGGGCTCCAAAGTTTATTGTGCCTACACATAAGAGGCACATAAGCAGATTTAGATAAATAGAGAAGGAGATTACTTTGACAACTACAGATAAAAAAAAGGTTTAAGGACTAAGCAAGGGATAGAAATGATCTCTAGAGATAAAATAGGTTATTTTAAGCACAGAATTTTATTTTAATTACACAAAATCAATTTAATTATTATTAGAATGGAAACATTTAAATGGGGAAAATTTTCACAGCAATTTTTTAAAAAAAATAAAGATTTGACACCTAAGATATACAGGGAACTAATTCAAATATATAAGAGCAAGACCCATTCCTCAACAGGTAAATAGTCAAAGAATATGAACAGGGAAGAAATCCAAGGTCTCAATGATCACATCAAAAATAAAACAGCACTCCAAATCTCTAAGAATAAGAGAAATTGAGACCACACTGAGGTTGTACCTCACACTCATTAGATTGATAGAGATGACAAAAAATAATAAAAAATTACATTTATTGAAGGGGATTTGGGAGCATGAACACACAAATGCCTTATGTGTGGAGAAGTGAATTGGTCCAATCATTCTGGAAATCAATTTGGAACCATATTTAAAAAGTCACTAACCAGTATATAACTTGAGGCCCAGTTATACCATTATTAAGTATTTTCTCCAAAGATACAATAGACAGAATAACTTTTTTTTTTTGTAGCAAAGACCTGGAAAATAAGGAGGTGTCCATCAACTGGATAATGGCTGAACAAATTTTGGTATGTGCACATATTTGGGGTGTAAGAAATGATAAAAGGGGCAGATTCGGGGAAACTTAAGAGGAATGCGTGAATTGAACTGAAATAAATGGAACCAGAAGAAAAAAAATTACACAATGATGCTACTATTGTTGTAAAGAAAAGGAAATTTGAAAATCATGAGAACTCTTCAATGGAATGACTAACCAGAGCGCCAATGATAGAGAGTATTCTTATTTCCTGGCAAAGAGATAATGTGCTAAGAAGTGTCAAATGAAATACACAATTTTGGACATGACCAATATGCAATTTTGTTACCATTGACTATATTTCTTTATAAGGTAAGAGAGGTTTAAAATAAAATAACATCAATGAGGCATCTAAAATGATGCACAGAAGTAAACAGAAAGATATATGTAGGGAGCTGGGGAGACATGGAAAAGGAAGACAGCTCTGAAAACATAGAATTTTTTATACTGGCTGCTAAGTGGTATAGTAGATAGAGCATTGGGTCTAGAGTTAGGGAGACCTAAGTTAAATTTGACCTCAGACACTTACTAGCTTTGTGACCCTGGACAAGTTTTTTAACCTCTGTTTGCCTTTGATTCCTCATCTATAAAAATAAAATGGGGATCATAATAACATCTACCTCCCAGGGTTGTTGTGAGGTTCAAATGAAAGAATAATTATAAGGAGCTTGGCATTATGCCTGGCATTTAGTAGGCACTTAATAAATTATTGATTCTTTCCTTTATTATGTACTTTTAAAAAGGTAACAAACTGAATATATTGAAATTTTGTTGTTTTATGTACTAGATGGACATATGGGAGTTTCATTATTTTATAAGCAAGCTCCCCTGTCCCTGTGTCTCCTCCTCTTTGTATGCGGAAAATTCATATTAGATGACATTTGTCAAATTCAGAATAAGAAAAAATAAAAATTAACAAAATTCAGTGCACTAGAAATGAAAATGGTAGATATGTCAAAACATATTATCTGGATAATGCTTCTACATGGTGAAGAATTATTTTCAATACTATTAAACTGAAAGTTTCAACCCTTGCTGAATGCTTGAAAAATACCAGAACTAAAATTTTATATTTTGCTATAATTACTTTTCCATGTTTGCATAGCATGCAGACTGATGGGACCGAAGTTGTGGCTAAAATCTCTAATCTCTGAAAAGAAACATCCATGTTTCTAATATTGAGCCAGTGTGTCCATGCGATAGTAATTTCCAACTTCCAGAGCCTCTTGAGCCACTAGTGGACTGTTTATTAAATTTTAAGGAAGTGTTCTTCCTATCCCAACCACTGGCCACTTCTTTCTATGTATGTACATAGTTGAGGTAGAGAGAGTTTGCTTTTCTTAATGGAAGTCTTTTTTCCAAGACATCAAAATAATTTCAGGAGAGGAAGAGATCAAGTCCAGGACATTTGGCTCTATCTATCCCACAAATTAGAAAGACTACGGTCATTTTGAACTATTGACATAATTTATGTCAAATAAAATTAAAAAAAAATAAATTGCAATTACTTATTTATTAGCTTGTATCCTGAAACCATTAACATAGGTCTTTTAAAATGTAAACAGTGGAGTATTGATTAAAATGCTAGTGAGTGCCTGTTGACTCTACAAAATCTCCCAACCTTTATAACTTGGATCAGCACAATCAGATTCCTTTTAGCCTCACCTCCTCTTAGAATTGTTTAAGCAATGCTGCCACTTAATTGCTAACTCATTGGTAGCAGGAAACAATTATTCAAAATAAGCTCAAGTACTTGCTATGGTTTTTCTAGCAGATTATTTAAAAACAGTATTTCCTTAAGATAACAATTTTGATAATGATTCAGGAAGGAAATATATTTGCAATTAAATGAACATGCTTTAGCACAACAAGCAATAAAAAGCTTAACACTGAGCCTCTGTGAATTAGATGCCGGAACAACATTGGACACAAGTCAAGGTTTTGCTGACACATTTATTTCTTGGTAAATGAAGACTGTTTAGGTTTAATGCATTTGTGGTTAGTAATAGTTTAAAAGATCAATGTAAATTCATTCTGAACTAGTAAATAAGGATTTAATGAAACTTCTGACAGCAAGCTTTCACACCTTGGATCTTTTTATCTTTCACAGGTGACACAACATACTTCTCCTTGGGCTCAATGACACATCCAGAACATTATGAAGTGTTTGACAGGTTTTATCTGATGTTTATTTGATTTGTGGGATTGATCCTGAATTTCAACATCTCCTTCTCAGACTATGTTAGAGCTTAACCCAGTTTTGCTTGTAAACGTAAAACAACTACATCTGTGTGCTTATCAACAAAATATGCGTGTTGGTGAAAGTGACATTTCACCATGTAGGAGCATGAATAAATCTTTTATTGTAAAAGAAACCCATATTTTATGTATCAGTATTCTACTTTTCCTCATCACACTATTCAGAGTAAATAAAACACAAGAAACTTGTTTCTGTAACCACTGAAGCTCTTCAAATGATGACATTTTTCAATAAGATGTTTTTATAATTTGAGTGTAGCACTCTGAGCAATTTTTTTTTCATTAAAGCAATAGACTTTAAAATAGTCATCGTTCATTATGCTAAAATTTCTCATCATGGAACTCACTTTGCCAATGGAAGTCTGGTGGATTTCTGCTTGGGCTTTGGTACTACTGAAACTGGTAAATTTATATGTGTTATATCAGACCAAAAGGAAAACCATCCTAGCCCCCTCTTAGATCTCTTCATCTCCATAGCTTTTGACTCCAGAGGAAGAACTTCTGTATTATGCAGGTGTGTCTGCTTTGGCCTACCATGAAGTAGAGGCTTAATAAATACTTACTGGCTTGTCTTTGGCTCACATTTCTTGAAGGAAATAGCTCTCTTGTCTAGCCTGGGATAAAAGAAAGACAATGACAGCATATGCATATGAACAAATATTTGAAATAACAACAAAAGATTCTCTAGGTTTAGGATTTGATTTATGATAGCTTTATTATTTAAAAGCTTTTAGTCATGTTTGATTCTTCATGACCCCACTTGGGATTTTCTTGGCAAAGATAATGGAGTGGTTTGCCATTTCCTTAACCAGCTCATTTTACAGATGAGGAAATTGAGGCAAACAGGGTTAACTGAGTTGCCCAGGTTCACACAGCTAGTGAGTGTCTGAGGCCAGTTTTGAACTCAGGAAGATAAGTCTTCCTGACTTAAGCCCAGTAGTCTATCCACTGTCTCACCTAGCCACCCTATAATGATAGTTAATGATCTCTAAAAGTTAAAACTGGCACAACCTGTGGCAATGCCAAACAGTCTAGAGGAAAGTTTTTGAGAAATTTATGGCCTTGACCTCTGTAGGTTATTTGAAGAGGTTCAATTGTTTGACCTGAGTGCTATGAGTGACTTTTGAAAGAAAAATCACACAATATGACATTATTTTATCCATTGTTCTATTCTTCTGTTATGATTTATGGTTTTGGAATAAAGAGATATTTCTTTAAATTGACTTTATAAATATTAGATATGTGTGTATTTACCAAGTCTGCTATAGCCTTTTCTTGGTGAAAGACTATTTTTCCAGAGAGATATAGCTTTGCTGTAAGCTTGAGGTTAAACCTTGGGATACTTGTCTGGAGGCTCCCTTTTGTCCTTCCCCATAGTTTGGTCCTCTCATTTAGGGCAAACATTCCACTCAGATTTCAATAAAAATTAGCATGGTTTCATTTGGAAAAAAAACTGATTATGAAAATACAGATGGAAAATAAACAAGATTTAAGAGTAAGGATGCAACACATTGGTGGGACAGAAGAGAGAGAAGAAGCGCAGTAATACATCAAACCAATCCCTGTGTGGCAGCAAATTCTGCCTAGGTAGGTCACTATTTAGTGAGCCATTCTACGTTAGAGCTGCTCATGATTATATTCGATTCGGGTAACAGTGTCTTTCCTTCTGTGTTCTTCTCCTTGCGCAATTTTCAGTTGAGAGTTTGTTCTGTGTCTTGCTGTGACCCTATTGCCTCAGCAAGATGTTGGAAATCTTAGGCTTCCTTTGTTTCACATTTCCTGAACTAAGTAGCTCTCTTCTTGTTTGGTTTGAGGGCAAAGGAGTTCAATAAAAACATATGCATATCAATAAATATTTGAAATCAGAACAAGAGATTCTTTTTCCCATCCTGAACCAAGGTTTCTGACCCCTATGTTGGACCTCTTATCTACTGTGGTTCACAGTGTTCATTGGAATACCTGGTTGGGCTCTATATTTCTGTGTGGTGGCTTAAGAGCACTGGCTCTCTCCTGTTCTGAGAGACCAGGACTGGGATATAGTTTCAGGAACCCCTTTCTTGGAGCTCATTCTGGCTTTGAGACCCTCTGGAGCATCTTTGCAGAGTATCTATTTACTTCAGACCCATTTATAGGAGCAAGAGAAAAAACTGAGATTATAATTGAAATAGCTTCTCTAGAGAGAAAAAAGGAAGGAGAATAAATACCTTAGAAGAGAAAGTAGACATTTTATCCAAGAAGAAAGAGGAAAGGTGGAAAGATGGGGCATTGTGATCTGAAAGGTGAATGTCAGAGTTCAAAATTATAGAGCTGGAATAGTTTTGAGTGATGATGATTTGTGAGCACCTTTGTAGATGACCAACGAGGAATGAAGATATAGGCATGGGAGATGAAGTGATTGATTAACTACAAGGTCAGAATGTTTGAAAGGACCTCAAGGAAAATATTGTTCCCATGTATGAGGACAATAGTCAAAATGGAGAATAAGACTGAGCATCTTAAAAAAATAATTCTCCTGGCGAGTCAGCCTTAGACCTTTCATCTATAATATCTTCATATGACTGGTACTCTTGTTTGAGATGAGATCACCATCTGCGGGTCATCTAACACCAAGTTTTGAACATCTTGAAAAAATAGGAGGTTGATGATAAAAATAAAGTTTTAAACATGATAGTAAACTTCAAAGAAGTATAACTTGGTCATTGAGGACTACAGTGGAGGGCTTTTCTTTAAAATGGCTTTGAAGAACATGGAATATGTCCACTTTTATTCCTAGCCCAGCTTGTCAGGAGCATGGGAGGAGTGGCTAGTTCTAGAAAGGGTAAAAAAGCTATACGGTTATCTTCCAGAAAAATGCTGCCATTTGTGAGTGGCAAATGATAGGAAAAAAAGTTCTATGGTTCCAAAGGCAGTGGAGAAAGGGAGAAAAGGAAGAGAACAGGAATGGGCGAGATTGACAGAGCTAGTGTGGGATGTCAGTGTGGAAGATGTAGTAGAGGAAAACAGTTTTCACCTTGAGAGACTTTTCTTGCGAACTACAAGAATTAGGAGAACAAAAGGGATGTATTACTCATCAAAGGGTGGGTGAGGTACCATTTGCTTAGAATACTCATTTCATCATTTTGAATAAGGTCAGTGATAGTGGACATCAGAAGATGAAGGGCAATGACAAAAGTACCAGTGGAAGTGAGAACTACATTTTCTCTGTTCTTGGAAGCACAATATCACCAGTCATCTTCTTTGAGATGAGATCACCACTTGCAGATCATCTAACATCTAGACCTAGGAGCTTGTAATGTATCAAACCTATAAGGGTGTAGCTATGGAGAAGAGCACCCACTGTTTGGTTGTCCGTTTGCAAAGGAAAAAAAAACATAGCAGAAGAGGCAGGTAGAGATTGGGAGTCTGGTGTGAGATTCATTTGGGATAACTCATGTGAATGTAGGAGCTATTGTTTCCTGGGAGAGGGGACGGCACTAAGATACCCTCCCCTCCCTTCGTAAAAGTCTGAGAAAGAAAGAAGAATGCTGATGTGTTTAACAGACAAAAGGAGTGATACAGCAAAAGTTAACAGCTACAGAAAGAACATATTCTTCCTCTTTCTTAGTGCCATCCCCTCTCCCAGGAAGCAAAGATGATCAGTCATATTGTGGGAAACAATAGGAAGAGTTTTGTTTCCACAGGATTAAAACTCCCCCCAGCTTTGAGTGATAGCAGAATGAAGGTCTGAGATGACTGGTTCTGATCAGAGTTGTGACCTAGCAGAACCAGGCTTCTGATCAGGTGAAAGGTCTGAAGCTTGTGTGCATGCTTAGCAAGCTGTTTGAAGGGGAACCTATCAGGGAGAAGAGCATAAAGTGGGAAGTTTGGAAGGTTGCATCTAGCTATTGGAAAGCAAGGTGGGAAATTCAAATCTGGATGAATTATAAAGGGTTTCTGTAACTAGCTTGAGGTGTGCTTGAGGGGCCCTTTTTCAGAAGGGGTAGAGGCCAAGTCACCCATCAAACAATGATGGGAAATAAAAATCTTGTTTTTCTAAATTCACTCATGGCCAGGCAGAATTCTTGGTAAGTTGATTATTTCTAACAATTTGAAGATAATATAGATGAAAGGACTGAGGCTGGCTTGCCAGAAGATTTATTTTGAATTAGTTTTATCGATACAGGGTGAAAAGAAAAATGTGCTCTAGTTCTTAGCCTCCTGGGAGAACGTGAGGAGTTATACATCCATTTCATGTTTATTTGTCATTGTATGCTTATGAATTTTTAGCGTTTCAACCATTTCTTTTGTTGTAGAGGAAATAAATAGCTGTCTCATACCTGATCTACTTTGAATATTGAACATCCTTTCTAGAAAGCATCCTGTTAATACGTTTTGGGGAAATTAGATATAAACCATTCCAAAACTTTATTTAACGTATTTTTATCCACTGATTTTGTCTACGGTAGTGGCATAAAAACCCAGAGAGTTCAAAAATGCTCTCTTTTGAAGCATTGAGGTCTTCCCGGACTAAGCATGATACATGTAAGCACAGAGCTGGGGCCCATTAATTGGAAAGGATACCCCTTCATAGTCCTAGGTCTTTATAGCAGCTAATCAGATCTAGTATTGCATCAAAAGAATAATTGTATTCACAATGGCAGGTGATAGTTTCATAATAATCTTCCCTAATTATACCATATCTGAAGTGCTGAGTTTAGTTCTGGGTCCCTCATTTTGGGTGGGACATAAACAAACTGGAATATCTCGAGAGGAGGATGACTAATGTGTCACTTAATTAGACCAGAAACCATTCCAAAATTGAGGGGAAACTGAGAATATTTAGCCTGCAGAAGGGTGTGTGTGTGTGGGGGGGGGAGTGCATGATATCTGTTTGAAGTAGCTGAAGTATTATCATGTGGAAAAGAAGTTAGATTTGTTCAAAGAAAGCAATGGGGAAGAGGTGAAGAGAGACACACATTTACCTCAATATAAGCAAAAACATATTGGCAATTAGAGTTAACTTTCATTTTCCAAAAAATTGAATGGAAGGTAGCGCATATGGATGACCACTTTCTAGGAAGAGAACAGAAAAGATTGCCCTTCAAATACAAGTTGGACTGCATGACCTTTGAGGTCTCTACCAAACTTAAGATTCTTCAATTCTGAAAAAAGGGAAGATACCTAAATAGCAGATGTGATTGCATAAGATATTCGCCAAGAAAACTTGGATTTTTAAAAAACAGTTAAGTACAGAAAATTGAAGTAAGTGCAGATAACTTATTTGATTATAAGAATGGCACAGTTCTGTAAGAGTATCAGAAATTCTAAGGTCCAAAATTGCCCAATGTTTGAAGCAAATGTAGAGTACAACAAAAAGGTAATCAAAAATTTATTTAGAGTTAAGGGAGTAATCAAAGAAAGGAAATAACTATTCACCAAGGTGGATGAAATAGTGACAATGAATGTCAGAGGGAATACTAAATGATTTCTATTTTCATTCTATTTTCTCTACTATGGAAAATGATCCTCATTCTATGAAATAGTGAATAGAAATTTTTAACAAGAAATTGAAATCTAAGACTAGTGAGAGAGCACCTACTTTCCCTGAGCAAGTTTAAGTTATTAAGCACCAGAACAAAAGAAATTGTGAATGTGAAAGCAGAGATCCTGTCACTGACTTTTTTAAAAAAAGCACAGAAGTGTTTAGAGCACAGGTTCCCAATCTTTCTGGTTTCATGGACAACTTTCGCAGTCTCATGAAACCTATTCACTCCTCAAAAATGTTAAATGTGAAAAAAAACATACACAGGATTAAAAGAAATAAATTATGTCAAAATAGTTATCAAAATATTTTTAAATCTTGTTCATGGACCGTAGGTTAAGAATCCCTGATTTAATGAACACTAGATTGGGAAGGACTAAAATAGGTTATACAGACCTTAGATCCTGAAGAGCCTTCATCCAAAGAGAAGACCGGTGATGAATAGCAGACCATGTGAGCTAACAAAAGAGAATTTTGCAGGTATAAACATTAATTTACAGAGAAACAAAGGTATACCCTCATCCCTATCACTTTTCAAGAGAATTCTGACCTAGAAATAAGGCATACATGGGTTTGTACCCTGCCTCTAGTACTTACTATCTGAGGGACCATGTACAAAACATGTAATCAACCAATATGTATTGAGTGTCTACTATGGAACAGGCATTATGCTAAGTACTTGAGAATACAGAAGCAAAAACCACAACTTCTCTGTGAGCCTCAGTGACTTATCTGATTATAACACCTATAGTACCTACTTCAAATGGTTGTTATAAGGAGTAAATGAGGCAATGTATGTAAAGCCCTTTGCAATCCTTAAAGTGTATATATATATATATATATATATATATATATATATATATATACACACACACACAAATACATATATATATATACATATCAGCTAATTTTTTTCTAATAGCATTCCTATAGAAATGGTTCTGAGAGAAGCACCTAAATTACCAATATTCTTTAATATTTAATATTCTGCACAGGCAGTATAAAATAAATAAACTAACAACACCTTGCTTTAAAAATAATAAAATAACGATTGTAAACTCATTTTTTGTTGTTGTTCAGTCATTTCAGTTCCGTCCAACTCTTTGTGATGCTGGCTTTTCTTGGCAGAGATACTGGAGTGGTTTGCCATTTCCTTCTCCAATCATTTTGCAGATGAGGAATCTGAGGCAAACAGAGTTAAGTGATTTGCTCAGGGTCACATAGCTAGTAAGTGTCTGAAGCTGGATTTGAACTCAGGTTTGAAAATGTCCTCAGGACAACTCTGGGGATAGGATGATGGGAATAGTATTACCAAATTTTGTTCCCACATGGTTTTGATTTATTCCATTAGGTCTTTATATTTTGAAAGCTAATCATTCCACCTACCTTTAAGATTAGGAGCATTTGGTAACATGACAGCTATTACTAATCTTGTTCTTAAATTCTGATGAATTAGTGTTATATACAGGAGACTGTGGGCAACAATTTTCTCCATGATAATGCTCTGGTTCTAGCATATAGTCTACCTTTCTGCTTTGATCTCACATTATTACCTACCACCTACTTTATCAGCCAAGCTAGACAACTTTATGTCCCTATGTCCTCTCAAATAACCATTATTTTACTCCCTATGTGATATTGCTTATACTGTTTGCTGGTATGGAATGTTGTCTTTTACTCTCTTGATCTCTTATACATTTAATTTTCTTTCAAAACCCAAATCAAATGTCATCTTATCCATGAAGCCACAAATCCTTCCCTGCAGATTTCATATAATCTTTTGTTTTCTAACTCTCTGGTGCATTTATCATAGAATATTATAGTGATCTATGTATTTGTCTTAATTCCCTACTTGACTTTCAGCTCCTTTAGGGCACAAACTAAGCCTTATATAAAAATCGTATCCATAATGAAAAGATACATAATTAAAATGTTCATAGAATTAAAAAGAAGAGATTTAAGGAGAGAAGTATCACATCGTCATGGTAGAAGAAGGAAAGGGTTTATCTCACAGTCCTGATGATACTAGGTTCCTGAATCCAGTCACTATTCCTTCCATTTGCTCCTACTTCATGAAGAGTATGACCAAACATAATGAAAGGATAAGAGTTCTTGTATTATATATTAAAATGGCTGCATTAGAATGCTGACATTTCCTGCTTAAGGCTATAGAGACTGGTTTTTCACTCTAGAGTTTTTAACAAAGGGATTCTTAAGGGACTAGGCTGTCTGTGGGTAAGCAATGTGAGAAAGGCTATGTAACTTGTCTAGCACAGGTGGTCTTCACTTAGGTCCACGTATGTCATCATAATGATTGACCTGACCCTTTGCATCAGCCCAAAGCACTATCGATTGGTGCCATTGATAAGTCATCTTCTCTTACAGAATCAGATATTTATAGCCAAACTCCACAGCTGTTGCCGTTGTTGTTCAGTTGTTTCTGATTCAATACAGTACTGTGGACTTTGCCCATGGGGTTTCTTGATAAAGATAGTAGAGCAGTTTGTCATTTCTTTCTGCAGTGTGTCCCCTTTTACTGATGAGAAGCTGAGGCAAATAGGGGTTAAGTGACTTTCCCAGGGTCGCAAAGCTAGAAAGTGTCTGAGACCATATTTGAATTCAGATCTCCCTGACTCCAGGCCCAGTGTGCTATTCACTGTACAACCTAGCTGCCCACCCACACTCCTGTCCCTTTCCAAATATAAAATGCTGACAGTTACCTTAGAACATTTATAGGGGAAGATACACTAACTCAGTATAGTTGGGCTTCTATTTTCTTTTTTAAAAAAACATTTATGTATAGTATCCTTTAAAAAAAAATTTGAGTCCAAATTCTCTTCTTCCCTATTGCTCAGTGAGAACACAAGAGATGTGTTATAAATTATACATGTGAAATTATGCAAAAGATATTTCCATGTTAGACATATCATAAAAAAGCAAGAAAAATAATGAAAGTGAGAAAATTATATTTCAATTTTCACTCAAAGTTCATCAGTTCTTTTTTCTGGGAGTGGACAGCATTTTTCATTGTGAGTCCTTTTGAATTTTCTTGGATGATTGTATTGATCAGAGTAGCTAAGTCTTTCACAGTTGATCATCATAGTAAAATTGCTGTTACTCTGTACAGTGATCTTCTGGTTTTTCTCACTCTACTTTGCATCAGCTCATATAGGTTTTTCCCTGTGTTACTGAAACCATCCCCCTCATCATTTCTAATAGCACAATAGTAATCCATCACAATAATATGCCACAACTTGTTCAGCCATTTTCCAGTTGATGGGCATCCCCTCAATTTCCAATTCTTTGCCACCAGAATAAGAGCTGCTATAAATATTTTATACATACAGATCTTTTTTTTTTCTTCGATCACTTTGAGGTATAGACCTAGTAATAATGTTGCTGGGTCACAGGATATGCACAGTTTGATAGCCCTTTGGGCACAGTTCCAGACTGTTCTCCATAGCGGTTGGGCCAGTTTACATCTCCACCAACAGTTCATTAGTGTACCTATTTTCCCACATCCCTTCCAGCACTTTTCAGTTTTGATAGCTATGAGATGGAAGCTAAGAGTTGTTTTAATTTGTCTTTCTCTAATGAATAGCAATTTAGAACATTTTTATATGAATACAGATAGCTTTGTTTTGTTTTTTTTAAAAAACTGCTTGTTTATATCATTTGACCCTTTACCAATTGGGGAATGGCTCTTCTTTTTATAAATTTGTCTCCATTCCTTATGTATTTGAGGAATGAGACCCTTATCAGAGAAATTTGTTGTAAAATTTTTTGATATTATTTAGTTGTCTATGGTAAGTTTCATCAAAATGTAGTTTCCCTGATTATTTCTTTAAATTAGGTCTACTTTTGCTTTTGCCTTATCTGAAATCATGATTGCCACTCCAGCCTTTCTTACTTCAGCCGAAGCATAATGGATTCTGCTCAAGGCCCTTATTTTAACTCTATGTATGTCTTTCTGTTTCAAATATATCTCTTGTATAAAACGGATTTTTGGATTCTGGTTTCTAATCCATTCTGCTATCTGCTTCCATTTTATGGATGAGCTCATTCCATTCCCATGTACAGTTATGATTACTGTATACTTTCCTCCATCTTATATTCTTCTATGTAACCTTCTCTCTTTCTTTTCATCCTGTTCCTCTTCAAAAGTCAATTCTGTTTCTGTCTACTCCCTCCCTTAATCTATGCTCCCTTTAATCATTCTCTTCCCCTCCCCCCTGATTTTCTTTCATCCCTTTCCCCTCATATTTCTCCTTTGGATAAGATAGATTTCTATACCCAATGGTGTGTGTGTGTGTGTGTGTACACGTGTGCATGTGTGTATGTATGTATACACTTTGAACCAATTTCAATAACCAATTTCAATGAGATTCAGGCATTGCCCACTGCCTCACCCATTTCCCCCTCCACTAGGAAAACTCTTCTTTGTGCACCTGTTTTATATGAGATGCTTTCCCCCATTCTCCCTTTCTCTTCCCTCTTATCCCAGGGCATCCCTCTTTCTGATGCCTTCATTATTTTGCAGATTATCCCAACACAATCAACCTCATACCGATGCCCTCTGTCTATATAGACTACTTCTAATTGCCCTAATAATGATAAATACTTAGGAATTGCATGCATCATCTCCCCATATAGAAATATAAACAATTTGACTTTATTGAGCTTCTTTTTATATTTTCTCTTTTGTATTTATCTTTTTATGCTTCTCTTGAGTCTTCTGTTTGAATGTGAAATTTTTTGTTTAGTTATGGTCTTTTCATCAGGAATGCTTGAAAGTCCTCTGTTTCATTAAATATCCATTTTACCTAAAGTTTTGCTGGATAGGTTATTCTTGGTTGTACTCCCAGCTCCTCTGCCTTCTGGAATATCATATTCCAAGCCTTTGTTCCCTTAATGTGAAAGGTGCTAAGGATTGTGTAATCTTGATTGTGACTCCATCATATTTGAATAGTTTCTTTTTGGCTGCTTGAAGTATTTTCTTTTTGGCCTGGATGCTCTTGAATTAGGCTATAACCTAAAAACCTGGGAGTTTTTATTTTAGGACCTCTTTTAGGACGTGATTGGTAGATTCTTTCAATTTATACTTGACCTTCTGGAGCTAATGTATTGAGGTACTTTTCTTTGATAAATTTTTGAAAGATGCTATCCAGGCTCCTTTAATGACCATGACTTTCAAGTAATCTGATAATTCTTAAATGATCTCTCCTCAATCTATCTTCCTTTTGTTTTTTTTTTTCCTGAGAAGATAGTTCACATTTCCTTCTATTTCTTTCATTCTTTTGACTTTTATTATCCCTTGATGTCTCATGGAATCATTAGCTCCTGGTTGCTCAATTCTAATTTTTAAGAAATTATTTTCTTCAGTGATTTTTTTGTATCTCTTTTTCCATTTGGTCAATTCTGCTTTTCAAGGAGTTCTTTTCTTCAGTGAGTTTTTGCACTTTTTTTTTACCATTAGACCAAGTCTGTTTTTTAAGGTATTATTTTTCTCAGTAATTTTTGTGCCTTTTTTTACCCCACTATTAATTCCCTTTTCACATTTTCTTTTTGCATCATTCTCTTTTCTTTTCCCATTTTTTTCCTCCATCATCCTTCTTTCCTCTAACTCTTCCAAGAATTATTGCAAGCTTTGGGTTCAATTAGCATTTTTCTTTGAGACTTTGCTTGTTGATATTTTTTCATTGTTTTCTTTCTTTTTTTTTTCTTTTTGAGTTTTGTCTTGGTCTCCCCTGTCACCATTTAGCTTTTTGTGGTCAAGTGCTTTTTGCATGTGTGTATGTGTGGCTTTTTCATTTTTCCAATCTATTTCTCGACTTTATATTTTATATTAATATTGTTTTTGCTCACCTGGATGTGGCAAGGCACTGTCCCAGGCTTCAGGCTTTTTCTGTGCTGCTATTTTCAGAGCTAGCTCTAGGGGATTGCAAGTTTTCAGTGCTTCCAAAGTGATGTGATCCAGGGAGAGATCTGCTTTCCTGGTGTGTTCTCTGGGCTTTACTCAGGAAGGGCCCCTGCTCCCCTGCAGTTCCAAGTGCTAGCACTTGTCCCTGTCTTGGAACTGTGACCACGGCCTCTGCTTACTTGTAACTGACCACAAACACTGGGTCACAGTATATGTATTTACACATCCACATACATATAATGCATTTATATACATTTTATGCATAAATTTCAGTGAGAGGGTAGACCCTGTTCAATCATAGTTTCTGTTAGTTGTATTTGAAAGTCATTTGCCATTTAGCCAGGTGAATGGGAAGGATAATTTGTGAAGACTTCCCAGGGTGGGAATATAGGACCTACTCTCTTCTCATATTTCTGAAGTAAGGAATGTCTGAGGGAGTAGGAGAGGCTTGGAATTTAACCTTGTAGTAACTAAGCTAACTTCTAGAAAGTCAGGGCCAGAAGCAGTAGGGGCCCTTCCTTCCCTCTTCTCTCGGTGACCAAATAAGGAAAAGCTCACTGTGACCTGCATTGAATGAGGCTGAAGGAATTGGCCCCCTCTCCTCTCCTCTCCTCTCCTCATTTCTTCTCCTAGACTTTTGGATGCCACCCCAGCATGAGTTCTGGATAGGGAAAACCTGAATGGACTGGATCTACCTGGTTCCCTAGTTCTCTGTCTAGTTTTTTGCTCCTAGATTGTAAGCCCACCTCCCAGCCAATGATGAGAAGGGATAGAGGTGGGCAGGAATTTTTGTACTAAAAGTGTATCTGTCCCACACTTCCTTTTTACTCTGCCTCCTCCACTAGCTTTCCTAGTGGCTGCATGCCCAAATCTTGCAAGGTTTGTAAAATAAATTCACTTGGCTTCTCCTAAAGATGTCTCTCCTATTATTTGAATTTTCCATCCCATACACAGGGAAAGAACTGTATCAGTGGCTTTGGGGAGGCAGAGATGCCAATGCTGCTTTAGTACTTATCAAAAGCAGGGTGCAATTGTGCAATAATTATTTAGCAACCACAAAATCCATTCAGAGAATTGATCTGTCAGATGTTGATTTTTACCTTCAATGACAGAACTTTAGTAATTAATACATAATGATAATCCACATGTTAATGAATTTAGAAACGTGAGTTCTATGAATACATTATAAGTGTACTTGTATCCTACCCTTTGCAAAATTGTCTTCGCAGTGATCCCCATGAGTACAAAGAAGGGTTAAAATTGACACTTGCATGGCCTTTAGGAATCTCTCAGAGAAAGTATCTAACACCTATTGCCATACTAGCACTGTTATTTTTCTTTTAATCCTAGGAGTAATCATAGCAAATACACCATATAATGCATGACTGAGAACTGGGTTTATTCACACTAGGCTGAATCCTGGGGCTATCTCTCAAAATTTCTCCGTGGCCTTATACCTGGCCAATTAAATCCCTGGAAAATCAGAATACAGCTCCTATATAAGTCTCTACAAAAAAGGTAAAATGACCTCCATGTCCCAAGTATGCCAGCAATCAGGTTATCAGTCCACTGAATAGGCTTTCACTTGACAGATTATCAAAAACATAAAGGACTTTTAGTTAAGACAACAAATAGTCCAGGCCACTCTCTTTCCCTTTCTAGTGAATCCCATCTTCCCGTAGCATGCATCCAATCCTCCAGATTTATGTTTGCCTATATTTGAGACCTCTCCTGAAAGGAGAAAGCACTTGGGGCTGGTAGTGAGTTTTTTCCCTCCTCTTTTCTCAGATCAGTTTAGTTCACATAACACAGTATTTTTTTTAATTTATTTTTAATATGTTTAGTTTTCAGCATTGATTTTCACATGCGTTTGAATTACAGATTTTCTCCCCATTTCCACCCCCCC
>CM053622.1:513405859-513434918 GCA_028646595.1 Phalanger gymnotis
TCAGCAGGCTCTTCACTCCTGCTATGATCAGCCACTTAATTCCTCCCACCAGGTGGGCCTGAGGCCAGAAGCAACTGCAGCCCTAGTTCTAAAGCTGCCACATGTCTGCTGCCCCAGGGGTGGTGGCTGAACCGCAAACTCAGTCTCACAGCTTTTCCCACTAACCTTCTCTGTTGTCTTTGCTCTTTGTGGGTTGAGAGGTCTGGTAGATGCCACAGCTCAGTAATTCAGGACTGTAGGGCACTCTCTGATTGGCCGCTGGTCTGGTTGGTCTGCGGTCTGCACCGCCCCCGCTGGGCTCTGCTGGCCTCAGCTCTGCTCCCTTCAGCTGGGAGCTGGGAGCTCCATGCAGGACAGACCTTACCCAGAGACTATCTAGGCTGTCCTGTGCTAGAGCCCTGCTTCCCTCTGCCACTATGTGGGGTCTGCAGCTCTAGAATTGGTTCAGAGCCTTTTTTTTATAGGTTTTTGGAGGGACTTGGTGTGGAGCTCACGCCAGTCACTGCTTCCCAGCCGCCATCTTGGCTCCACCCCAGTTTAGTCTATTTTTAAAGGTTTTATTTTCTTCAGCATTTTGGGGGTCTCCTTTAGCAAGCTATTGACTCTTTTTTCATGACTTTCTTTCATCATTCTCATTTCACTTCCCAATTTTTCCTCTACTTCTCTTACTTGATTTTCAAAATCCGTTTTGAGCTCTTCCATGGCCTAAGACCATTTCATATTTTTCTTGGAGCCTTTGGATGTGGGAATTTTGACTCTGTTGTCTTCCTCTGGTTATATGTTTTGATCTTCCTTACCATCAAGAAGGTAGTAAAATACATTTTCACCAAGAATGTAACCTTCTTTGGTTTTATTTTTCCCCCATTTGCTCATTTTCCCCAGCCAATTACTTGATTTTTGAGCTCTTTGTTAAGTGGAGGGTGTATTGCACCAAGCTTTAGGGGTTTTGTATAACTATTTTCAGAGATATTTCTAGGGACCTGTAAATTTTCATTTCTTCTGAAGTTGTATGATCAAAGGAAATATCCTTTCCTGGCCCATTCTCTGGTCTATGAGCAACCACAAGCACTCTCCACACTGCACTCTCCACAGCCACCACAAGTACTGTCACGACAGTGCCCTCCACCATCTCTAGGCCAAGATCTCCAAGAAACAGCCACTGCTATGGCAGTGGCTGCTGCTGCCCTGGGATAGGGGCTGGGGCCAGACCATGCTCCTCTCTCACCCAGATGAGAGACTTTTCCCACTGACCTTCAAAGCTGTCTTTTGTAGTTATGGGTTAAGAAGTCTGGAAACGGCTGCAGCTGCCAGTGATTCAGTACCCTAAGGCCTACTCAAGCTCTGTCTATGCCCATTCTAGGCTGCACTCCTCTCCAATGCAATAGACCATTCCTGTTGGCCTTCCAGATTGTCTTGGGCTGGAAATCTGTTTCACTCTGTCATTTTGTGGCTTCTGTTGTCCTAGAATTTGTTTAGAGTCATTTTTACAGGTATTTGGAGGAGTTTGGGGGAGAGCTCAAGCAGGTCACTACTTCTCCTCTGCCATCTTGGCTCCACTCCCTCAAGAAAAACCTTTTATCGAGTTTCTCTGATAAAAGCTTAATTTCTCAAATAGGTAGGGAACTGATTCAAATTTATGAAAAAAAAAAGAGTCATTCCCCAATTTATGCAAAATGTTGTGTCAGCATAGATAGAGCCACATCAATCCTTTAAGTCAGAAATATTAATTTGAAAACATTCTAAAGCTGGAGTCTTATTATGCAATCAATAACACCTCCATGGGATTATAAGCAATCACTCGGCTAAGTTATACACTATTTAAAAACTCCTTAAATATACTTTTATACAATGGTTGAAGCATATGTGTCAATTTTCTGAAGAAGAAATCAAAACAGTCTTTAGTCATATAAAGAAGGCTCTGAATCACTATTGACTAGAGAAAGGCAAATTAAAACAACTCTTAGGTACCATATCACACCTATCAGAAATGACCATTGCTAGAGAGAACGATAGAAAATAAGTACATTAATGAACTGTTGGTGAAGTCATGAACTGGTGAAACCATTCTGGGGAATAGTCTAGAAATGGGCATACCCTTTAACCCAACAGTACTACTACTACTAGGTCTGTACCACAAAATGATGAAAGAAAAAGGACCTATATATACAAAAAATATTTACAGCAGCTCTTTTTTGGTGGCAAAGAATTTTAAATGTAGGAAATGCTCATCAATGGGGAATTTTTGGCATGTGGTTGTGATGGAGTACTATTGTACTATAAGAAATGATGAGGAACAAATGGTCCAGAATATCAAGGGAAGTAAAGAAATGCTAGGGAAGATGGCCTATACATACCAGATATTAAACTGTGTTATAAAGTAGCAGGCATCAAAACTACTTGGTACTGGCTAAGAAACAGAGTGGTAGATCAGTGGAATAAGTTAGTTACGCAAGACGCAGATGTCAACAACTATAGCAATCTACTCTGATAAACCCAAAGGATCCAGCTTCTGGGTTAAGAATTCACTATTTCACAAAAACTGCTGGGGAAACTGGAAAATGATATGGCAGAAACTGGGCATAGACCAATATCTTACACCATATGCCAAAATAAAGTCAAAATGGGTTCATGATTTAGGAATAAAGGCTGACACTATAAGCAATTTGAGAGATCAAGGAATAGTTTACCTGTCAGATTTATGGGAAAGGGAAGAATTCATGATATAACAATAGATAGAGAGCATTACAAAATGCAAAATGAGTAATTTTGATTATATTAAACCAAAAAGTTTTTGTACAAACAAAGCCAAAGCAACAAAGATTAGGAGGGAAGCAGAAAATTGGGAGAAAATATTTACAACCAGTGTCTCTGATAAAGGCCTAATTTCTAAAATATACAGGGAACTGAGCCAAATTTATAAGACTACAAGTCATTTCCCAATTGAGGAATGGTCAAAGGATATGAACAGGCAGTTTTCAGAGGAAGAAATTAAAGATATCTATAGGCATATGAAAAAATGCTCTAAATCACTATTGATTAGAGAAATGCAAATCAAAACAACTCTTAGGTGCCACATCTCACCTATCAGATTAGCTAACATGATGAAACAGGAAAATGATAAATACTTGAGAGGATGTGGGAAAATTGGAACATTGTTACATTGTTGGTGGAGTTGTGAACTGATCCAGCCATTTTGGAGAGCAATTTGGAATTATGCTCAAAGGGCTGTAAAAATGTGCATACCCTTTGACCCAGCAATACCACTTCTAGGGCTGTGTCTCAAAGAGATCACACAAGTGGGTAGTGGACCAGTATGTACAAAAATATTTATTGTAGCTCTTTTTGTGGTGGCAAAGAACTGAAAATCAGGGGGATGACTATCAATTGGGGAATGGCTAAACAAATTGTGATATATGAATGTAATTGAATAAAATTGTGCTATAAGAAATGAGGAGCAGACGGACTTCACTATAAGCTGGAAAGACTTATACGAACTGATGCTGAGTGAGGGGAGCAGAAACAGGAGATCATTATACATGATTACAGACATGTGGTATATGTAAGGACTAATTTTGATAGACTTGGTTCCTTTCATCAATGCAAGGTTCAAAGACAGCTCCAAAAGACTCACAATGGAAGAAGCTATGCACATCCAGAGAAAGAGTTATGGATTCTGAATGCAGATTGAGGCAAACTATTCGTTCTATTTTTTTTCCTTCTTTTTTGGTTTCTTTTCTTCTTTCTCATGATTCATTCCATTGGTTATGTTTCTTCTTTACGACTGGACTATCAAGTAAATAAGTTCAATGTGAAGGTATATGTGGAACCTCTATCAGTTTGCATGCCATCTTTGGGGGTGGGGGAAGAGAGGGAGGGAGAGAAAAACTGGAACTGCAAAAATTGTGGAACTCAGTGTTGTAAACTAAAAATAAATAATAAATTTATAATTTCAAAAAATTCAAAAAGTAATGATGAGGGAAATGTTTTAAGAAAAAGACATAGCAAGACCTATATGAAGTGACGCAAAGTGAATTGAGGAGAACCAGATGATCATTGTGCACAGCAACGGCAATGTTGTAATGATGTCAACTGTGAAAGACTTGACTTCTCTGATCGATACAACAATCTACAACATTCCAATCACTCCTGATAAAAAAAATGTTGTCCACGTCCAGAGAGAGAACTGATGAACTCTGAATGCAAATTGAAGTATAATTTTCTCTCCTTTTTTGCCTTTTTTGTGATCTATGTAAATATGTTTTGCACTATTACATGTAAATGTGTAAATATGTAAATATGTTTTGCACTATTTCACATGTAATTTATTTTTTTGCTTGTACTCTCCTTGGGTGGGGAGGGGACTGGAGAGAGCCAGAGAATTTTAGAACTCATAATTTTAAAAGAATGTTAAAAAGAAATAAATAATAAATATTTTAAAAAGAGCTATATTTGTCTAATATGCATGAGCCCTACAGGTAAAGTAGAACCATAGATTAAAATGCCATTGAACTAAACTAACTGCATCTATCTCATAAATGTACTCAGGGGCCTTGCGGTGGGTGCATCTTACAAATCAATAGTAACCATTTTAAAAAATAAAAGGAACAAAGAAAAAACACTCCAGGAAGTCATATTATATTTGTTTTATAATGGGAAAAAAAACTGGCTATGTACAGTGTTTGCAGCGGTCCCTGTAAATGCTTATTGAACAAATTTTCAACGTACAAATTATTGACCCAATTGTGTAAAAGTATATTTAAGGGGCTTTTAAATAGTGCATAACTGAGCTGACTGATTGCTTATAATTCCACGGAGGTATTATTGACTCCATACTAAGACTGCAGCTTTAGAATGTTTTAAAATGAATATTTCTGACCTAATGAATTGGAGTGGCTCTATATATCCTGATACAATTTTTTGCATAAAATTGTACACAAATCATTGCAAAGTCCTTAACTAATCTTTTGTTGTCATTACTATGAAACCATTTAGTGAGTATTTAATTTGACATGGCACTACCCTAGCCCCTATATGAAAATGACTGCATCGTTTTTGCCTTTTAACACAACCTGTCACAATTATTATTTTATGAATGTAAGTTAATATTTATTAGACTATAAGATGCATGAGAACTCTCATCCTCCTTTGTAGCCTATACAATAGTGTTTTGCAAATTGTAGGTGATCAGTAAATATTTATTGAACTAATCAATTAATGTATATTAAAACACACATACATGGATACTACTAAGCTCCCGTGTCTTGTCAAAAGCATAGGTATAGCTACCACTCAAGCATTTCCTGGGAGCTGCACGAGATTCAGTGCATTTCCACCAGCTGTCCCCCACGCCTGGAATTGTCTCCCTCCTCTTCTCTGTATCCTGGTTGCCCTAGCTTCTTTCAAGTCATAGCTGAAATCTCACTTTCTGAAAGAAGACTTTCCCAATCCTCTTTCATGCCTTCCCCCTGAGATTATCTCCAATTGAACCTGTCTATATAATGTTTGTACACAGTCTGCATGCCATCTCCCCCATTAGACTGTGAGCTCCTTGAAAGCAGGAACTGTTTTTTCTCCTTTCTTTGAATGTCTAACGCTTAGGACAGCGATTGGCACGTGATAGTCTCCTACTGCAAATAAAATGTGTAGTGGTTAAAGGAACGCTCCTGGAGTCAAGAAGACTCCCAAATCTAGACTCAGACATTTACTCTTTGCATGATCCTAGGCAAGTCACTCAACCTCCATCAGCCTCATACCTTCCTCTCAGGGCTGTTGTGAGACTAAAATGAGACAAGACTTAAAAAGTGCTTTGCAAATCTTTAAATGCCATATAAATGCTAACTATTGTTAACATTAATAATAATGATGATGATAAATGCTTGTGGACTTGACTAGATAGTCTTTATCATCCCTTTCACCTTTAGATCTATCAGCTTTTGGGTGATGGAAGCAAATATCACAGCCTCAAGATATAGGAGTCTCATATTAATCTTTTATATACCCACTTAAGATTCTGACACTTCAACAACAAATAGTTTTGAGAGTTTATCATAGACCTTACATTCTCCATGAAATATTATATTTACTCACTTCAGCTAAATCCACTAAGCTTTCAAGAGGCAATGTCCTATTCAGCTATTGGACAGCCCTGGTGACTGGTCCTAGGGATCAGTGCCAATCAATTTTCTAAGCATTGAGGATACAAAGACAGATTCATATTGGGATGTGCTCTTCCTAGTGGCTTACATACAGACCACATACAATATTCTCTACTGCAGCTCAGACTTACCTTTTCTTTCCCCACACCAATCAGTTCTCACTTTGTTCTGGCCTCAGTCCTGTCAGTCCCCAGCTGTCTTTAGCAGTCGGTCATTGTTACAATATTGCGGTTACTGAGTACAATGAGAAGTATATTCAACAAGGATGGTGATGGATGGTATCTCTAAATGATTAAGCAAAGCGGAGATCAATTTTATCAGCTTGAGTTGCCCATCATTTTCCACCTGCCAAGTATTCAAAGTTTCTGGAGCTCCTTCTGGCTATTTTATATTGCAGGACCAGGAAGCAATGTCACCAGCCTGAATCTTTCATCTCCTCAGCCAACCAAGGCTCAAGAATAGTCTCCGAGGCCTATCAAGGAAAATTAGTCCAATTTGCATGGGGACAAGTATCAGGATATTGCTCCTACTCTACTCCTATTACTTAAGAAAAATTTTGTTCTTATGGAAACCTAGAAAGTTGTCATGCAAAAATTGTCAGTTAGAGACCACATTTACCACCATTAGAAAGCGAGGGACTTGGAGAGATCCTTGAGAGAGTCTGGAGAGATATTTTGAGAGAATTGAGTTTAAGTATCATTTTAGAGAGAAACTATGTTTTCTCTATTACCTCTATTTTATTCCTCATAAGGGCTAAACTTGGGTAAACTTATTTCATAGAGAAGATAATCTGAAGAGAATTCTTTTTTTGAGGGGGGAAGGCAAGGCAATTGGCGTTAAATGACTTGCCCTCCATCTAGCAAGTGTGTCAAGTGTCTGAGGCTAGATTTGAACATAGGTCCTCCTGAATCCAGGGCCAGTGCTCTACTCACGGTGCCACCTAGCTGCCCTCTGAAGAGAATTCTTGAGCCACATTAAAGTCTCTAAAATCTTAGGACTTTAAAGTCCTAGGATAATGAAATTGGTAGATTTTGTTTCCTGTGTTTGGAGGAAGTAGCAGTTACAGCCAATTATGAGAGAATTATGCCATTAAGATCCTTCTTTTTGCTCAGTTTCTAAGGAGTACAGAAGTGATCCCATCTGTGACCTTCCTCATAATTGATGCATTTTTGAAGCTCTTATCAATATCCCTGTATTGTTTCTATTCGGATATTACATAGTAAACAACACTAAGACAATGACTTAATCATTCGAGATTTAAATGAGAAAGCTTATGGAAAAGCAGTTTATAAATAATAAGGATTAAGGAGCTTTCATGATGAAAGAGATTTTGAATTTTTAAAAACAAATGAGTTAACAAGTCAGTATCAGGTCAAGGGGTGAAGGTTTGGTGGCTTTGTCCTGATGGCACCTGAGAGATATTATTCTTTTTGTGTAACACATACCCTTTTTTAGGTACTGCTACATGTTTTTAGCAAGAAGTTTGCTACATGTGATTTTGGGCAAGTCACTTAATCCCTCTGGGTTTCAGTTTCCTCATTCAAAGATATTTGGAACTCTAGTGATCTAGGATTATATGATTCTCTGGGCACAGTAAGTACAATTCCATAGGAGAGAAATAACTCTCAATTAGGGTGTTCAGAGAAGGTTTCTTGGAAAGCATGAGGATAAAATTAAGCTCTGAGAAACATTTGGCAAAAACAACAGCAAAAGGAATACAAGTATCTACTAAATTAATTAGATGGCTATTTCATGAAAATGTAGAAACAACTAAGAGGAAGAACGGAAATGATTTGAGGTCTTTGGAGGGAGGACACAATATCAATACAAAGTACCAGAATTAAAGTTGCCAAAGAGACCTCTTGCCTCAGCTTACTTTTCAGATAAAGAACTGAGGCTCAGAGGGTTAGATAGTGTTTCACAGGTAACACATGGGAGGTACTGGAGTTTCTGGACTCCAACGTCTAATAGGTTTACTCTTCATCTGATCAGACAGGAAGGACAGGAAGACAGATTCGGAGGGGTTAATAATCTTACTTTATTCTAATCTAGTCTTCTCAAAAAGGTTTCTGATAATGAGATAATGAGATAATGAGAACACTAACAGCATTCCCTAACAATCCTTCTCACAGGGCCTGGCGAGAAGGGAGAGGCAACTACCCCTATGTCTCGACAGGGTCAGTCAAGACAGGCACAGCTTGTACACTCCTCTAAATCCTCTCAAGCCTTAATGGGGGCTGGTCAAGACACATGCAGATTCCCCTATGGGTTCCCCGTGGATTCCCCATGATTTCCCCATGCACTGACCAGTGCCTACTTGCTTTATAGGGCAACAGGTAAAGAAGGCATCTTGCCAGCATTAAGCTCACAGGTTAACTTTAACAATATCATCATTCTGCACAAGCGTATTAAATATCAATTATGTCATCCGCATATCTCAATGCACAGTCACAATAGGACTGTTTATCACTATGATTCTGGGGAATTACTATCTAGGATCCTTGGGGCTATTCTGGGAGTTACTACCTAACACCTGGAAACTAGACATTGCTATGGCCATGGATCCTGAGAAAATGAACTCTAAAAAGGATAACAAAATCTTCCTTACTTACAGATAGACTCATAGATTGTTAGACCTGGAAGGGACCATGACCTTTGCCCTCATTTGAAAGACGAAAAAATTGAAGGCCTGAAAGGCAAAGTAGTCTTTATGGATCAGCAAATTGATGTTCTGGGCAGTGGGTAGCGTTCTTAACCTGGTGTCCATGAATTTGTTTCTTAAGTTTTTGACAATTATATTTCAATATAATTGGTTTCCTTTGTAATCCTATGTGTTTCAAAACATTCTGAGAAAGGAGACTTCACACAAAGGACACACAAAAAAATTAAGAACTGCTTTAAGGGAGAATCCAGGTCTGGGAGCAGTTTGTGAACAGGGAATCATAAAGTAGAATGAAAAAGAAAGGAAGAAAATAAGAATTGAGGGGTAAGAGGGGAAAATGAGAGAGGATATGAAATGGAAGACAGTGATACTTTTTACAAAGGAGTAATACAAGAGGAAGGATATTGAAGGAGATCCTCTGACAAGCTATTCTCAATACAGACTTCTCATAGAAAAGAAAGCATTCCTGTCATTTCAACCACAGCACTTGCAAGAACAGTTTCTAAGAAAATTCAAGTAGTTATTGTTTGAGCTAGAAACAAAAGCGTCCCATTGCCCCTTGGTAACAAAATAATTCTGATTCTGATTCACCACACATACTTGGCTAGTATTTAAATCTATGGAGGGACAGAAAGGAAGCTATTTTAAGCCTTCATCATCATGGGACCATTAACTCCTCACCAAAATTGGTAGCTGAATAAGACATTGCCTTATCCTAGGCTAGAGTATTTAGCTGAAATATCTAAATACATTTCACAGAAAATACAATATCTGTGATCAACTCTCCTGTAGGTATGTAGGGAATTGCTACTCGATTTCTTTGCTTTGAGATGTGACTTTAGCCTCCATTACCTCATCCCCCAATTGATCAATCAACCAGCATTTATTAAGTGTTCACTGTGTGACAGTCATTTTGCTGAGTTCTGGGGATGCAAAAACTAAATACCCATGCACACACATTGATGCACCATGTATCCATTTTTGCATATGTACACATATACACACATGCTTATACATACATATTTGCATATATAAAAATAGATCATAATATACAAAGTGGATAAATAGGTATTGATGTATAAGATCCATGCAAAGTAGATACAAAGTGATCTTAGAAGGAAATGTTGGTGGGACTGGGAAAGTTCCCCCTAAAGATAATATTTGAACTAAATCTTGAAGGCAATCAGGGAATATAAGAGGTGAAGAGGAAGTAACTTCCACGTAAATGAGACAGCCAAGGCAAAGGAGCTGAAATTAGAAATGGAATGTTGTGTATGAGGTACAGAAAATGGACTAGAATATGTAGATGGGAGAAAATATATGACTTTTCTTGGTAAAACTCTGCCATCTTGCTGCATCTTTTGATAATAAACTAGGGCATCAACCCTTTGCTTATTTTTCAGAACCCTTTTAAACTGAAGACATAGCTAATTGGTGAACTTTCAATTTCCCTTAAATGGCTAAATATATTGGTTTTTTAAATAACTGCATCTTTTCCATACTCCAAGCATCCAAATCACAAGTTAATGATAGGCAGATGCAGCTCTTTCCCAAACAACAGAAAATATGGTATAAATCTGGTGGCATCATTTCTGGTAGAGTTTTGTGCATGACCTAAAAATGTCACATGTCAGCTCCACTGACATTCGTGTGTTTCCCAACTGCTCATTAATGTTTAATTGAACTTCTCAGGATGGGCATGGCAAGATACATTTTTTTTTAATTTCTTAATACCTACCAAAGCTATCATTTCTCCAATTAATTTGTTCTCAAATTCTTTGCCTTGGTTGGAGTAGGTCCTAACATGACATTTTAATACTGAAAACATATTTCTCCCAAAAGACCAACAATTTTGGAAGCTTTCTATTTCCTGGTTGCCTCTGCATATGGTTTTAACAATCAGTCACTAATATTACACTACTAAAATATGGTTTACAGTCTTCTTCCAGAGAAGCAGCAATTCTAGCAATGCAGACAAATTTCAAAAGCTTGATAGCTCACATTTTCCAAATATCGAGCACAATTGATGATATTTTTTCTTGATTACATAAAGTACAATTCTCACATTTCCTAAATATATCTGTTGCTACCTTAGGCCATTAAAATGTTTCTTACTAGTCCTAGGGTTCTCTCAAATCATATGTACGAAATTGTCATGTCACATTTTCATGGTCCCAGATTGATAAGCACTGGATAGCACTAATTGTTTTCCAATACTATGCTGGGCATCAATTAAAGTCCGGTATAGCTATCTGTTATACAGCACTAACTTTTGCAATTGCCTTAACTATAAGATGCCTTCTAGGAAATGTAATTCAAATACTTTATCTATATGTCCTTGCATCTTGGCTTGTATTACTTCTAAAAGTCCTCTATCAGTTATCTACTCTTTGTGAGGCATTCACAAACAACTAAGAGTTGATTGATGAAACAAGGTTGAAAAATATACTGCTGACATGCTATCTGGTGGAAGTTCCAAATTCGGTTACATTGCTATTTGGTCATGACCCAGCTTAATCAAGATTATAAAGAACCTTTACTCCTTCTTTAGATATAATTACACTTTTGGTGCCATGTGACATTCAAAAGATATTGTCTGTATTCATATTAGCTTGCCCTAGTTGGTAGTTTATGCTGAATTCATAATTGTCTAATATTGCTATCCTTTTCTGGCAAATAGCATCTAGTCAGAATGGCACTAGAGAAAATAAGTCTTCTAATTATTTGAGACTATACTTGACAATTAGCTCCATAGTCTGAACTTCTCAGTGACTCATTTTAAAGTTAAGAATTTCAATATTTGTATGAAAAAGGGATTCTCACTATCACTCAGACCTTGAGTGGTTAAGGTGAACAGTTTCTGATGAGCATTACTCTCTGAATTAAAGATGGAGAACCTGTGGATTCAAGGCCACATGTGGCCTTCTAGGTCCTTGGGTGTGGCCTTTTGACTGAGTCCAAATTTTACAGAACAAATCTTTTTATTAAGGGGATTTGTTCTGTGAAGTTTGGATTCAGTCAAAACACCACCTTTGAGGACATAGAGTGCCACATGTGGCCTCAAGGCCACAAGTTCTCCACCCCTGCTCTAGCTTCAAGACTATTCCCAAGACTTCTAAACTACCTTCTCTGTGGAAGACAAAGGGCTTATTTGAATCAGTATGGGGCAACAATGAAGCATTCATGAGGTGACTGACCAAATCTTTATTTATTTAGTCTGTGCAATGATCTCCAAATGGGTTTCATAAAGTTTATTGACTATTCTTATTCTATTTTTTACTTTCTTCAATCATACATCCATAATCAAAATGGCTTTTCCCTGGTTGCCAATCTTTTATGTGTATTTTCTTCCCTTCCTAGAATATAAGCTACTTAATTATTAGGATTTTTCCTTTTTTCATATTTCTGTCCCCTGTGAATAACACTGCCTTATTCAATAATAAGCCCTTAGTAAATTATTTTTTTCATTCAGACACAGGTCAGATCATTTGGTATTTAGTAGTAACAGCATAATTCATATTTTAATTTATTTTAATTTTTTTCCAAATAAATAATATTTTTCTATCAATGTGGCCTTTTACTACTCAATTCCACTAATGAAAATTTTTAAAAAAGAAAAACAAATTCCTCAAAACCTATCTATATATTCTGAAAAGGAAAATTACCATATCTGACATGTCCAAACTTCTTTCTGTACTTGTATCAGAATGTGAATGGCAGACTTAATCTTCATTCTTTTGGATATGTTGCTTATCATTGTATTGATTATATGTAAACACTTCCCGATACAATATATCTCCAAATATTTTCTCCACTACTTGTTGGAAATGGAAGATGCCCATGAGTTGATTTGAGATGTATTCTCAGACTTATAAAATTCACCTGGGCAGATGAAAGTTATTTTCTCTTCTTCTTCATCTTCCATAGCATTTCCTAGTAACCGTTGCATAGATGCAACACTAAAAACCACTGACTCCCTTACAGATTATACGCTGGCATTGTATCCATACATATTTGTATCTTAATGGACACTGATGATATCATTAACCAAAAATCCGGTAAGATAGTCTCTGATATCTTCTGTTACAGATAGAGGAATCTTCTTAGAATATTTTTGAAAATTGTCAGGAGTCAGAAAGTTACATGTGTGAGTTGTTCTTTGGACATATTCCACAGCTCACTCTTAAAATGAGAACATGTAATTCCTCTTTCTAGAATTCTGTCTTAATTAATTCTTTCTTTTTTCTGTAATAGATGAAGAATTAAAGAACTTTGTTCCTCCTTGTTTAGGGATTCCAACTTGGGAGATGTTTTAGGTGTGGACAGAAGTTTCCATAGTTCAAGCTTTTCCCATCACTGCCTAGCCACTGACAAGGACGTTTGACTGACTAGTAGTTATGCATGACTAGTTGATTGTTCAGGAAACAGGAGGAGTTGAATGAAAAGTAGGTACCAACAAAATCAGAACAAGTTTTGCTTTCTCTTTCAATGACATCCTTCCAATATTTGATTAGGGTTGTCTTTATCTTGTCCTACTGAAGTCTTCCTTTATTCTGTTAAACATCTTCAAAACAATATCATCTGGCAAGAGTTGACACTCGCTAACCATCCTCATTATCTTTTGTGCATAGACTTTAATTTGTCAATAACTTTGCTAAAACACAGCTCTCAGAACTGACCACAACACTCTAAATATTATCCGACAAGATTAAAGTCTAGATAGCTATTGCCCATCATATAGGCAGTGCATATTAAGATCATTACCTACAGGGATACTAAACAACAAAAAAGAGTATTTGTCTTTTCTTTCATTGGAAATTAAATGAGATCATCACTTCTTTTCAAGGCAATAGAAAAGCTCACTAAACCAAAATATAACTGCATAGTTTATAAAATGCAAAGAAAATTAAATAGGTTTATATTTTGTGCTAGTGAAGTAGGTTTCTTTCAATTGGGGAATGATTGAAAAATTGTATAAGAATGTAATAAGTTATTATGTAGTTAAAAATAGTATTGATGAGGAATTGAAACAGGAAAAAAATTTTATATGAATTGATGGGGAGTGAAAAATAAAGCCAAGAGAACAATATACATAGTGGTTGTAATAATGCAAATGAAAAGAACCCTAACCAAGACATCTCTCATAACAGATAATGAAACATAGTGCCTTTCTGACAGCAGAGAGGCAAGGGACTACTAGGGTAGAATTATGTACACATTTTCAGAATTCGTTACCATTATCAGCTATTTTTGTTACTTTCCTTTTCTACAAGAGAAAGTTGAATTTGGAGGCAGTGGGGGAGGGATGATATTTTTTACAATGACTGTAATGTGAAAATAAAATTTATTAATAAAAAATAATCATATAGGCCTTTTTGAGGAACTTTTAAGTCATCTAAAATTATTAAAAATGCAATATGGTGTCATGGAAATGGCATAGAATCCACAGGAAAAACACTGAGGAGTAAAACATGACACCATCAGTACTCACATGTTGGAATGACAAAGAGCAGTAATCCATGTCTGTACAATTCTATGCTTAGTGCCTACATGCACTCTGTATCACCTCTGGTAAAGACAATGTGTTGATTGTGATGTTGTTTTAAAGCAAGAAAGGGCTCATTCAGTCAGGGTGCCTAGGTGAATACTGAGCATGGGGTGTAGGTTTCTGGGGTAGGTACTTGTTTGTAGATTTTCAATTTGCTTCTTGAAGTTCATACACATCCCCCAAGTTCTCATTCCCAAGGGTTTGGGCAGAGAAGAATGAAATGGTCTGTACAAGAGAGTAGAACTGTTAGGTGAGATCTGAGTTTTATTTTGTGCATTTCAAATTTTTCAGGCATTGTTGAAAATGCCAGAAAATAAAAAACACCAAAAATATAGTCATCCCTACCACAGGCAAAAAAACTGGTCTTCTTGGTCCTGCTATTAGAGACACAACAGTTTTCATTCTTAGATATTTATTTTAAACTAAAAACAAGAGCAAAACAATAAAAAAAACCTTCCATATTTCAAATGCCTCTTGGAAAATGACATTTCAAAATTTAAATTTATCAGGTACCTGTTTCCGACTGAAAAAAATATTTCACTTTTTGTTTAATATGGAATTAAAGAATTGCCAGCCTCTGAGTCCAACAGCCATTACAAACTTCTAAACTTTCCTAAGCAAACTGACACAATAGTGACAAAACAGAACAAAAACAGCAATTTTGTTATCAAAAAATGCAAGTAGCCATGGGTTCATCACTACTGTGGGAGATGTTAATTAATGTAATTTCAACCCAGTCTTTGATTTTTAATATTTACTCCCATTCTTGAAATTCAGTTTATTTTTAAAAATATTTTCCCCCCAAAGTGATATGCAAGTGGTGTAGAAATACAGACTGTTGACAGCTAGAAGGGACCTTAGAAGCCATAAAGTTCTTTATAACTCTAAACATGTCATGAGTCTGTCCTTCATTTATAAAAGCTAGCTCTCATTCTTCAAGAAATGACATTAGAGTCCTAATTTTTACCAAATCCTAGACCTGTAAGGGATCTTTGTCTTCCTGAAGGCCAACACTTGTAATCACAATAGTAGGCAGTTGGACAACTCATTCCTAAAGCCTTGTGGTTGCTCTTTCATGAAATTATCCTGTCTAGCCCACATAAAAGGCTCTTACTTTCTATACCCACTGATTTTTAAACCTCGAAATTCATAAGTGAACGTAACTGTTAACTTTAGAAGTACCTAAGTGTTAAAGAACTTTTGTACATTTTTTTTCTTTTGCCAAGAAAAATTAGGCAAGTATTCTCATCTTTCCTTTCAGAGAACCAATTCGCTTTGCTATCAAGCAGGATTCAGACATAGGGTGTTAATCAGCATTAAACATTTAATTACTATTTGTTTGAGTCCCACATTTTTCAGTCAAAGTGGTTCATCACAAACCTGGAACCAGTACAAGACAGCATCTCCAAAGTTATGCGCAAATAATAGATTGGTTACAGCAAAATACTTTTCCAGCAGCATTAATAAAATCTCTACAGTGTACACACAGAACCAGTGGCCAGGAGCATTCTCTGGAGGTCTTGCATACCGGATGTACATCTTTGTTACAACATTCCTCTGTGCCTTTTTTCTGTCTCCCTAATGACCAGTTAAATGGTCTCCCTTGAGGATGCTTGAGTCAGAGCCAACTTGAAAACTGCTGAGGAAACATCCTCCCTTACTGGAAATGATTTCCATCAAACTGCCATGTGCCATATTTAGACTAACAGATCAGTAACACCAAACAGAAGGAGCTAAGTTCACAGTACATGAGGCCCTGTTCTGTGTGAAAGAAGTGCCTTTGTTCAGCTCCAGTGGCTACAGGCTACATATTCAGAGGAACCAGTGGTGCCAAATAACCTAAAAGAAACAAAATGACCACACTCAGCTATTGTCCTCAGTTTATTCAAGCCAAGCAGACATACTTTCTATGAAGGCAGCCTCTTTTACTTAGGATTTGACCTGCAAAGCAGAGGCAGCATATTTTGTCTGCAACTCAAGCCTTGGCAGAAAATTCTAATGCCCTTAACTCAACACATACATGTCATTCTCTAGTATTTACATCTCTAATAGATGATAGACAAGAAACGAGTACATTATCAAATGCCTTATATAATTAAGTTAAAATCTTAATGAAAGGTTTAGCAGCCATTAAATATAAAGTTCATGGCATCAAATGCATATTCAACCCTCTGCCTGAAATACCACAAACATTAAAGCCATTATACATTCTTATTGTTAAAATGGTTGATGAAAAGCATCAGCAGGAAAAAAGTGACAAAAACAGCAATAGGATGAAGTACGTTCCTCCCCTGAGAAAAAGCTTCAACGTCACATCTTTGCCTACAGGATAAAATATAAACTATTCTCTTTATCATGTACAGACATTTCAATTTTGGCACTCAATTTCCAGCCCAATTTACTATTTACGATACATGACATTCCAACTTCCTTCTACACAAGATGTTTCACACAAGATTACAAGTGGTGAACAAATACGTTCTCTTCCTCTTCTCTATACTCCTTTGTAAAGGAAACAAAGTTAATCAGATTATAGAAAGAAATTGACATCAAAACTATAGTAGTTGGAGGCCTCAACACATACTTCCTAGAACAAGATAACTCTAATATAAAGAAAATTAGGGAAAAAGTACATTAATAGACTTTTTGAACAATTAGGTGTGGTAGATCTCTTGTAATTAATGAATAGGAATAGAAAGGAGTAAAGAATCATTATTCAACAACCTCCACCACAATAACAAACTGTTAGGGAAGCCGCAAAGTCATCTTGCAGAAATTATGCTCAGACCTAACTTCCCACTCCATAGACTACAATAAGCTTCAAGTGGATATATGATCTAAATATAAAGGGATGTATCATAAACAAATTAAAGTAGCATATCATGAAAAACCAGGGAGAAGAGAATAGTTCTTAATCAAACATAGGATAAAGAGGATTGAAGAAAATTTAATGTATTTTTTAAATTATATACAAATTTAAAAATCAATGCAATTAGATTTAGAAAAGGAAACAGCTAACTGGGGAAAACTGCATACAGTGAATTTTTCTGATAAAGGCATCATCCAAGACATTGAGGGAAAAGATACAAACATAAAAACTCAAGAATCATTGCAAAATAAATACTGAGACGGTTCTCAAAAGAAGTAATACAATCAACAACCAGGATTTTAAAATGCTCCAAATAGCTAATAAAAAGAGAAACTCAAATGAAAATAATGCTAAGGTTCTAGTCCACATTCATCATATTGACAAATATGACCACCAAAAAGAAAAGAAAAGAAAGTGTGGAAGGGTTGAAGAAGAGCAAGTATACTAATCCAGTTGTAGTGTTCTGAAGTACTCTGATCATTCTGGAAGAAAATTTGGAAATATTCCCCAAATGTGAGTAATCATGCCTGTCCTTTGTCCCAGAGATGCCATAATACCATTATTAGATATATAGATTCCAGAGGGTGAATAGAGAGGGAAAGAAACCATAGAAACAAAAAATAATTACAATAGTACTTATTGTTAGCAACAAACTGGAAATAAAGCAGAAACCAATCAATTAGGAAATGATTGAACAAATTATGGTATATGGAAGTAATGGAATATTATTATGCCACAAGAAAGAACAAAAGGAGTGGATTCATAGTGATGGGTGTCATTCACTATGAACTGTTGCAAAGTGAAGTAAATAGAATAAAGTGCATAATTTTTACAAAGACTAAAGTATTATGCTAGAAAACAACTGTAAAAAAAGAGCTATTATCATTTTAATATCTAGTTATGAATCTAGAAGATAAATTATTTATGTTTCCCATCCCTTGGCAGAGAGGTGGTAGACCAGAAATTCAAAATGAGTCGTGCATTTTCAGACATGGAAGGCCAATGTGTGGATTTATTTTGTATGACTATTTCCATTTGTTATACAGAAGGGTTTTCACTTTGTTTGTTGGGTAGAGAGTTTGAGCGGAATAGCATGATAGTGATATTAATACTAAGAAAGAGAGAGAGGAAGGAAGGAAAGAAAGAAAGAAAGAAAGAAAGAAAGAAAGAAAGAAAGAAAGAAAGAAAGAAAGAAAGAAAGAAAGAAAGAAAAAGGAAGGAAGGAAGGAAGGAAGGAAGGAAGGAAGGAAGGAAGGAAGGAAGGAAGGAAGGAAGGAGAATTTACTGAAATTCTAGCTTCTCTTCAAAACTTGAAAGTGGCAGTTCATGAATTAGCAGCAAAGCATTTACCAGCATCTTGTCTGATGCAAAACAGAGCAGATCTTTTTTCCCCTTTTAATAGAAGGCATAGACAATCAAGAGTGAAGATTTCAGCATGAGAACTCACAACTGACAAAGATTCTTCCAAAACTCTTCTACAGTGACCATGGAAAATGTGCCAATTTGAACTCTCAGCAGGAAAAAAAAGAAAAAGTAACAGTTAGTCACTTTTCTAGCCCAGGGCAGTTTGGGAAGATAGAAACAGATTAGTGGACACTGAAAAAGACCACAATGCAGCAGCAATGTGACAGTGGTGGAAGGACCATACTGTAGCAGTGGTAACAGCAGGAAGAAGCAGCTTAGTGCCCATCTGAATAGAAAGAGATCCCAGAGGACCCCTTTATGAGTACTAGGTGAAGAATCATGTGTGTTTTGGCAGCTCCGTTTACCCATTACCTAATTCTGAGTTCGAGAGTAGATGGGAGTAGTCACCATCATGGGGGAGCAAAGGCATTACCTGTATAAGTTTCAGTGGATAGACCAAGATGGCAGTGAAGAGACCACCTTGGATCACTCTAGATTGGAAGCACTAAAAACTTACAGGCACCCAGACTGAGCTATGAAAGCAGAGCCAAGACATGAAAGAAAGAAGGTCAGGTCTGTCATCTCCTATCCAGAAATGAGCACAATTCAACAGTAATATAAAGTCCAAAGCCAAGAAATAGGCTGGGGAAATGAAAAAGAAAGGAACAGGACCATAAAAAAGCTACTACAGCAGAAAAAGCCCAAGAAACAAACACACAGGAAGACAGTGATGAAAACATCTATAAGCAAAACATGAAAGAAAAATGCAGATTGGATGAAAATCCAGAAACATTCCTAGAAGTTGAAGAGATTTTTTTAATAAAAAAAAAAGAAAAATTATTTCAAAAATCAAATGAGTGGTAGAGAAAAATTGGGGAAAGATATAAGATATATGCAAGAAAATTATGAAAAGAAAATTAATAGCTTGGTAAAAAGTGGTATAAATATTGCTGAAGAAAATAACTCCTTAATAATAAGTACAAATAGAAGCTTATTATTCCATGAGACAGGAAGAAACAATAAAACAAAGTATAAAAAACTAAAAATATAGAAGAAAATATGAAATATCTCATATGAAAAACAATTGACCTAAAATAGAGTGAAGACAGAGAATTTAAGAATTATTGGTTTTTCTGAAATCCATCAAAAAAAAGAGGTGTGTGTGTGTGCGTTTGTGTGTGTGTGTGTGTGTGTGTGTGTGTGTGTGTGTACATAAACAATTGAGTACAGAATTCAATTACAAAGGGCAAAGTCAAAATGGTAGAGAAAAGGCAGGGATTCCTCTGAGCTTTCCCCCCCAATCCCTCTGCAACTTTAAATAATACTTCAAAACAAATTCTCAAGCAGCAGAAAATACAAAAAGGGTGAAACGATTTTCCAGCCCAAGACAATTTAGAAGGTCATCAGGAAAGGTCTGTTGCACCAGGGTGAGAGTGGAACCCAGTCCAGTACAGGCTATGCCCCAGCAAATCTGCATTAGACCTTGGAGGTGATTGAATCAGTGCCAACAGTGGCAGCTGCTGGACCTCTCAGCCCACAGACTATAAGGAGGTCAGACAATTGTTCAGAAGGAGATCATAGGAGTCACTTTGCTGGCACAGGGGAAAAGACTCTGTTGCATTGCCAGTCTTTGGATTCAGGTCACAGTCCCAGTTCTCAGTCCCAGGGCAAAGAGGAACACAACACACCAGAACTTGCAGCCACAGGGGAGGAGTGGGACCCTGGTCACAGTTCCAGGGTGGAAAAGAGTGTTTTTTGTCACTCACAAGCCAGTGCACAGTACAGAAGAGTAGTAAACACACCGCCACCTAAATCATAATACCTTGGAAGAATTAAAAACTTACAAGTCCCTATAATTATCTCTGAAAACAGCTGCACAAAAACCCTGAAGCTTGAAACAGTGTTCCCCTCCACTACAGAAGAGTCCCACTTTTGCATGGAATAAAAAGTTTGGAAATAGGCTGGAAAAATGAGTAAACAGTAGGAAAAGATCCTGACTATAGAAAGTTACAGGTTGATTGTTGTCCTTCGTTCTCAAAAAGGACCAAAGTGACATCACTACGTTAGAGTCAAGTTACAATGTGTCTGACTGTGATTGATCAGACCAATACAAGCTTGGAATGCTCTACCACAGATCAGGCAGAAATATTCCATGTGAACATTTAGGGTGAATTCTCTAAATTTCTAAATTTGCACATCTGGTGTTTCTTTTGAGCCACTTCAGTTCTGTTTTGCTCATAGAGTACAGCACTTTCTCTCATGAGGGCACACCATGCTGGGCAGTCCTGTGCCAGTGTCTCCCATGTCACACAATCAATTCCAAAGTTCTTAAGTAAGACCTTTCCTTGTATCACTTCTGATGATCATGTGAGTGTTTGCACTGTGTGAATTCTTTTAGGCAAGTTCTTTTAGTCTTTTAGGTAAGTATACATTTGACATTTGAACAATATGGAACAATGGAGCAGTAAAATAGTGGGCAGAAAGTTATTATGGCAGCAGGGAAGATAAAAACACAAACTCAGTGAAATACAACAAAGTGAAAACTGCTACATTCAAAGTCTCAAAGAAAAATATGAACTGGTCTCAGGCCATGGAAGAGCTCAAAAAAGATTTTTTTTTAAATTGAGTGGGAGAGGTAGAAGAAAAATTAGGAAAAGGAATGAGAATGATGCAAAAAATCATCAAAAAAGAGGGAACGATATTGTAAAGAAGTCACAAAAAATTGAAGAAAGTTTTAAAAACTTTAAAAAAACAGAATGGGCCAAATGATAGAAGAGTCACAAAAATCCAATGAAGAAAAGAATGCCTCAAAAGGCAGAATTGGACAAGTTGAAAAAGATATTTTTAAAAATTCACTGAAGAGAAAAACTCCTTAAAAATAGAAGTGGCCAAATGGAAAAGGAGATATGACAGCTCACTAAAGAAAATAATTCCTTAAAAATTAAAATTAGACAAGTGGATACTAATGACTTTATGAAACATCAAGAAAAATAAAACAAAATCAAAAGAATGAAAAAATAGAAGAAAATATGTGAAATAATCTCATTGGAAAAACAACAGACCTGGAAAATAGATCCAGAAGAGGTTATTTAAGACTTATTGGACTACTTGAAAACCATGATTTAAAAAAAAAAAAAGCTTAGACATCATATTTCAAGAAATTATTTAAAAATGGTCCCAATATCTTAGATGAGGAGGGCAAAATCCAAACTGAAAGTATCCACTGATCAGCTCCTGAAAAAGATCCTGAAATGAAAACTCCCAGGAATATTATAGCCAAATTTGAGAGAACATATTGCAAGCAGTCAAAAATATTTATAGCAGCTCTTTTAGTAGTAGCAAAGAACTGGAAAGTGAGAGGATGTCTATCAATTTGGGAATGGCTGAACAAGTTGTTGTATATGATTGTCATGGAATACTATTGCTCTTTAAGAAATGACAAGCAGGATGTCCTCAGAAAAATATGGAAAGACTTAAATGAACTGATACAACATGAAATGAGCAGAACCAGAACATCGTATACAGAAACAGCAATATTGTATTATGATTAACTGTGAATCACTTAGCTATTTTCAGCAATACAATGATCCAAGACAAATCTGAAGGAATTACGCTGAAAAATGTATCCATCTCCAGAGAAAAAGCTGATGGAGTCTGAACGCAGATTGAAGTGTACTTTTTCTTTACTTTCATTATGTTTCTTGGGTTTTTGTGTGTTTTAGAGAACATGACTAACATGGAAATATGTTTTACATGACTGTTCATGTATAACCTATATCAATTTTCTTGCCTTCTCAAGGGGGAGAGAGAGGGGAGGGGATGAACAGAATTTGGAACTGAAAAAAAAATTAAATGAGTGCTAAAAATATTTTTACATGTAATTGGAGGGGAAATGCAATATTTTTCTAATTCATCTTGGTATTCTGGGAAGATGGTGGAGTAGGTCAGAAATTTCCAGGGACTCTAGATTAACTCCATGGACATAAAATTTCTAGAAATGAATGCAAAACAGCAAAAATAAAGAGGTATATCAGTTGTTCTCCTAAGAAATCTCTAGAGGACCTCAGAGAAGACTCCAGGTGCTGAGGTTGGGCCTGAGTAAATTGTCAACACTTCCACTGAATCGACAAACAATAGTCCCTGAGAGAAGCAGAACAGCTCTCAAGAAATTTCACCTTAACTTTCACATCATTCATGGCCTTGAGAAATTTCATTTTAGGAACTTTTACCTCACAACCTCAGGGACTTTCACTTCATGAACTTTTGCCTCACAAATTTTCATCTGAAGAAGAGCAGACAGCTGAGTGAGGGAAGATTGAAAGATTCCCCTGCTCTTTCCAGAAGCCAGACCTAGTGGTGCAGATCAGACATGATCCCAGCTGTGGTTGTAGGCAAGGAGGGGTGAGTACAAGCCTGGTGAGGCCCATAATGCAGTTGGAAAATTTTCAGGATATCTTGGCTGGCTGGGGCATAGGGGAAAAAATGAGGAGACCTGGAGTTTGAGCCCCAGACATAATTTGGAAAATTCAATAAGAAGACCCTGAGGCCTAGGGCGATGTTACTCACAATTTGGATTATAGCTTGATTAAGATGCAAAATAAGATTAAAAATAAAAATAAGTAAGCAAAGGAAAAAGAACCAAACCATTGATAGCTACTTTGATGTAAAATAAGATCTGGCTTCATGTTCAGAGGAAGATAGCGAGATTTTAAAAAAGCCACTCCTTCTCTAAAGAGTAATATCAAATGGTCACAGAATAAAAAGAAGTCTTGAAAGAACATAAAAAGGAATTCAAAAATCAAATAAGAGAGAATAAGGAAAAATGAGGGAAAAGAGCAATTCAAGAAAATTATGAAAAGAAAGTTAACCAATTGGAAAAAGAAGTACAAAATCATGAGGAAGAAAATTTAGAAAATAAAAGCAATTTAAGAAAACTATGAAATGATTGTTAATCTATTAGAAAAAGAGATAGAAAATCTTTTTTTTTGAGGGGGGGAAGACAGGGCAATTGGAGTTAAGTGACTTGCCCAAGGTCACATGGCTAGTAAGTGTGTGAGATAGAAAATTTTAAGGAAGAAAATAACTCCTTAAAAACCAGACCTGGGTGAGTGGAATTGAATGACGTTATAATACATCAAGAATAATAATATAGAAGAAAATCTGAAACATCACATTAAAAAAAACTGATCTAGAGAATAGGTCAAGGAAAGACAATGTAAGAATTATTGGACTACCTGAAAGTTATGATAAAAAATAATCGGCATCCAATATTACTAGAAATTATTAAGGAAAATTGCCCTGAAGTTCTAGAACAAGAATGGAAAGTAGAAATAGAAAGAATCCACCCATCACCACCAGAAAGAGATCCTAGGAAGAAAACTCACAGGAATGTCATAGCCAAGTTTCAAAATTTCCAGGTTAAAGAGAAAATATTACAAGCAACAAGAAAAGAAATTTAATTATTGTGGAAAAACAATCAGGATTTCACAAGACCTTCTGCACTAAAAGACCACGTGTGTTAGAATGTTATATTTCAAAAGACTAAGCAGCTGGGGTTGCATCCAAGAAAAACAAAGTTGAGTACAATCCAGAACGAAAAAGACATGAATATTTGATGAGCTGAAACACTTTCGGGTGTTTATAACAAAAAGACTGGAACTCAATGGAAAATTTGATATAAAAGAGTCAGGCACTGATTAAAGTCACGATTCATTTATGATATATGAAAATGTTATTAATATTAGTAATTATTTGTAGTTATTGTAACAGTATTCTTACAACTATTGTCATTACTAAAGCAGTTTGAAAGTAAGGTTGGGGCTGAGTTGTATATGATGAGGTGATTCTAAAAAACAAAAGAGGGTAGGAAAAGGTTAAAAGAAGTTATCTCATGAAAACATTGCATCAAAAAAGAACTAATACACAAGAGGTGGGTAGGTGTGAAGGGCTGGTAATACTGGAGCCTTATTCTCATGTGGGTTGAAGAGGATGAAACATATACATCTGAAGAAATTTAGAAGTCTTCTGAACTTCTAGAGAGGCGAGAAAACTGGGGGATAGTGTGGGGGAGAAACTTTTAGATAGGTGGGGGACGTAAAATAAGGAATAAGAAGAGGAGAGATAAGGTTACAGTGATAGGGTGAAAAGAGAGACTGGGAAGGAAAAATAGTGAGTAAAAGTAACTGGGCATAGACCAATATCTTACGCCATTTACCAAGATAAGATCAAAATAGATACATGACCAAGATATAAAGAGAGATTTTTTGCAAGAAAATTAGAAGAACATGGAACATATTACCTACCAGACTTAAAGACAGGTGAACAATATATGAATAAGTGAGGGGGAGAGAGAGAGAGAGAGAGAAGTTAGGTATAAAATGGGTAATTTCAATTACATTAAATTTAAAAGGTTTTATAAATAAAAGAAATGAAATCAAGGTCAGAAGGAAAGCAGAAAACTGGGGAAAAGTTTTTATAGGCAGTTTATCAGATAAAGGTCTCATATATAAAATACATAAAGAACTTTGTCAAATCTATAAGAGTATCAGTCATTCCCCAATTGATAAATGGTTAAAGGATATTAAATGGGCAGTTTTCTGATGGAGAAATCAAAAGAATTTATAATAATATGAAAAAATACTTTAAATCATTATTGATTAGAGAAATTGAAACAACCTTGAGATGTCATTTTACACCTACTAGATTGGCTAAAATGAAAGAAGAGAAAATTGACAAATATTGGGGGGCATATGGAAAAATTGGAATTGTGAACTGATCCAACTATTTTGGAGAGCAGTCGGGAATTATGCCCAAAGAGTTATTAAACTACCTGTACCCTTTGCCCCAGCAGTGCAGCCCTGGTCTATTTCAGAAGATAATTAGGGAAAAACAAAAAGAACTTATATATTCTAGAATGGTTGTAGCAGCTCTCTTTGTGGTGGCAAAGAATTGGAAATTGCATGGATGCCCTTCAATTGGGGAATGGCTGAACAAGTTGTGGTGTAAGATTCTGATGGAATACTGCTGCACTGTAGGAAATATTGAGCTCAATGATTTTTTTAAAAAATATCAAAGTATTCCCATGGAATAATGAAGACTAAAATGAACAGAACTAAGATAACATTGTATACCGTAACAGCAATATTGTTTAAAGAATAGCTTTAGGCAAACAAGTTATTTTGACTATTATAAATACTCAAATTAATTACAAAGAACATATGACAAAAGATTCTATCTTCATCCAGAGAAAGAATTGATTAGTAGAAGTATGTATAGAATAATTTTACATACATATGCCTATTTGGATCTAATGGTAGCCATCTCTAGAATGGGAGGGGGAAATATATATGTATATATATATGTATATATGTATATGATAATTTTGTCATATATTTGAAAGGAATAGCAAGTTGTGCATAGTAGAGTTGCAACTTGAAGTACAATCATCTTTTTTATTGTACTGTGTTACGGAAATATGTGCTTTATTTGATAAATTAAAAACAAAATTTTAAAATCTCATCTTAGCAAACAGGAAAATAGGACAGTTTGGGGCTAAAAAGCTGAAAGAGGAGGGGGTGATAAGAAGGGTACCTTAAGTGAAGCAGTGGTCAGAATAAAAACATTATTTAGACAGGGTAGAAAGAGAAGAATAAGCAGAAAAGAATAAGATGAAGGGAAATACAATTAGCAATCATAACTGTGAGTGGGATGAATTAACCTATAAAATGGAAGAGGAAACAAAAATGAATAAGAAACCAGAATTCAACCAACAACGTAATGTTCATATGAGACATATTTGAAACAGAAAAATACATATGGAGTTACAATGAGGGATTATGGAAGTATCTATTGTGCTTCAGCTGAAGCAAAAAAAAAAAAGACAGGTAGAAAACATGCTCTCAGATAAAGCAAAAATAGACTTAATTGAAAGAGATAATCAGGGAAATTATATTTTCCTAAAGGGTACCATAGAAAATGAATTAATGTCAATACTGAATATATATGCACCAAATAGCATAGACTCCAAATTCTTGGAGGAAAAGTTAATTGAGTTACAGGAGAAATTAGACATTAAAATTATCCTAATGGGGACCTCAATTTACCCTCTCTCAGATCTCAATAAGTTTAATCATAAAATAAACAAGAAAGAACTTAAGGAAGTGAATAGAATTTTAGAGGAGTTAAATATGATAGACTTTTGGAGACTATTAAATATGAATAGAAAGGATTGTACCTACTTCTCATTTTGTATTGCATCTTCAAAAATATTTTAGTGTTTTAGTGTATAAAAACATCATAAACAAAGGCAGAATTCCAGAAATATTAAATTTAACTTTTTTAGACCACAATCAATGAAGATTACATTCAATAGAAGACGTTGAAGTATAAATTAAAATTCATTGGAAACTAAATAATCTAATCCTAAAGAATGAGTGGGTCAAAGAACAAATCATAGAAACAAAGAACAATTTCATTCAAGATAATGAAAATAATGAGACAACACACCAAAATTTGTGGGATGTAGCCAAAACAGTGCTCAGGAAAATTTTTTGTCTAGAAATGGTTACATCAATAAAAGAAAGAAAGAGCAGGGCAATAAATTAGGCATTCAATTAAAAATTGAAAAAACAACAAAATAAAAATTTCCAATTAAACCCCCAAATAGACATTGGGAAAAATCAAAGGAGGAAATAATAAAATTAAAATAAAAAATAAATTACAAAATAAAAGGAGTTCGTTTTGTGGGAAAAAATAGATTCCCTAATTTGATTTAAAAAAGAAAAAAACAAAATTACTCAGTATGAGGGGTGAATACACAATAAATGAAGATGGAATTTAAGCAATTATTAAAGAAACACTTTGCCCTAATGTATAACAACATAACTGACAATCTAAATGAAATGGACAAATATTTGCAAAACTATAAGATACCCAGATAGCAAAAAAGGAAATAAAATATTTAGAAAAGAAATTGAACAAACTATAAATGAACTCTCTAAGACAAAAGGAAAATAAAGGACAAGATTGTTTTACAAGTGAATTCTGTCAAACATGTAAACAATAATTTATTCCAATACTATATAAACTATTTGAAAGAATAAGCAAAAAAAAGAGTCCTACTAAATTTCTTCTATGACAGAAATCAGGTTTTAACACCTAAATGAGGGAGAGCAACAACAAAAAAAAGAAAACTATAGACTAATTTTCCTAATAATTATTGATTCAAAAAGTTTAAATAAAATACTGACAAAGAGATTACAGCATCATATCACATAGATCATGTGATATGAGGCTGAATTTATATCAGAAATGCACAGCAAGCATCATCTATAATGGATAAACTAGAAGCCTTTGAAATAAGATTGGGGGTGAAGTAAGAGTGTCCATTATCACCATGACTTTTCAATATTGTACTAAAAATACTAACTATAACAATAAGACAACAAAAAGAAATTGAAGGAATATGCATAGGCAATGAGGAAAGAAAATACCAATTTTGGCAAATGATATGATGGTATAATTAGAGAACTCTAGAAAGTAAACTAAAAAAGCTAGTTAAAATAATTAACAACTTTGGCAAAGTTGCAGGATATAAAGTAAACACATATAAATTATTAGCATTTCTATATATTATCAACAAAACCCATCAGGAAGAGAAAGAAAGAGAAATTCCTTTGAAAATAATTGCAAACTCTGTAAAATACTTGCATTTGCCTGCTAAGACACAAAGAGGAATTATATGAACACAGTTATAAAACACTTCATGTAAATAGTGACAGATCTAAGTACAGTTGTAATTCTCTTGGAAATTTGCTAATATACTGGAATAAAATGCTTACCACCCTATAAGTCAGCAAGCCAATTGGGGAATCCCCTTGATCACTTATTTGAAGAAAAGGTCAATTGAAAAAATATGAAAATAGAAGCCATCTTTAAATATGAGCGAGATTCAGGGGGCGGAGCCAAGACGGCAGCTGGAAAGCAGTGACTGGCATGAGCTCCCCACCAAGTCCCTCCAAAAATCTATAAAAAAATGGCTCTGAACCAATTCTAGAGCTGCAGAACCCACAAAGTGGCAGAGGGAAGCAGGGCTCCAGCCCAGGACAGCCTGAATGGTCTCTGGGTAAGGTCTGTCCCGCACGGAGCTCCCAGCTCCCAGCTGAGGGGAGCAGAGATGAGCCCAGGGCACACGGCGCGAACACACCAGACGCAGACCTTCCAGACCAGCAGCCCAGCGGAGAGTGCCCTACAGGGATGAATTACTGAGCTGTGGCATCTACCAGACCTCTCAACCCACAAAGAGCAAAGACATCAGAGAAGGTTAGTGGGAAAAGCTGCAGGACTGAGTTTGCGGTTCAGCCACCGCCTCCAGGGCAGTGGAGGTGGGGCAGCTTTAGAACTATGGCTGCAGTTACTTCTAG
>CM053622.1:513435418-513473521 GCA_028646595.1 Phalanger gymnotis
TATATATGTGTATATATATGTATATATATGTATATATATAACAAAGCAATATATATATGTATATATATACATACATATGTATATATATATATATATTGCTTTGTTCCTTGCTATAATATTTTGTTATAATTTCCTTGTTCCCTACTTCCTACAGTGAGGTGGGCTTATCAGTTTTGGAATATTATTGCTACTATATCAGATTGGGGGCATTGGTCCTTGGATTTGATCCTCTGGAGTCTAAATAAATGTTATACTTCCTCTGCTTTCTATCTAGAGAACTCTTTATACTTCGAGATTCTGAACCACTCTGGCATGTCCATGGCCTTCTCTGAGGTTGTGAATTTTGCCTTACTACTATACCTTGCCTTCCTCCCTCCACAAAACAACAAAAAACAAAGTAGTCTACTGTCCCTGTAAGGTAAGACTGATACAGTTTGGAGCATGTTAGAATGAGATAGGTACTGGCCATGAACTTATTCTTTATTTTTCATATAAGTCATCTCTTTCTGGAGTTAACATGGCTCTTTCTGGAGTGATTTGTTTCTGGAACCTCAGGATTTGACTAATTCCAGAACTAAAAGAAATGAAGGATAATAACGATAAACTTTAACTGTTGTTTTACCTTTTTACTATCTATAAACTGCTATCTTGTATCATGAAATACAGGGAAAAAAATAAAACCAAATCTAAATGCTACAGAGTTGAGTTGGACTTATAGAGCTAAGTAGAACCTATGTAAATTCAGTATAGAGCTGAGCTATACACCTGGGTTGATGCTGAGAGAGCTCCTCACATGTTGGTAGCTATGATAAACAGCAGCCAAACTGCCTCAGACTAAAATAGTAGTGCTTAGGGCAAAGGTAGCCCCCACCTTGCAGCTCCAACTGTTTTGGAATTGTGCAATTCCACCCTGAGTAATGCTTGTTCTCTCCTGTACAGATTTTTAGGCATTGGTCTATAAGATGTGATTATGGTGCTCTTGTTTGCTTATGAGAAAATCCAACTGGGATTCCTGCCATCTTCCTCACTCCCACACTTGCAGCTTAGCTTTTGTTGAAAAAATGAGATACCTTCTATGTCTTTTAAAGGGTTGTAGACTGCTTTCCAAATTTCTATTTGCATTATTATATTAATTAGAAAAACAGAAGCTAGGCAGCTGCCAGATTTAGCATTTATCAGACATGTGCACATGCAATGTTAGTCACATGAGCACTGGTCACTTTTGTCTAGCAACCAAGATAGAACACTGTCTCTTTCTTCTATATCTTTACTATGAAACTAAAAAGAAGAAGGAAAGGGATAGCACCAAATACTCCAAAGTTCAGTTGGGAATTGGGGGCTTTGGCCAACTCCCTTAATGATAGGTAAGAAAAAAACATAATTCTTAGGGATTCCTGGAAATTAAATGTCACTAACGCATCAGTCAGCTTTCTTATTTTAAATCTTAATCCATCCCATCAGCTCTGATGGCCCTAATCCTGCAACAATATCCCACTGGAGGATTAGTTTACTGCTAGGACCTAGAAGACAGAAGTGATTACATGTTTGAACGCTGTTTAACTTGTCTGTGTATGGGGAAATTTCTACGTACCCACTATTGTATTCTTCACCTTCATCTAGGGAAAGAATACAAAGCTCCCCTGATTAAAATAAGCTTAGCAAACTTTAACTAACCAATGTGTGCAAGGTGAATAAACTTTCCTGATTACAATGTCTTTATGGTCAATAATGGAGTCTCAGTATAGACCACCTGCTCATTAACTACTGCTAGAGGCTTCTTCCCACTCAGTCCCTGCAAATCTATCCAGCAACAACAATCAGATATAAAAACATAGACCAAGACATCTGGGCTCTCAATTGGTATGCACATCCCACAGTACTTCTGAGCCAATGCTTGTGTGCATGTGGGACTATAAGTCTAGAGAACTGAATTCTTACATGCTAGTGAGTAATAAACTGTCTGACTTGGGATCCTCTCAGTGATTATGTTCCTTTTCAGTGTCTCATCCATGATCTCCTCAAACACACTAAAGTCCCAGAGGAGAGTGGGGGAATGGGGAAACAGGCACCCAGAAATCAGATAAATATGTTCGACTCTACCTATCACTCTTCATACCTAAAGTGTACAGTCCAGAATCTCTTCAATCTTCTCCTTTCTGAAAGTTTTGAGGCAAAGTTCAAAAACATCACTAAACTGGTAAGGCATTTGGTAATTCCCAAGTCAGACAACTTTATAGCAACTCTCAAAACTGAGCAGCCCAGGAGCTAGAAGGTTATAGAAGTATACTTGAGAAAAAAACAAAATACTGTATAATTTTACTTCATTGTATTATAATTCTCCAAGAAAGGAAAATTCTAAAGGTCAAATTTTTCTTCCTTCTGAAAGGGGAAAAATTGAGGTTAGGAAAAACAACTTTATAGAGGTATGTCTAGAGACTTTGGGGTAGCTAGGAGGCACTGGGCTTGGAATCAAGAAGAGTCATCTTCCTGAGTTCATCCAGCCTCAGACACTATCTGTGACCCTGGGCAAGTCATTTAACCCTGTTTGTCTCAGTTTTCTCATCTGTAAAATGAGCTGGAGTATCTTTGAAGAGTTGGACATGATGGAAAACAACTGAACAACAAAGAAATCTAAAACCTTGGGGACATAAGAGGGTTGCTGATAAAATGCAGTTGCTAATTTTTGAGCAACTTATTGGAACTTTCAGTTATGTGACTGATCTGTGTAATTTTATTGAGTGAGTCTATATGAGTTTCGGTGTTGCTGCCATTGCTCAAAACATTATTAAAATTCCTTTTCTGGGTCGATTTCACCCTTTGCTCAATCTACCTGAAAGGCAGTGTGGAATAGTAGATAGCCCACTGGCCTTGAAGCTAAGAAGACTAGGGTTCAAGTTCTAACTCTGACACATGGTGATTCTGTGACCCTGTAGAAGTGTCTTCACTTTTCAGTGTCCTGAAACTAACCCATAACAAAGGGCTTTCTGCTAATAGTGTGCCAATAACTAGAAGAACATGGTTCCCCCTTCCCCCCTCGCTCCCCAGGGATGAAATACTTCCTTCTTGTGACAGATCCTCTCCCTGTGCCTTTCCTCAAAGTCCTCTACCAGCCATCTGGTACAACTAGCCCTAACTGCAATCCTTAGTTTTGCCTTGCAGTAAGACCCAACTCCTAGATCCTTCATAGACTTCTTGCGGATTGGAGTAGACCAGACTCTTTTCTTATTTGTATTGCCTTCTGTCCTTTTGCACTCAGTTAAACTAGCCTCTGTACCACCCTCCAAACTGTTTTTGTCCCATGAAAAACAAATCCTTCTTATGGCTCTATTTATTATGTTACTGTTATTCTGAATGCCCTTTTTATTAAAAAAAAAATGTATGAGTTCTCTGAGGTTAGGAATTGTACCTATACACTATTCATTCTATCTGAGCCTGGAATAGTACCTTGAACACAGTACATGATTAATGAATGTTTGTGACTCAAATTGAATTAGATATAATATGAATGTCAATGCAATTATCCAGCAGTATGCCTGTGGACCGTGTGGATATAATTCTAGCCATTATGAATTTATTCTGTGTGACTCAGAAGTGACACCAAATAGAGGTGGCTACATAGGGTACCATTTTAGTTTTGTAAGAAACCACTATATATAATTATGAGTTAAGCCTGGTATTGATAACATGTTGCATGATAACATTAAAGCCAACCAATATTTGATAATTACTACTTCGATGTAATAATTGTTGGCTTTTACCAGATCTCAAATAAGAGCACATTGTTGAAAAATTTATGGGATTATTGCTTGTTTAGTGGGAATTTTTTTCATGTAACTTATCCTATCATGTTAAAGCATTCAAGTAAAGTACTCAAAGCTCATCCAATAATAAGTACAGTAGAAAACATTTCTTAATTTAAGGAGAATGGAAGACACTGTCATAGTTGGCATTAACCAATACATAGATAAACCATTTTCCCAGTCAATGGCACTTTTAGAAATGACTTGGAAATTTGCCGCATCCCACAAATGTATTTAATAGGGGAAAGTGTCCATTTGCTGCCAATATCTAAATCAATTAATAGGCTAACTAATTCTGAGTTTTTAATGCCTATGTTCCACGGAGATAATCTGAATCCAAATGTACTTTTCCTCTCTGGCCTATTTGTCCTCATCCAAAATACATTCGAGGTTATAAATCCAAGCTCTTCGCAATGGTATCTGCAATATAAATAGAAGCATTCTGTGCAATGCATATGGCCTTGTGCTGTTGGGTATTTTATTTTCATTCTTAGAAGGTCTTAAAATTAATTTTCTGTGAATGGGAGGTAGCATTTTGTCAGTAGAAAAGTAACAGTTATCTTTTTATAATGACATTTTAAATAGATTCATTGGTCTGCTGTTCCATTTCTACTACTCTTGTTGAAGTTCCACTAAAATATTACAAACCCTGATTGTGAAAACGCTGATTGCGAATTTTGGCTCAGAAGTCTAAACCTCTGAGAGGTAAATTCAATTTAAAAATAGTAAATGTCCACTATGTTGATAGGATTTGTGGGTAAGGTTTTGTGGGCCAGGTCACTTTTTTCAGTTACTGTTAATGCTTGGACAATTGGATAAATTCCCAGGGTTTATAATTTCCCAACTGCATTGTTATTGGTTGAATTTCCTGGAATGAAATGGCAACAAAAAGTAAGAAACAATTGACTCTTGGTCAAGATTTTGGTAAAAATCCTTTGCTAGTGTTATTCCTACTTGTCTTGGCCTCTTCAGTGCCCAATTTTGGTTGTATTTGACTAATTTTATTTAAATACAGACCTAAAGCAAAAAGAAAAAAAAACTGCCTGGAATCTATCTTGTTGTATTTAAAATGATCTCAGACTGTCAGACTTTACATCAAACAATTCTTCCACATTTGAGAAATTCATACTGCTTAAATACCAGGGGACCCAAGTTCTGTTTCAAAGTCATTGTAAATAGTTTACTTTCTATGTATTAGTAATTCTGATCAGAAATTACTTGTTCCTGGTCAAGGAAAAGAAAATCACACCTGAGACATAGCTGGAAAAGAGGTCACAGCAGTACCTTTCAATCAAAGCCCCAGCCTCTTAAAGGAGACTTGGCACCAGAACAATAGGTAACATCTGGTTGGCCCTGTAAGAGGTTTAGCAAGGGATGCCCTTCAAGATTATTCAAGAAGAAGCAGATGACAAATAAGGGTTGGAGGTCAAAACCCGATCCAGGTCACAAAAGGACTGAGCTAAAATCCAGAAATTCCTGCAAAGGACAGGGCATAGTATTAGTCACTACTTCCAAGAACAAGTAGGGGCTTTCATGTCTTTCGAGAGTATGAGACATGAGAATCAGATCGAAAGACACAAGTTCCCACCATCTTGAGAGGAGAGGGAGTGGGGGAAGGGCGAGAAAATTTAGAATTCAAAATCTCATAGAAGTGAATGTGGAAAACGAAAAATAGATAAAATTTTTTAAAAAGGAATACAAGAAACAGAAGCAAACAGAAGAAAATATCTAACATAGTGAACAAATAGTCTTGGTTAAGAGAAGTCCACAAGGTAAACCCAAAAGAATAGAGTAACTCCAGGAAAGCCTCAGAGAAAAATTCTTTTCTCTGACTTGCTTGAAGTACTTCAAGAATGACTGGAAGAAATGACATAAAAAGCAACATTATAAATAAAATTAAAACTCTGAAAGGCAAAAAACAGAATGAAAGAATTAGTAGCTTTTAGTAGCAATGAATAATCTAAAAAATAGAATGAAAGATAATTTAGTGATTTTATCAGACAACAAGAAATATTAGAACAAAGTCAAAGGATTGAAAAAATAGAAGAAAATTTAAGGTATCTATCAAAAACTATCAAAAACAATTGACTTAGAAAATAAGTTGAGGAGAAAATTATTGGAATCCTGAAAGTCATGATGAAACAAACAACCTAGATATTACATGATCCCTATAGATATCTCAATAAATCATAAGAGAAAATTAGATGGATCTATCAGAATCAGATAGAAAAGTGAAAATAGAAAGAATACACTAATCACAACCTGAAAGAAACCAAAAATTAAAAACATCCAGACATGAAACATACACACACATATGTAAACATCTAAGTATGTATGTGCATATATATGCTGTTTTTCAAGAACCAAGAAACCACAGAAGACTACATTTCAACTACCAAAAAGGGGGTGGGGGGAAATCTTGTAATGTGGCATTCCAAAAATAAAGGAAAAAGGCTTACAATCAAGGAAAAAAACCCTACCCTTATGGGAGGAAATCAAAAGGACCTTTAAGTAAATGAAAATTTCAAACATTAATGATGGAAAAAAAAAAACAGTGGTTGGTTAGGATCTTTAAAATGCAAACACTCAAGACAAGAGAAATCTACAGACACAAATACATTCTAATAGTTCAAAGAAGCTAAATGATGATAAAATACTTATCTTCAAATAGGGAGAGAAGATACAAGCATTCTAACATAATTCTATTTTATACTAGACGCAATAAAATCAAACCAATGGGGAGAGTCTTTCTATGTATTATAGGTTTGAAAAGAAGAAAGAGAAAGAGAGTGGGGAGGAATACACTAGGGAAGAAATGAATGAGTAGGAAGAATTTACTATTTTAATATTATTATAATTCAGACCTAAATTAGATTAGCCCAACAATTAAGGTTGGTTTAAAATGCAATAAATCATTGTGGGTCATAAAACTTTATTAGCTGTAGACTTAAAGAATTTAAAATAAAATGCTCCTCAGATTCCCCTTCAGAATCAACACAGCTATCAGCTAGATCAGGAAGGAAGCAAGAAATTAGATAAAGCTTAGATTAAAAACAAAACAAAAGAAAAACAAAAAACCTCTCTCTGGGCTAAGCCTTTTATGCCTGAGGCATCAGGAATAGAACATAGCTTCCCTGATCCCTTAAAGGACAAGCCAAGCCTATGTGAAATAAATGTTGCTCTTATCACATAATTAGAGTGTGCAAGAAGATCATATGCCCATGGGGGAGAGCTTAAAAGGAGAAAAGATCCCATGAACCCTCAGCTCCTAGCAGAATAAAGTAGGCAGTGAGGTGACACAGTAGATGGAACACTGGTTGAGGATTCAGTAAAACTTGAATCCAAATCCTGCATCAGACGCTCAATAGTTTCATGATCCTTGACAACATACTTAAATCTCTGTCTGCCTCAGTTTCCTCAACTTTACAATGGGGATCAACATAGCACCTATATACTGGGGTTGTTGTGAGGATCAAATAAGATAATATTTGTAATGTGTCTAGGATAGTACCTAGATAGTACACCACAGTTGTGCTTAATAAAGGCTTGCTCTCTTTCCTGGACCATTTCCAACTGACTTTATCTGAAACCTTTCATTATGCTTTTTTCCCATTCACTAGAATATGAGCTCATTCAGAAATGGGACTGTCTTACTTTTTTGATTTGTATCCTCAGCCATTTGCATAGTACCTTTCACATAGTAAATTCTTCATGAATGCTTTTTTTTTCCATTCATTCAGAATTGATACAATTACATAAGAATAAGAGCTATTCTCCAGTAAATAAATGCTCTAAGAATATGAATAGGTAATTCTTAACAGAAAGAGCTAAATAATAAATAGCTATAAAAGTGTTGCAAATCACTAATACTAAGAGAAATGAAAATTAAAATAACTTTGAGGTTCCACCTCACATCTATTAGACAGGCAAAGAAGAAAAAAAATAAAATGACAATTATTGGAGGAGCTGTAGAAGGACAAGCACAGTTTTGTGACAATGGTGGAATTATAAAGTAAGTCTAGCCATTCTGGAAATCAATTTATAACTACATCCAAAAGTCAATTCTTTGTATCCTTTAACCTAGAAATATTTCTACTAGGCCTAATCCTACTAAACCTCTGATTGATTCAGTTTCCTCAGTTGTAAAATGGGGATAATAGTATGTACCTCACCTTTGTCTGAGGCTCATATTAGATATTCGGATAGCACTAAGCACAGTGTAAGGAACGTAGTAGCTTAATCTCTTCCCCTTACCTAGAGGAAGGTTACACACATACACATACACACACCAATTCACAAATAGTATGACGTAGAAATACATTAAATGCAACATAGAAACAGGTTGGGGACAAAGAGAGAAGAGAGGATCATTTAAGAGGGAGAGCAGAGTAGGGGAGCCAATAGACATAAATAAGCAAAAATAATATTTACCTCATGAGGTAGATTGTAAAGGTGTGGAGAATCAAAAGGAAAGAAAGAAATAATAAGAGCCAGAAATGAGATCATAGATTAGATAAAGAGAAAAAAGCAGGAAAATGGGATCAGAGTATGATAGAAAATTTAGAGGAGATTATGAGAAAATACTAGGGCACAAAGATCACAAATCACTTTCAAGCATTCCATGGGACTTAAAGATGTACTACCCAGTCAAACAAAAGAAAGAATCACCTCTACATTCCTCCAGTCAACCAAAGAATTCACAGAAGGACCCCTAAATCTGTGAAGAAATTTTGGGATCTGTATGCTTCTAAGGAGGTTCAGAGTGAGGCTCAGATGACTGGGTGTAGCTAGCTGTTCCTGGATCCTTCAAGGCACTTCTTGTATTCTCCACCTCAACTCTAGAGCATTCAAGTCAAGCCTATCCCAAGCCTTCTTTGAGGTCTGAAGATGGAGGAGAATGACCACCCAGGGTGATTTCTGGGTGGTCCAGCTGATACTTCCCATTCAATCCTGGCACCTCAGAAGCCCCCCTCCTAGATTTCTTCAAATCAGTGTTTGGCTGCCTGAGCTTGAGAGGCCTTGGGGATGACTGAATCAGCACTGGTGACTACCTGGGCTCTCATCCCACAAGTAGTAAGTGGATTGGGAAAGTGATCAGAATGCAATTACTGGGGGACACTTTGCTGGCACTGGGTGCAAGACTTTATTGCATTAGCCATACGGGGATCCAGGTTGCAGGCCCAGGTCACAGTTCCAGGCTGAGGAGGAGTACGAACACATTAAAGCTCAGATACAGGGAAGTGGGGTCTCTGGTCACATTTCTAGGTCTAGAGTGCTTGTGGTTGCTCATAGACTACTGCACAGGTCAAGACAGCAGTGACCACATCTCTTTTTAGATCATACCAACTTAGAAGAACTGAATACTTAAATGTCTTTGGAACTGGCTTGTGAAAAGCAGCATGAAAACCTAAAGGTTGGAACAATGCCCTTGAAACACTAGGAGCAGAACCAAACTTTAACATAAAGTTAAAAGTTAGGAAATAGGCTGAGAAATTGAGCAAACAACAACAACAAAACAACTAGTCACTATGGAAACAGGGAAGATCAAAACACAAACTCAGAAGAAGACAATAAAGTCAAACCTGCTACATCCAAAGCCTCAAGAAAAAATATGAATTGATGTCAGACCCCAAAAAATTCCTGGAGGAGCTCACAAAGGATTTTAAAAATCACATGAGAGAAATAGAGGAGAAATAGGAAAAGAAATGAGTGATACAAGAAAATCACCAAAAAAAATCAATAGCTTGGTAAAAAAAAAAATAAAAGCACACAAAATAGGAAAAGATGTAAACAAAATTCATAGAAGGAAACAAATCCTTAAAAAGTAGAACTGGACAAATGGACAAGAGATACACAAGCTCACTGAAGAAAATAGTTTCTTAAAAACTAGAATTGGACAAGTGGAAGCTAATGACTCCATGAGACATCAAGGGAGAATAAAATAAAGTCAAAAGAATGAAAAAAGAATAAAATGTGAAATACCTCATTGGAATAACAACTGATCTGAAAAATAGATCCAGGAGAGGTAATTTAAAAATTATTGGACTATCTGAAAACCGTGATAAAGTAAAAAGAGCCTAGACATCACATTTCAAGAAATTATTGAGGAAAGCTGCCCTGATATCCTAGAACCAGAGGGTAAAACAGAAATTGAAAGAATGCACTCATCACCTCCTGAATGATATCCTCAAATGAAAACTCCCAGGAATATTATAGCCAAATTTCAGAGCTCTCAGGTCAAGGAAAAAATATTGCAAGCAGACATAAAGAAGCAATTTAAATATCACGGAACCATTCAGTATAATATAGGATTTAACAGCTTCTACATTAAAAGATTGGAGGACTTGAAATATGATATTCTGAAGGCAATGGATCTAGGATTACAATAAAAAATCACCTCCCCAGTGAAACTGAGTATAATCCTTCAGGGAGAAAATGGATATTTATGAAACAGAGGACATTCTAGTATTCCAGATGAAAAGACCAGAGCTGAAAAGAAAATTTGATTTTCAAATACAACAGAAAAACTTGAGAAGACTTACATGAACAGATGCAAAATGAGGTGAGAGGAATGAGAACAATTTACATAGTGATGGCAATAGTAACTCTCTTTGTGGTGGCAAAGATATGGAAATTGCAGGGATGCCCGTCACTTGGGGAATAGCTGAACAAGTTGTGGTATATGATTGTGACGGAATACTAATGTGCTGTAAGAAATAATGGGATCCATGATCTTAGAAAAACATGGATATATTTGCATGGAATAATGAAGAGCAAAATGAGCAGAACCAAGAAAATATTGTATACAGTAACAGCAATATCACTTTAAGAGCTTTGAACAAATGGGTCATTTTGACTGTTATAAAAACCCAAATTAACTACAAAAACCTGTGAAGTAAGATGCTATCTGCATCAAAAGAGCTGATGAATAGGAGAATGTATAGAATGATTTTACATATTTTATATACATATTTGTGTCTAATGGTGGCCCTCTCTAGGGTGGGAGGGGACAGGAAAAATTTACATGATAACTATTGTATATTTAAAAGGAATAGCAAATTATAGCAAATAATAGATTTGTAGTTTCATGTGCAATCATCAATTTTTAAACAAAATTCTATAATGTTATAGAAATGCTTGTTTTGTTCTATAAATTAAAATAAAATAAATAAAAAAGTTTAAAAAAATTTAAAAAAAGAAGGAAAAATGTCATTCCACAAAACTCTTTGTAAGAAAATATGGTCATGATACCTAAGACACAAAGAGAAAGCTAATAAAATTTTAATAAAGCCTACAAAAAACATAAATGAAAAGATTGTACATTAGGACAAGGTTGAATTTTTTACCAGAAATGTACAGTTGTTTTACTACTTAAAAAATGGTAAACATAAAATTTCATAATAAGAAATATACAAAATCACATGATTATACTAATTGATGCTTAATTTTTTTATTTTCTTGTTTAATTTTTTACAAAATAACACTCCTTTTTGTTGAACTCTTTAAACCATTTGAGTAAAGACTTCCCATTTAACAAAAACTGCCAAAACATTGAAAGCAATGTGGGAGAAGTTATGAAAATTGCTCACTACACATACGACAATAAGTTCCAAATATTTACATGCTCTAGATATGAAAGAGTAATCATTTAAAAATTAGAGAAGGGAAGGAGATACTTTTCACAACTTTTAATAGAGAGTCTTTCTTGTCTAAACAAAGTAAGTGGCCTTCAGTTGGGGAATGATTGAACAACTTATGATATGTGAATGAAATGGAATATTATTATGTTGCATAAAAGAAAGGCAGAATAGAGTCGGAGAAGCCTAGGCTTACGTGAACTGAGGCAGAGAAGCATCAGAACTAGGAGAATAATTTATACAATGACCACAACATTGTAAAGGTAAACAACTGTGAAAGACAATATTTATAATCAATGCAACAATCAATTAAAACTCCCCTCAATCTTCATCTTTTGGTGGAAAGTTGATAGAGTTACAGAAGTACAGAGTAATGCATAGATTTTTAGATAAGAGCACAATAACACAAATGTTGTTCTATGTAACTATATATATTTGTTACAAGGGATGGTTCTTATCTGTAGAGGGTGAAAGCTAGTAGGTAGGAGTATAATAGAAAGAAAGGACACTCAAAACATTTTAGAAACACAAAAGAGAGCAGACGCTCAGAAAAGGATATTGACAAACAGGACAATGCTAATACAATGTTAAATTTAACAAGCATTTTTAAAAAAAAGCTATAAGTAACATGCTGACAGTTTTATATACAGTCTTTTCTTGACCATAATATATGGTTAGCAAAATGGGCTCAAATTCACAGTACAGTGATATCACGAGGCTCATATGTACGGATCGTTTGTGCCAAAGGCACAACTCCAGAACAGAATCACCTGGATATCTTTTATTCCTCTTAAGAGCACTAATGAAGTTTACTCCAGGGTATTATTTAAGTAAGAGACCAGTTGTTCCATGGTTTAGCTGAACTGAACACAGGGCACAGAATCTCTCCTGGGCAGTGGTACTGCTGGGCTGGCTCCTAGGGAACAGTGTTTCAAATGGACAGGTGAATCCATTGCTAGATTGGATCAAGTAGGTTTCTTGGCTGGTGATTGAGCTTCTCACCAGGATTGGTTATTGCTGGATTGTATCAGACAGTGGAGTTTTGGTAAATGTTTAACAACTGGCTTGGGGGGGGGCGGGAAATGTAGCAAGACACTTTAAAATTTAATCTTAATTATAACATTTTTTCCATTACTCTCTCAAGTCTAGACAATCAACAACACAATAAATCAAGCCTTAATTTGTAGCATTTTCCTATTTCTGAGGCAGTTCCAGAGCTAGTACAAACTGGCACCAGCATCCCCCTGACAGGTTGCTTGGATTGGACCAGATCGAATTACACAGGTTGCTTGGTTTTTCATCATGACTGGTGTTGGGCTAGATCAGGAATGTCATCCAGCTGCTGGACTATGCTGTGTAGATTACTCTGTTACTGAACAGCAGATGCTAGAATGGGCTAAGAAGTTCACTCTGATGCCTTACTTTTCACAGAACATGGCAGTGTCAGTTCTCTGGTTTCTTGGGGTTTGTTTATTCATTGAGGGACAGGTATGCTAACTACGCTGTATCTAACTTCTGGCTTGATGAGGGCTTGGTGAAGTGCTATAAAACTCTGAACAATGAGGCAATAACCTTTAACCTAGGACTGGCATAAATCAAAGTTGTGGGAGTTGCAATCTGTGACCTAGGGAAAAGCTCATCATCTCTTTTGGCTTCTTCATATGTAGTTGAGCTATTCAAGCCTCAGATCTTTTCTACAGTGTCAAGGGATTCATTGATATCTGAAAAGTCTTCCTCTTTACATTTTAATCTCTCTCTCTGTCTCTCCGTCTCTCTCTCTCTCTCTCTCTCTCTCTCTCTCTCTCTCTCTCTCTCTCTGTCTCTGTCTCTCTGTCTCTGTCTCTGTCTCTCTTTCCTTCCCTCCGTTCCTCCCTCCCTCCCCCTGTATCTGATATTTAACTTCACATAGGTCTAAAGAGGGTACCTCTTACAATGATAAAAGCAGGCCTACAAGGACTTCACTTCATATCCTTTGCTGACACGAAAATGGCAATATTGAAATGTGTTATAATGATAATTAAGTGCCCATTTTTGCAAAGAAAACCTTTAAAAAGTATTCCGATGTAGAAGAGCACAATGATGTAGAGATCTCTTTCCTGAAGGGGTTAATTACATTAAATCTATTTGCATCGATATGCTCTCCTCTAGACTTGGCTTTTATTCTATTGTTTTAGAAACTACTGGTTCTCAAAAGCAGCAAGATGGAGACTTGAAGCTATAGTCATTTAGTGACTTTATTGGAGTGATATCTTCTAGGCTTTAAAATATAGTGCACCTCACTTAATTGGGATGTGCCTAATTGGGAAATCTTTTTATGCAGGATGTTCTCTGTGAACTGATTTATCTCTAATGATATTTAATTGCAATGGCTAGCACTTAATGGGGATGATAATTTCATGTAATTGGGGGTGCCTTAAGGTAATTGAATACTACTTAGAGAAATTGCACTTGGGTCTTTGTCTGCTGTAAGCTAGTGTTTCCCTTTTCTATTTGCTCTTCAGCAGCCCTGTTTAAGTCTCATCAATTGTCAGTGTTCCGGACAGCTTTCACTAACCCTTTTTTTTCTAGTCATTGACTTGATTCTATTCATCTTGAGTACACATAATAGTATGAACAATATACAACATTCAAGAAATTTTTAAAAACCCTCAGTGGAGAGCTTTGCTTGTACTTACTTCCATCTATTTTCAGACAGCTTTAATCTAAATTCTTTCAGTAAACTGTGAGCAAAGTATTTCAGGAAATTATTGTTCCCCCAAAGATAGCTGGTAGCTTACAGATATTCTTATTATTACATAACATAAAATAATAAGAGTAACCTACACATTTAATCATATAGTGCTTTGCTGAGTTGAACTATACAAATTGTGTATACCAGATTTGGTGAAATCTTGAGAGTGACCAAGCTATTTCTTCCTAATTCCTTCCCAACTCTTCTCCACACTAAAAACTTGGGTAATAGAACTTAAGAAATGTAACCACTACAGTATATCAGGTCTCTGTGGTTAGACCTCAGGTACTACCACCAGAGTCACCCACTGCTGCCCAGGACTCTAACTGTCACACTGCACATGTAATCACTTTACAGAGGCAAACTCTGCCACACAAAATGAAAACAAACTGTCACTGAAGAATTAACTGGGGAATCCAAATGACCCTGTGCATTAAACAAACTCAGTAATTATGTCTGTCATTGAGTAGATATTTAACAGGGATAAAATATGGGAACGTAGTTGACTCTCATTCTCCATCAAGAGCAGTGTTAATAAACTTTTATTGTTTAAAGGTGATATCTTAATGGTTCAATGTTGTGGGAAAATACAGGCAGAGCAAGTCTCTAAGGACTAACTGTATAGATCTCTGGGATCTATAAAGAGACAGCATAGTCTTCCTGGTTTCAGAGAAAGACAACTATCATGCAGCATGGACTGATGGGAAGATTTTTGCAAGCTGAGAGTTTTGGAAACTGAGAGTGCTAGGATGAGGAGGAGACTGGGTGAAGTGATCCTGAGAAGCAATATTAACAGCACCTGTGTTTTCCATTCCTGTGTCTGGGAGGGGAAAAGGAAATCAATGGAAGTGATCAAAGAAGTATAACAAAAAAGATCCTGGATGTCAAGTGTTTTAATGTTAATTTGCCATAGCTCTGGTTAGGAGGGGATGTGGAAGAATTGAACTCTTTCTATTCAATTCTTGACCGAAAGTATATCTACATTTTTAAAAAATCTCTCTTCTATTTACTTATATCCCAATCTTCAATTTTTGTTTTGAGAATTTTTGCCACAGCCAAGCCCTACTCCCTTCTCATGCTCTCAGTATTAGGTCCATAATTATTTAACTGAAACTGCTTTTTCCAAAGTGAACAACAATCCCTCAACTGATAAATCTAGTGGCCGTTTTCTCAATTCATCATCGTTTTTGACTTTTCTGCTACCTTTGACACTGTTAATTACAATCTTCTTGGTACTCTCTTCTCTCTAGGTTTTTGTGACATTTTTCTCTCCTTCTTTTTTGTTCTCCTTACTCAAAAAACTTCAGTGGCTCCCTATCATCTCCAGGATCAAAAGTAAAACTTTCTGTTTAGCTTTCAAATCCCTTTATAAACTTGGCCTCTTTTTGTCTTATAGTATAAGAAGACTCATATCTTATTCCTTTCCACATACTCTGTGATTCAGTGATGCTGACTTCTTTGCTCTTCTTCAAACACTTCATCTGGAGATGCATCAATGCATTTTTACTGGCTGTCTCCACTTTCTGGAATTGTTCTCCATTTCATCTCTATCTCCTGGCTTCTTTCATATCCCATCTATAAGCCTCCTTCTACAAGAAGCCTTTCTGATCTGCTTTAATGGGAACACCTACCCTCTGAGGTAATCTCCAATTTATCATGTGTACAACTTTTTGGGGGTATATAATTGTTGTCATATTGTCTCCCTCATTATACCGTGAGCTGCTTTGCATAGTGCTTGGTACATAGCATTTTATAAATACTTGTTGAGTTGACTCGACTGAAGAATGATGAAGACCAATAGTCAAGCAGAGAAGCAGTTTTTTTTTGTTATTTAGATAACCGACTAATGACATTGAAGCTTTCAGTCCGGCATTGTCATTTACTCTTGCATACAAGAGTTTTCTTCCCTAATGTGCTTTTCCTACCTGGTTTCTACAAGTATGTGCTCATTCTTCACCATAGCTATTGAGAGCATTGACGAGAGAGTTTGATCAAGGTTTATGTGTGTGTTGTGAGGTATCTTATTATTTACATGAATGCCTTAATATATTGGTATCTATCATCATATTATTTATGTTTAACACCCAAAAGTGTCACTATTTGGAGTGACTGACTTGTATAGATAAGAAGCCTATTGGATAGGGACTCAAGAGTTAGCAAGGACAGTACATTTCCCTTCCATAGGGTTATCCTTAGTTGGAAAACAACCTTATAGTGGTGGTCTCTCTCTCTGCAAACTTAGAACTTCTAGTGTGAGAATAGTTGAAGTGAGCAAGCCAAACATAGAGGAAAAATGGAGATGTTTATAGTCCACTTCGTTGGTAGGATCTATGGATGACATTTCCCGCATTACATTATGGAGACTCATGTAAGTGGAAAATCTATCAAAGTGCTGCTTTTCATCTTGTTACATAAGCATACATAAAAAGCTCCTAATTACTTTAGCTACCTGATGGTAGATTCTTTGTCAGTGGCAACCTAACAATAATTATTGAATTGTTAACTATCATAGCGGCATATAAAACTACTCATACCATACATCGGAGTGCTGTTTCATCCTTCTAGACTTTAGGGGATTTTTAACTGGTATGAACATCAGGGTGCCAGTAGGTGTGAATATCTATACATGATTAGAATATATTTTGACACAATCCTATCAAAATAATCCCATAACACTACCTCAGCAGAACACATGCTGAAAATTGGGATCTGATCAAAGTATAGTCTAACTTGACCCACTTTATAACACTGATTTCATTTTAAGCAAGTACTTCCTTTTTCTGTAAGAAACTATGTTATTCTAAGGAAAGAAAATTGGCCATATGCCAAGTGAAGGCAGTTTATCAAAAGTAGAGAGGAATGCAAAACATAAGAAAATTAAGTTCCATTAATGGATGTCTAAAGTTTAAATTGTAAGTCATTTTACAAAACTGATTTTAGTCCACATTTGTAGCTTGGAGTAAAATATTTTCTGTGTACATTATGCATGGATAAGCACAATCTTTCCTGCCCCTCCCAAGATGGCCCCACTCTGATAGCAATGAAAGAGATCAAAGAATGGTTAGCCACCTATTGCCGTGAGATAACACCATTTCTGGTGGATATATTGCATGGGATGACAATTAATTAATAAACATTAATTAAGCTCCTACTCTGTGCTAGTCAATAGATTGGGTACTAGGATGACAAAAAGTGAAAGAAATTCCTATTCTTAAAGAGCTTACATTCTATCAGGAGAGACAATGCATACATATGTAAATATATACAGATTAAAGCTAGACAGAATAAATAAAAGATAAATATAGTTTAATAATAATAATAGCTAACATTTATATAGTGCCTACTATGTACTAAGTTCTAAGTAGTGAGTACACTATATATACTAAGTTCTTTCCAAATATTATCATATTTGATCCTCACAACAACCCTTGGTGGTAGGTGATATTATTATCCCCATTTTTACAGATTACAAAATGGAGGAAAACAGAGGTTAAGTGACTTGCCCAGGATCACATAGCTAAAAAGTGTCTAAGGTCAGATTTGAACTCTGGAAGATGCAAGGTGCTCAGTGAGGGAAAGCACTAGATCAGTAAGGAAATCAGGAAAGTCTTTGTGTAGAAGGCGATCCTTCAGTTGCATCTCAAAGAGAAACTGAGGAATTACATGAAGCAAACATACATTCCAGGCAGGGAGGAAAGTCAGCTCAAAGGCACTGAGATAGAAAGTGGAGTTCCATATGTCAATAACAGAAAAAGCGTCAATCTGCATAGATAGCAGAGTCACCCTAGGAAAACTATATAATGAGTTTGGCCAGACCGGGAAGGCTTTAAAAGACAAAGAAATGTTTGTATTTCATCCTAGAGGAAATAGAGAGCCACTGGAGTTTACTGAAAACAGAAATGATATGGTGAGATCTCTACTTAAGGAAAATCAAAGGATGTGGTTTAGGGTGAGTAAAGTCACTACTATTTGCAGAGGAGAGTAGAGACTACTCAGTTTATTTCATTTATTTATTTATTTATTCATTCATTCATTTATCTATCTATCTATCTATCTATCTATCTATCTATCTATTTATTTATATTATTTTTTTTTAGTTTACAACTCTCAGTTCCACAAGTTTTTGAGTTCCAAGTTTTCTCTCTTTCCCTCTCCTCTCCTGCCCCACCCCCGATGGCATTTAATCTGCTATAGGTTCTACATATACCTTCACATTAAACTTTTCCCAATAATCAAATTGTAAAGAAAAATTATAACCAATGAAATGAACCACAAGCAAGATGTAATGAAACCAAAAATAAAATAAAATAAAAAAGAGAGAGAGAGCAAATTGTTTGCTTCAATCTGCATTCAGATTCTGTAATTCTCTTTCTGGATGTGGATAGCCTTTTCCATCATGAGTCTTTTGGAGCTGTCTTAGAACCTTGCATTGTTGAGAAGAGTCAAGTCTATCAAAGTCAGTCATCACAGAAACAATGTGTCTGTGGTTATGTACAATGTTCTCTTGGTTCTGCTCCCTTCACTCATCATCAGATCATATAAGACTCTCTAGGTCCTTATGAAATCCATCTGTTCCTCATTTCTTATAGCATAGTAATATTCCATTATATTCATATGCCACAATTTGTTTACCCATTCCCTGATTGATGGACATCTCCTTGATTTCCAATTCTTTGCCACCACAAAAAGGGCTGCTATAAATATTTCTGTACATAACGGATCCTTTTCCCCCTTGTATGATCTCTTTGGGATACAGCCCTAGAAGTGGTATTGCTGGGTCAAAGCATATGAACATTTTTATAGCCCTTTGGGCATAGTTCCAAATTGCTCTCCAGAATGGTTGGATCAGTTTGCAACTCCATCAACAATGCAATAGTGTTCCAATTTTCCCACATCTTTTCCAGCATTTATCATTTCCCTGTATTGACATGTTAGCTAATCTGACAGGACAGATGTGGTACCTCTTGGGTTATTTTATATAACAGGGACTCGGTGTCTAGGGCTCATTTTTTTTAAAGCAAGATCTTGGTCCTGGCTGGAAAATCAGAGAATATGTCTCTGTGTAAATGAGCTGACAAGAATCAAGTTAAACAAGATGCATATACCTAGCTAGAACTGATGTTTTAAAAAGGTAGTATAAGAGGAGCAGATGGAGAGAAAAAAACAAACTTGGCAATTATAACTTTTAGTCACTAGACTAAATATTCCCTTAAAATGGAAGCAAACTGAGGAATAGATCAGAAAATAGAACCAATTTGCTTCTTATGTGAAAAAGAAATAAACTCTGTAGTTACAGAGTAAAAATGTGAGACTGGAATAAAACTTGCTATTTTTGAGCTGAATCCAAAAAAGATCCTTATCACTCCACTGACAACATGGTGTCTGCCATGACATGCCATTTGTCTGAAAATTGTATGTGAACCCAAGTTCTTAGTAGCTTTGGGCCTTCAATTGGAATGTACATTCCACTGCCCTTCTGGGTCACTATTTTGCACACTGCTCCATCACACAGTGAGGGTGAGGGAGACCATATGTGCTTCCATTCCTGACTGAATTTCTGTCCATCTGTCCATATCCTCCTATGTTAAACTTGGCTATGAGTATCAACATAGAGTTCCTGCTTACTGTTTGCCAGAACTCCATTCCAAAATTTCGTGACACATACCTACACAAAGAGGCAGCTTACAATTTTAACTACTCTTGAAGCATTGCTAATGGATAGAAAGTGGGCTTCAAACCAGAAAGACACTACTCATTTCTACACAAAGGCTTTCCTGACTACCTCAACTGCTGCAGTGTCCTCTCCCCCTAATAACTGTGTATTTAGCTGTCTTTATTAATTTCATCTTAGTTAAATGCTTTTTTCTGCATAACAAATAGTAACTTTTAGAGAACGAGATCCTGTGGTTTCTGCATTTTTCAGTCGGTTATGTGATTGTAAATATATTTTCTGCCACAGAAAATCATTCGGGAAAGTCTGCCTGTTCCCTTCTTGTGAGTTCCCTTCCTATGCCAGTAGAACACTTTCAAAAATATTTTATTAAGATGAGAAGCTAGGCCAATGGGTTTGAAGTCATTGATGATCCCTTGATTGCCTTTTTGGGGTAATCATCTTGTTTGGGATTGTATTTCATTCTTCTTCCACCAGCTCATTGGGAACTTAAGAAACCCTATGCCTCACAATTCTTTTAACCTTTCCTATCAAGTGGTTCCTTCCCAACTGCTTTTAAATATGGCAAAGTGTCCCCTATGCTTAATAAACCTTTACTAGACCTTACTATCCACTCAAGCTCTCATCCCATATCTCTTCTCCATTTCTCAGCTGAACTTGAAAAAGTCGTGTACACCCTCTCCTCTTACTTCTTGACACTTTGCAGTGTAGCTTTTGAACTCATCTCTTAATTGAAACATCTCTTTCCAAAACTACCAGTGATCTCTTAGTTACCAAATCTGATGATTTTTTCCCTCTCAGTTTTCATCTTTCTCAACCTGTTTGCTACATTCAACAGACAGTATTGATCACTCCCCTTTCATACATACTCTTTCCTCTCTAGGTTTTTGTGACACTATTCTTTTCTAGCTCTCTTCCTTTCTATCTGACCACCCCTCAGTTTTCTTTGCAAGCTCATTATCCACATCATGTACCCTAACTGTGGGTATTCTCTATCTTTCCATTCAGGCCTTTTTTTCTCTTCTCCCTCTGTTTCCCAGTAGGATAATCAATTCCCATGGATTTTAACCATCACCTCTATGATAATGACTCACAGATATGTCTATCTAAATCATCTCTCCCCTGAGCTTGATTTCTATAATATTTATTGCCTACTAGATATCTCAAGCTGGATATCCTGGAGACATTTTAAAATGAGGGGGCTCTACCAGTTGGCCTTTGAGCTCCTTTTCAGCACTAGATCTATGCTGCTATTTGATTAAAAAAATAAATTGTAGACACATCGGAACATTTTTTTTTTCATTTTCTTTATATTTATTGTCCTATTTTCATCTGTGAAGGCTCTGGGAATAATGTGGCTTTGTTGTATACCTGTTCCACATTTCATGTACTTGTATTTACCTCCACTGTTTTGTTGTTCTTGTTTTACTGAGCTGTTGCTACTAAGTACCCTCCATCCTCTTCCATAATATTTTAGAAATGAATTTCTACATGAAATTGGTGTTAACCTTGTCAGCCATCTCTTTCTGTTTGGTGAGAAGTAAGTGTTGGCTAAAGCAGTTTCAGTACTGTTTTGGCTTCCTTGTTGTGGCAAGTACTTTACATTGGTTAAGGGAATTATGATGCTCAAAGTCAACATCTCTTCCTCACCACAACCTTCTAAAAACTTGGACAATGCACTTAAACAGGTCAGGTAGAAGTTGTTACAATTGTATGCAGTGTCTTCTTCACATCCTGTGTTACTAGTTTTTTTTTTTTTAAATGCAGACTTCCTGGAGACCTTATCTTATTTCAATTTATTAAAGCATCCTAATTTGAGTGGCTAATCCATGCTCCAGGAGACAGTTATAACTGTGATAAAGAGACTTTCCCAGTAACAGCAGCATTCCAGAGGTGGGGGCATTAGTTCCTGACTATGGAGGATTCCTGCCTGAACCTCCCATTCTGTTCTGCCCAACTGTCTCACCCCAGCAGCCTGTGTCTGGCCTCTAACTAGTGACATCCAATCACTCTAGAAGCATGGCATGGACAAAAGGAAAGATGGAAAGAGGAACCAACTTCTTGCCTCACTGGCAAAAAGCTCTCTGAAAGAATAAACATTCCTAGATTTCCATCATTTTGATTCTTCAGATAGTGTCAACTAAGTCTGTTCCTCAACTCATCAATTCTCCGATTCAGTAATGTCTCTCTGCTTTTCTTTTTACGAAGTGATGAGAGTTTGGTGACAATATCATATTTTCTTAGGAAATAAATGGAAAGTAATTGAAACCCATTCTTCTTGCATATATAGAATGGCTTAGCCCTCTGGCACACTACCTTGCCGCTGTTGCTACTGGAGGCCCTCTGCCCCTGCCTGCTGTTGCACTCACTGATCATTAATATCCCCATTGGAGGGCAGGCAAAGGAAAGGAGAGCTTGTGAAAGAAATTCCACTGCACTGTCCATTAGCCAAGGAAATTGAAACTGTTAGGCTCTGAATTATCTGTGGTTTTCTCTTACATGGGCGATATAAGTCCATTAGCACAAATAATCACGAGCTGGTTGTATTCAGCTTTGACATTAAAAGTAAAAATAAAAATCCTTTCATCAAACGTAGCTATCCTCTAGGATAGTTTGCACAGATAATTTATTTCTATTGGCTGGGCACAAAACAAAGGCAGAGGCTTGTCATGCGATAACTCAAGAATATTTGTCATCACATCCCTGATTATCCACTTCCAGGACTATCCAAATCCTTGGCTGCTGCTTCTGGAAAGACAGCATGGCATGGTAGAAAGCACAGTGACCTTGGAGTAAGGAGACATAGACTTGAATGCTGGCTTAGTCACTTAACTAGCCGTATGATCATAGGCAAGTCACTTTATCTCCTTAGCCTCCAGTTTCTCATCTGTAAAATGGGGAAAATAATAAAAATATTGGTACTGTGTGTTTCTCAGGGTTTTTTTTTTAGGATAATGCTTTGAAAAACTTTCTTATTGTTGTTCAGTTGTTTCAGTCAGGTCCAACTCTTTGTGACCCTGTTTGGGGGGTTTTCTTGATGAAGATACTGGAGTAGTTTGCCATTTCCTTCTGCAGCTCATTTTACAGATGAGGAAACTGAGGCAAACAGGATTAGGTGACTTGCACAGGGTCACACAGCTAGTAAGTGTCTGAGGCCATATTTGAACTCAGGAAGTGGAGTCTTCTTGATTTTAAGCCCAGCACTTTATCCACTGTGCCACTAAACTGCCAGAAAAACTGTCTAGCTCTTTAAAAATGAGAACTATTCTTTTTTTATGTGGCACTTTAGTCAGCCACATAAAATAAAAGGATTTGTTCTGTAAAGCTTGGACTCAGTCAAAAGGCCATACCCAAGGACCCAGAAGGCCACATGTGGCCTTGAGGCTGCAGTAGATTTGTGAAATCTACTAAGCATCGGGGATACAAGAAAAGTCAAAAGACATTTTTTATCCTCAAGGAACTCACAATCTAGTAGAGGAGACAACAAGTCACAAATATGTACAATTTTTTTTTACAAATTACTTTTCTTATCATAAGCCTTTAATGCAAATTATTAATAATTATTTTTATAGATCAAGGACCCTGAGGTTCAGAAAGGCTGAGAAGGTGGTACAACAGTCAGTGGACAAACTCATTCAAGTCCACTGTTCTTTACACTAAGCCAACATCTCTTTTTCCCTTTCTCTCTCTCTCTCTCTCTCTCTCTCTCTCTCTCTCTCTCTCTCTCTCTCTCTCTCTTTCTCTGTCTGTCTGTCTGTCTCTCTGTCTCTCTCTCTCTCTTTCTCTCTTTCCTGCTCGCATTAGCCCTTATACACCTGAAAGTAGATGAAAACTCTTTTTAAAAAAATATTTCTTGTGCCCTTCTTCATTCAACACCCTCATGTCAGCATGACCCCTGACAGGAAGATGAGCTCAAGGCCTGGCCTGGCTTGCCAGAAGAAATGAAACTAGAGGGAATTGTTTGGATAGTGCCCAGCTGAAGAGAAACAGAAAATGCCTTTTCAGCAGTCCTACAAACCTTATCATGTCTTGATGTTTTAAGAATCAACCTCCCAGGAGAGTATAATAGTAGTTATAAGTTACTGCTTCTTGTTTAAGTTTTTCCATCAATGAATACTGTGGGTCTTGTGTACAGAGGAAATAAATAGTTATCTCATCTATGAAAAGGAAAAAAAAGTGTTACTTGTTATCACCTTTTTCAGTGATGGCAAATGAAAATTCACTTAAGTAGGGTGAACTACTGGTGTACCTCATGGCTTTAATTTATTTTTACTACCTCAGTTCTTTAGAATGGACAGGCAAAACTCAGAAAGGTAAGAATAGATCCATTTTAATTTTAAAAATATTTATTGACATATTTTGTTTTTATATTACACTTATTGTCTATTATACACACACACACAAACACACACACACATATATATATATATATATATATATATATACACACACACATATATTATATATCCATTCCCTTTTCCCTATGCACTAAACTGGGGAGGGGAACTTGTGGCTTTAAGGCCACACATGGCCAACCTTCTAGGTCCTCAAGTGTGACCCTTTGACTGTATCCAACCTTCACCGAACAAATCCTCTTAATAAAAGGATTTGTTCTGTAAAGCTGGGACTCAGTCAAAAGGCCATACCCATCGACGCAGAAGGCCACACGTGGCCTTGAGGCTGCAGGTTCCCTACTCCTGCACTGAGTCACCGCTTGCGACAAAGAATAGGAAATAAAGACATAAGCAAAACTAAATAATAAAGTGATTTTGACAGAATATGTACATCCAGAGTCTCCTCCCCACCTCTTCAAAGAAGGCAAAGAATTTCATTTTCTCACATATTTTTCAGGGACAAATTTGGTCATCATAATTTCGCAGCATTTAGTTTCATTCTTTTTTTACTTGCTGTGTTGTTTACATCTACATTATTGTAGTAATTGTGTCCATTACTTTCCTGATTTTGCTTACTTTATTCTGTATCAGTCCATGTAAATTCCCATTATTCTCTGAATTCTATGTACCTATTTCTAAGGTGCAGTAATATTCCATGCCAGTCACATACCAAAATTTGTTTAACCATTCCTCAATCAATGAGCACTTTTATTTGTAAAGAATAGCTTCATATTAAAGGTGAACTCATACTATATCACTTAATATTTCATGTATTTTTTTCATTTGTAATACTTTGATTAATTCTTCCTTCAATTAGGAAATACTTTAAATTATTGAAATGTTTGACAGAAATCACTTTTATTTGTACTTAAGCAAGTTCTTGTTCAGTTGCGTCTGACTTTTTGTGACCCCGTTTTGGGTATTCTTGGTAGACATAATGGAGTGCTTTGCCATTTCCTTCTCCAGTTCATTATGTAGATGAGGAAACTGAGACAAGAAGGGTTAAGTGACTTGCTCAGGGTCACACAGCTGGTAAGTGTATCAAATCTATAGATTTGAACTCAGGAAGGAATGGTTTCCTGACTTAGGCCTAGCACTTTATCCACATAGGCACCTAGCTGCCAACTTAAGCAACTAGAGAAATATGACTTTAGTGGAAAGCTTGGAATTTCTAGAGGTCATAAACTCAGAGAACTTAATGCTGCAAGAAAACTAAAGTATCATTAGTCCAGCCTCTTCATTTTACAGAGATATAGAGAAGTTAAGTTGGCTTGTTCAATATTACACAGATTGTAAATACCACCTGTAAAAGTAAAATTTGAATCCAGGTTTCACAATTACAACCAAAGAACTTTCCATTGGATGTAACCACACTAGGGTGTTAATGGATGACCCATGAAGGCATTTGGGTCCTAGCGTGAGGGGCCTTCTGTACCCAATTACTTTTCTGCATCTTCCCACCCCATAACCCTTTTTGTTGCTCCGTTACCACAAAATTCCAGCATATACCCCTGCTCAGGAGTTTTCAACATTGCTTCAGATAGCAAGGTGCAATGGAGAGCATTTGAGGTGGAGTTAAGAAGACTTGGGTTCAAATCTCACCTCAGGTACTTAGTTGCTATGTGGTTCTGGGCAAATCATTTAAATTTCTCTGAGACTCAGTTTCCTCATCAATAAAATTAAGGGGTTGAACTTGACGACTTATAAGATCCCTCCTAGCTCCAAATCTATGATCAGAAGATTTTTGCCTCTCGTTCCCCTGAAGGAGCTGCCTAGTCTGGATCTTGGAATGGCCTTGAAACTGGATGGCTTCAGACATAGGAAAGGAAATGGGTTTATTGTAATACCATAACGCATATAAAAAAGTTCAAGGAAGAAGCTGCCAACCTTGTCTATTGTTAGGACTGCAATTAACTACTCTGTTCCTTTCTTCACACAGGTCCTCCTAGTTGTAGAGTACAAGGATACTTTGGAAGAGCAGGGAATCGCAGTGACCCAGAAATTTATCCTTCTCCAGCAGCAGTTGCTATAGATACTTCCTTTTATTAGCAATGCAGAGAAGATGTCAGGCTAAGGAGAACTTATCCTACCGACAGCATCTGGAGCAGGCAAAGGTTTCAAGTTAGGCCCCTCGCCTTCCTTTTTTTTTTTTTTTTTACCTTTTCCCTCCACTTTATCTTAATTTTCCCTCTTAAATATTGTAATGAGTACAAGTTTCTGTTAAATAATTGACGCTAAAATATTTCAGTGATTAAATTGATCAGTCATACATTCTTTCAATGAATACCTATTAAGTCTTACTGTATGGTAAACACTGCTTCTGAAGATTGGGTTTTGGCAGGACAGAAAAGAGATGATTAAAGGAAAATTCCCTCTCTCCTTGTTGAAAAGCCTGCTTCAAAGAGGAGTGTGCTTCTAATTCTATTAGGGGCACTCAGGGAGACCAGGAGGTAGGAAGAGAGCTGGGGTTTGTGACACTTAGGTGGCTGAAAATCAGTCACGATGAATGAGGCAGCATGGAGGAAGAAGCAGTGGGTGTTGTGAATGTTTAAGAGAATTAAGGGGATGAAGGAAAAAAGAAACAGATAATAAACACTACTGCTCTAGGGTAATTGTAGTTTGGAGTGTGCATGGGAGCAGGACTTATAGTTTGGTTGCTAGTTCCTACTACATAATAAAGGATACCCCTTCCACATGGCAGAGGGAGGTTAGGGACAAGGCATTCTCACTCCTCTACCCCCTGCACTGCCTTTGTACCAGAGAAGAAGGATTATTTTTTCTTTTTCTTATATGGGGTGTTTACCTTATTGTAAAATTTGGATTAAGTATTTGGTCATAGACTCTGTGTCATCAGCAGCTTCCACAAAACTTTCAAAAATTCTCATTCAGTTTCTTATGCTGATTTGCAATATAGGGAAACCCCAAAGAGGAAAATTGTGATGTGGAAGGGATAACTGTATAACCAACATAAAATGACTGTGGGGTTGGTGGAGTTGGTAAAAAAAACAGTGGGAAAACATAATTGATTACACTTGTAGATTCTGTCTTCAAATTCCATTGATTTTTAAGAAGTATTGAGAATTGCTATTTCGCATGATATTAGGCCATCCAGACTGTAGGTATTTGTGTGGCCAGCAACCGAGTTGTAGAGAACAATAGTATGAATGAGAGAATGAGAAGTTGAAACCCAATTGGACATGAATGTGCAATAGAAATAATAGCTAGAGAGTAGAACGGGTGGGAGAAAATGGGAAAAGTTGAGTTGAAGTTTGTCTCTGTTCAAGTGAGTAAGGATATGTTCAAGTGTGTATCGTAAGTGAGTTGAAATGTAGATTTTAGAGGACTGTGTTTGTCACAAACATTAGCTTTGATCTATCTATGGGATGCAGAGAGCTTGAGTATTAGAATGTCTCCTCTGGGTGGGTATCTCTTAGCCAACTGGCATAGTTTTGTGCTTCCTGGGTGCTAGTCTTGTCTCCTCCCCTCTCTCAGTGATATCAAGCTTCCACTAGTCTCCACACAAGTAAAAAAAATAATAAAACCTTGGGCATGTTTGGGAGCTTAGAGAATGACTGAAATCAATGTGAAAGTGAGTGAATTTCAACTGTGAGTATTGGTAAGATGTGTAAAATTAGATTCTAAGTACGGAGGATATGAATTATTTGTGTGGATTGTTTTCTAAGGAAAGTGTTCTAGGGGGCACCAAATAACCTACTAACTTTGCTAAATGCTGAGGAGGATACAAGGAAGAATAAGACGTAGTCCCACTCCCTTTGTGAAACTTAATAAAGAAGATATGTTTGTAGGGAAAGAAAGGACGATCATATCAATTGCTGTAATTCTAGACCAAATCTAAAAGTGCTATTTATGGCAGTCCAGAGGATAGAAGACAGATTCTGGGAGACAGAATAAGAAAAAAAAAAAAACCAAAGGCCTCATGAGAGCCAGCATTTGAGTTGGGCCATGAAGGACAAGAAGGAATTGGATCAGTGGGGTTGTGCGTTCCTGGTAGAAACAACAGTTTGCCCAAAATAAGAACAATAACAACAACCAGAGTGTGTTTGGGAAATACACTCTACTGTTTTTTTAAGCAATTTGCATTTTAAAGAGAAGAGACAGTGATGATGATATATATAATCTATAATAATGTGCTTTCATGTGAGACGTGGGAGACGGATCAGGATTCAGCGACTCTCAGATCATATTATGTGACCAAACACCTACTTTACCCATTCCGTGATGACCTTACCTACCACTAATTCCATATTCCTTAAGTTAAATGTTCTTCTAGCATACACTGAATGTGTTTCCTAATTCAAAAATTTGGGTTATTTCATACTGATTGATAACTGCATTGCTTTCTCCGTTACTCTGTATTAAAACTCAAAATAACATGCAGCCTCTAAGCTGATGCAATACAAACCTTAAAAATCTAGCGATTGATAGTAAGAGATCATCACCCTATGTGTTGTTTTCGTTAGCGTGAAGGAGACTGGAGAAGTCACACAGGATAAATACTTTACTTGTGAATAATTAAAATTAATTTCCAGCCATTCATCATTGAAGAATCACAATCACACAATCACAAACGAAGAAGTGTCACTAAGCACAATTCAAAAATGAAAGGGAAAGGAGAGGAGGTTTCATCACCTGCTAGGCTTAGAGCTTCTGGGCTTGTGCTTGCTTCTCCTTTACTCCACAAACTTGTTTTACTTGTAATGCAAAGGCCAACAGCCCCATAACAAACACTGACAGGCTTTAATAAAGAGATATACAATGTCTCGGATGTATTTGAGGGAACCTTTGCTGCCTGTGGTTTTGTATATGGTTATGGTAAATAACTATTCTACTGATTCTTGTGGTCTGGCCTTTGAGTAAGCACTTGACCAAGGGAGACTCATTTAACCTAAATCACCCACACCTACTGATAGCTTCAAACGAAAACAAAACAAACAGTATCCTGGGGACAGGCGAGCCAGTGTAGGAGCTGCAATGCAACTGCTATCTCAACCACGTTTTGTGTTTTGTTTCAGTCAGTATGAAATGTAGGTCTGACAAATCAGAGGCCTGAGAGAACCTTGCTTTCATGTTGGCTTTGTCACTTGGCGTTTCCCCTTTCTCCATGGTTGGTTCTTCCAGATTCTCTTAGTAAATGAGGCCAAGTGGGAGGAGAGGATGACGGGCTGAGGCCCTGAACACTGTTAGTTGTATGTCACAAGGGGATAGCAAACTTAACATCTTGACAGAAGGCATTCAACCTGAACTGAAACTACAGGCAAGATTGAGTGTCCTTGTCTCAAATTATAGCACAAATGTAAGCTTCTAGATCTGAAAGGGCTTTTCTTCCACCCCCTTTTTTTTTTACTGAATTCTATTTTATTCTTTTTATTTATTCTGTGTGTACAAGTACTTAGAGAGAAAGCAGGGTTTTGAACACAAAATATGTACAGTGACTTAGGGGCCAAGTGAGAAATGTGAAAGAATTCCATTTGAGCAAATTCTAAAGTAAATGCCTGCAGTTGCTTTTGAGTTAAAGAATTATAGATGTTAGAATCATAAAAAATGTTAAAGATCATCTATTGTAGTAATGCATATTTATTTTAGTAGTAGTGCATGTTTATGTAGTCTTTAACATTTTGTGGAGCCCTCCTTCCCTTCCCCTCCCCCATAGGATCATAGATTTAGACCTGGATGACCTTGGAAGTTACTAGTCCAATATCCTAAATTTACAGATGAGGAAATAGGCCAAGAGAAATGAGGTGATGATTTAAACCCAGGTTCTCTGAGATGGAATCCAGTGCTTCTTCCATTGCACCACTGTCACGTAAATACTGGAAATATAATTATCCCCATTTTGGAGAAGAAACTGAGTGTTGGGGAAATTAAATTATTTCCCTACCATGGTTGCTGCCCAGACTATGCCTTGTTCTATCTCTTGAACTCATTGAAAGTAAGGATACTTTCATTCTTTTTCATTGTATGTGCAACCCTTATATAGTAAGCACTTAATAAATGCTTATTGATTGCCCTATTGTACTTTATCTGATTTCTATTCAAGGGCCCAAAATATGGTAATTGATTAATAAATAAAAATTCATTAAGTGCATACTATGTAAGGGATACATACACACATTGAAAAAGAGTCAAAGATCCCTTTTTCAAGTATTTTAAGACAAAGAGCAGGGCATGGTTCGAGGTCCAGTTTCAGGTCCCTGTTCGACGTCAGGGGTAATTCAATAAAGAAACCATTTAAAATCCCCCTCTCCAACTCCCACCAAAGAATAAATGGAAGAAATTAAGCAAAAAAAAGCTATAAAATTGAGGAAAATTGGAAGAACAATAAATAACTTAGAAAATGAGGTGGAAAACCTTACCCAAATAGTGGACACGCTGAAAACTAGAATGAAGCAAATAGCTCTTAATGATTCTGAGGCATAAGTGTTATGACAGGAGAATGGCCAATGGGGGCCAAACCCAGAGAGCATGCGCATTTAGTCAGCCTGCTTCTGAAAATTCATGATGAAACGGAGTGGAGACACCTGGATGTCCATTTCCAAGCTTTCATAGGTGTCCTCTGATTGCTTCCAATCCTCTGTGAAGAAAAACACTTTTTGATTGACCACTGAGCCAGAATGGAGCATTAATAAAAGGCAATATAAAAGGCACCAATAAGTAAGATAGTTTTCTCTTACTGGTTATGTTAGAGAAGAGAAGATGCTATAAGCCCCTTGTTGGGGAGAAAGGCCTCGTACCTTCAGCCCTCCATCCAGGCTACTACCATGTGGATTTTAAGTGCATGACCTTTCCTCATATTTGTGTCTTCTTTCCTTTGGTGCAAGGTCTTGTGAACGTTGAAAGGTTTGAAGAACACTAGAGGTCCAAGACCTTGAATCCACACCAGAGTTTTCTGACTGCCAAGCAAGGTGAAAAGCAGAGAACTCTAAGGAGGGACCTTTTGGATCTAGCCCAATAGTGGACCAACCTTATAGATGAAACACAATCTCCAGCAGCAAAGATACTTTTTTCGTTTCTTATGTTGAATTCAGAAATGAATTGGTGGGACAACAGATTTGGAGCAGTTTGAATCCATTATCCCCAGGGAAGAAGTTGATAGAGTGTAGCCCTACTTGGAGGAATCTTTTTGCATTTTGAAATATTTTAAGAAAGAAATTTAATAGGTCATTTGGTAGAGGAGATCAATCTGGAAAAGGAGGTATGGCTCCCTCTTGTCTAGGCTCTAGAAAGTTTACGTTATACACAATTTAGAAAATGTTGCTGCACAGAAACCACCAGTACACAGTTAAGCATTGCCAAGAAGGCAACTTGGAGGCATGGTAGATTGAGAGGAATATGAATAAATATAAACATTAAATAAAATTTGAGCAAAGCCAAAACACAAGGGGAACCCAAAACAAGAATTCATTGGATGGATCCAAAATCTGAGGGAGACCAAAATGGCTAGAAGTAGCCATCTCCAGAATTTCTGGAGAATTGCTAAGGTCATGGTGACATTCTAGGTTCAAGCAACTGCTACTCACATAAAGATAGATTCGAAAAATATTAATAAATGATAATAATCCATATTATAACTTTTCAGTAAACATATAATTGTAAAAGCTAATTGATATTAATTGACTAAACGATATTGGAGTAGTAATTATTGAAGCTGGGAAATATACACTGGAATGGGGTCACGAGCCTATTGCAGTAGAATAGTTCCACTGTTTCCTGGGGTTTCCCTAGAACCATGAGGGAGAAATTGTGTGGGGACTTGAATCACCATTTTATGTCAGAATTGTGGTAAGAACCTCCAGAGTCTATATATAAGCTACATCAGAAAAAATCATGACCTAACTAAAGGACTAAAAAGTTAGAACATGTGAGGTATTTACTATCAAAAAGCAATTTGCTTTTAAAACAGGTCAAGGTGATAACATCAAATTTCCTAAGAACCATGAACATACAAAAATTCCGGATGAAATGTCTAAAAAAATCATAAAGTAAAATAGAGATCAGATCTGTTAGAAGCAGAAGACAAAGTAAAACAAGAAAGAATATACTGTTCACCTAGTACAAGAATCCCCAAACTGACAACACTTAGGAATCTTATAAACACTGTCCATAATTTGAAGGTTAAAAAAAATACTTCAAGCAATTGGGAAGAACAAAGGAATAATAGAGCAAATCACACAGGGCTATACTGCAACTTTTCTCAGGAAAAAAAAAACTTTTGGATTACAATATATCAAAAGGCAACATAGAAAAAGCTTACAACCAATAATAACTTGTCCTATAAAAACTAAGAGTAATACTACAGGGAAAAAAACAGAGTACAGGGCTTTCAAACATTCCTGAGGAAAATAATAGCCTGGGTAGAATCTTTTAAATGTGCTATGCTTAAAATAGGATATGACAAATCTAGAAAGATAAGTATATATGAGTTATTAGAAAAGAATTAAATGATGATTGAGGGCTTAAAATCTAATGAGAGAGAAGATATAACTATAACTCCAGAATCACACTGTCCTCAGTTATCACTGAAGGAATAAAAGAAGACATGCAAGGCCTTGGATTGATGTTCATCTCATTGGTTGGTTTTATTGTTTTTGTTGTTTGGCTTTCATTCCTGAAGGTGATATTTTGACTTTGTAGTTTTGAGAATGGAAAGAAAATAGAGAAGTAAAGGAAGATAGTAGGGAAGAAATGAGAAGGGTGAAGAACTTAGAAATTCACATAAATGGGGCGTGTGGGAAGATGAGCAGAAAAGGAGTTAAGTAATACTGATGACTTGGGAGTAGTTTCATTAGTCTTTCATGGTGTTAAAAAAGATGTAGGAAGGATGGAAGAACTTATTCTCTTATATAATCAGAGTCTTCAAGTAGAAGAACAATAGAGGAAAGGGTGTGGGAACAGATATCGCTCCTACCTCTATTTCATCTGAGTTGGTCAAAGGCTGGTGGAACATAGACAACACACAGAGAATTTGATTCAGACATACAAATAATTCAACAGGAAAATAAGAAAGAATGAGAATGGGGATAGATAAGGAGAAATTTGTTGTTATTCAGTCATTTCAGTCATGTCTGACTCTTCATGACCCCATTTGAGGTTTTCATGTCAAAGATGCTGGTGTAGTTTCCCATTTCCTTTTCCAGCTCATTTTATGGATGAGAAACTGAGTCAAATAATGTTAAGTGACTTGCCTAGGATCACACAGATAGTACGTGTTTGAAGCCATATTTAAACTCAAAAAGATATGTTTTCCTGACTTCAGGACTGAAACTCTATGCACTGCAACACCTAGCTATCCTTTCAGGGAGAAATTAAACGTGAGCAAAACAAGCTCTAACCTACTACACATTGTACAGAGGAATTTTTAAAAGGAATAAAAAAGATAAGAACTTGTGATTGGGTTTGGGCAAAGAACCTGTGATTAGGGCATTGTGATTGACGTGATTACAACAAGAACAAATCATTGGTGATGAGTTTCCTCCTTGCTCACTTCCATCTTGTTATAAGGAGAGGAATAGGAAGTAAGGAGAAGAGAAAGTATAAGAAAGTAGGATAAAGAAAAAACACAATTAATAACTATAATTGTGAATATGATGGGATAAAAGTTATCCAGAATATGAAGAATTATGAATGAATTAGAAAGGAGAATATCGTATGTATGAAATACTCTTGAAACATAATGATTCATACAGAGTTAAAACAATGGGCTAAAGCAAAATTTATTATGCTTCAGCTAAGCTCAATGAAGTAGGGGTAGCAATCATGATCTGAGACAAGGCAACAAGAAGAATAGACTTGATTAAAGAGGTGACCAGGGGAAATACTTCATGCTGAAAAGTACCATAGGCAATGAATTATTATCAATATCAACCATATATGTACCAAATGGAATAACATCTAAGTACTTCAAAGAAAAGATACATGAATTACAGAGAGACTAGAGAGTAAAGCTGTGATAGTTGAGGATCTCAATATGTACTTCTGAGAGCTAGACAAACCTAACAAATATCAAATAAATAACAAGGAAGAAGTTCAGGACCTGAATAGAATTTTAGAAAAGTTAGATATAAGAGATCTTTTGTGATTATTAAATATGAACACAAAGGGGTACATATTATATATATGCATATATGTACATATATGTACATATATACACATATATATATATTTCTTGATTGTACATAGCACCTTTACAAAAGTTGGTCATGCATTAGGACATAAAATACATCACAAACAAATAAAGAAAAACCAAATAATAAACACGAGCCACAAAACAATAAAAATTACATTCAGTAAAAGGCCATTGAAGAAAGGGTTAAAATTAATTGGAAATTAAATAACATAATCCTAAGGAAATGTTGGCTCAAATAACACATCATAGGATCAATTATTCCATTAAACATAGTGGCAACAATGATGTAGCATATCAAAATTTGCATGATGCAGTCAAATATGCAGTCCTTGGAGGTTTTTTTTTTTGTATCTAAACATTTTCAACAACAAAAGAAAAAAAAGTTATCACCAAATTGAACTTTCAAGAATAGCAAAAAGTTAGAAACCAACAAATCAAAAAGTATCAATTAAACACCAAAACTGAAATTATGAATACCAAAGAAGAGATCAATAAAATTGAAAGCATAAAATAACATTAAATTGATAGCTGATTAGGAGCTACTTCTTTTAAATAACAAAAGTAAAATGCTTCATCTAGTTAAAAGAAAGAGGAAAACCAAGTTATGAAGTACAAATGAAATTAGATAATTCACAGCAATTTTCAAAGAAATAAAATAATTAGAATTTATTTTGACCAAATACATGCCAGTTAAACTGATTACTTAAGTGAAATGGATAGGTATTCATATATTTAAAAATGCCTAAACAGAAAAGAATAGGAAATTTAAATACACCAACTTCAGAAAAAGAAATTAAATAAACTATAAAGAAACAAAAATAGGGATAGACTAAAAATTAATTCTATCCAATCTTTAGAGAAAAACAAATTCAATATTATGCAAATTGAAAAAAAACAAGACCAGATGAGATCCTACCAAATTCCCTTTATGACGTAAATATTCTTTATATCTAAATCCAGGTGAATAAAAACATAGAAAAAATTATAGACCAATATCCCCAAAGGATATTGATACCAAAGTGAGTGTGTGTGTGTGTATTAGCAAAGAGCCTACAGAAATATATCAAAAAGATCATGTAGTAAAAAGGTCTTCCTATTATTCTCTTAATTATTTATCTTCCAGTTCTAACTATTCTGCATTTTTTTCCTTTGATTCATGAATCTTTTATGTATTTTATCCTTCTTTAGTTTCCATGTTATTTGTGGAATTAAAATTTCTCAGGTGAGTTCCTTCTTCTAAACAGTTACTATGTTATTGTCTTGTAGATCTTGGCCCCTAGTTACATTTTGTTCATTGTATGTCACTCTTAGAAATAACAGTTCATGAAAATGATAGAGAGGATAACATTATTGGCCCATAGTGGTTTTTATTAATGTCCTTGGCTTTGTAGTTCATTACTCCCTTTTGCTTTACTGCATGATCATTTTCCCCCATATCTCAGGGAATCTCCTTTGTGGGTTCATTCCTTACCACTCTTCTGGGTGTCAGTTACCCCAAGGAGCTATGATCCATGTTTTACTAAGGCAATGATAAGTAGTGTCTCTAAGTACTAAGTCCCTATAGACTATATACTTTGTAAGTTCCTCCACAACATTTATAGAATCTCTCTCTCTACCCACATGGGAATATTCTTCAGTTGAATGATGAGGTTGGAAGCCAAAATGCAGAGAGTTATGAAGAAGATGAAAGAAGCAGAAGTAGAGGCATGAATTGTAGAAAACCTCCAGGAATTTAGCCACAGAACCCAGGGAGGAGATGTATAGGAAAATAGTTAACAGGGATGGATAGATCAAGTGAGGGGCTTTGAGAATGAGGGAGACATAGACAGTAGAGAAGCAGCAGTATACAATGAGAAATTGAAGATAAGTGAGAAACTGGAGATGATAGAAGGCAATTTGTTGAAAATAGGATAGAATGGGATCACTTGTGCATGGTTTGCTTTGGCAAAGACAAGGGCATCTCTTCATGTGAGATAAGAATGAAGGAGATGATAACTAGAGAATACATCTGAGTAATGTGCGATAAGGAGGAAGGGAGAAAAAGGGAGCTCTTAGGTAAGGCATCAATTTTTTTTTCAGTGAAAAATGAGGCAAGGTTCTCACTTGGGAGGGTGTGGGAAGCAGAAGCCATGTGATGTTTGTAGTGGGATGAAAAGGACTGGAAAGAACATGGCTATGTTTGTAGGCAGCAGGAAAGCAGCCTGTAGATAAGGTGAAAATAAAGATTAGTGAGAAAGAAGGGATGATAAAAGCAGGCAACCTGCTGGGGAAGATGAGATCTCAAATTATGCTACAAAGCAGTTATCATCAAAACAATTTGGTACTTGATAAAAGAGAGCTGATCAGTGGAACAGATGAAGTATAAAACCTAAAGAAGTAAACAAACTTAGAAGTCTATTTTTTGATAATCCTAAAGTGCCTAGTTGCTGGACAAGGAACTATTCTATAAAATGTGGGAATACTGGAAAAGTCTGGCAGAAGTTAAGTGAAGCCCGACATCTTACACAATATACCAAAATGAATTGCAAATAGTTACATGACTTAGGTACAAAGGGATATTTCATAAATAATTTAGATGAACAAGAGAGAAATTTCTTACCACATTTAAGGATAGGTGAAATGTTCACAACCCAGAAAAGGAATTGAGAGGATCATTGAATATCAACAATTTTGATTATATACCAACTAAGGGTTTTTGGTTTTGTTTGTTTGCTTGGGTTTTTTTTGCACAGACAAAACAAATATGGTTAAAATAGGAAGAGAAACAACTGTGGAAAATTTTATAAGAAACTGAAACAAATTTATAAAATAAAAGCCATTCTGCATTTGGTTAATGGTCAAAGGATATGATGAGGTAGTTAGTTTTCAAAGGAAAAAATCCAGGCTATCGATAGCCATACTGGAAAAATTTTCCAAATTACAAAAATTAGACAAATACAAATTAAAACAATTCTGAGATCCCACTGAATGTCATTATAAAGAAAATAGTTTCCTATTTATCCTTTATCAATATTGTGGCTAGAAAATTGTTTAACCCAAAACTTAAGTAAAAGTCAGGCCAACAATCAGAGATACTCTGGAGGAAGCTACAGGATAGCTGCAAGAAATGCTTAGCTCTGGGGGCAGAGCCAAGATGGTGGCTAGAAAGCAGAGACTAGCATGAGCTCCCCGACAGGTCCCTCCAAAAACCTATGGAAAATGGCTTTGAACAAATTCTGGAACTGCAGAACCAACAAAATAGCAGAGGGAAAACAGGGCTCTAGCCCAGGACAGCCTGGATAGTCTCTGGGTAAGGTCTGTCCCGCACAAAGGTGGGAGCAGAGGGGAGCGGAGCTGAGTGGAGCAGAGCCCAGCGTGGGCAGTGTGGACTGAGGAGACCAGGAGCCAGGTGGAGCATGCCCTAGCGCCCTGAATCAGTGAGCTACAGCAGTTACCAGACTTCTCAACCCACAAACACCAAAGACAACAGAGTAGGCTAGTGGGAAAAGCTGCTAGGGAGAGAGAGTTTGTGGTTTGTCCACCACCCTAGGGGACAGTGGAGGTGGGGAAGCTACAGAACTACAGCTGCAGTTGCTTCAGGCCCCAGGCCCACCTGGTGGGAGGAATTAAGTGGTGGATCAGAGCAGGAATGAAGAGCCTGCTGAAGATCTAAGTCCAGTCAGGGTTAGGGGTTCTTTGGGAAGGAGGAGTGCTGGTGAGGCAGAGCTGGCACATCTCCCCAAGCGT
>CM053622.1:513474021-513515179 GCA_028646595.1 Phalanger gymnotis
AAATGGACTTTCTGGGCCTGGAGTCTTTTTGTCAAGATGTTGGAATGGGGAGGCTGGTTCAAGTTTTTGCTGCGGTGGGGCCTAAATAAATTTCTTGTTGTTTTCTCCTTAGAGAATCTCTCATACCTTGCGATTTCGGACCATTCAAACATATACATGATTATATTTGAGATCATAAATTCAGCCTTCCTACTACAGGTAGTAATAATAGCCAGCATGATATAGTGCTTACTACATCATGTAATGGTTTATAAAGCATGTTACATATCCTCTCATTGGATTCTCACAACAGCTGAGTAAGGTAAGCAGGAGAGGGGTTGTGGTTGTTATTCTTGTTTTCTGGGGGCGTAGGACTGCTCCAGACCTATGATTTTATTGGTGTAGAGAATTTTTGATGAGGAACTTCCCTCTACCAGTGCAGACCTATGCCCTTTCTGCAACATGTAATTTGATAGAGTTACCTGGGTCACTGAGAGGCTAAATGACATGCACAGGGAGGTGTAGTTAGGACTCATCAAAGGCAAGATATACGTCACTCTGAAGTCAGCTTTCTACTCTGCATTCTGCCCTAGGGCAGGTGTTTTTACCCCCATTTTAGGTTTGAGAAAACTGAGGTGCAGGAAATCCTCTTGTCTTGCCTGAAATCACAAAGTTGGAAAAAGGACTGTCAGACTACAAACTTTCAGTGCCATTTCTATTGCATTACAGCCTGCAGCCAGAGAAATAAGGGATTTGAGTGAAGAGGTGACAGGCTTAGCCTGGGCATCCATGAGATGGTTTTCCTATTACTTCAGTAATTTCAAGTTTTCACTGAAAAAAAAAAAGCAAAAAAAAAAAGCAACCATTTTACTTGGGAGTCAGGAATCCTGACTAGGGCTCTTTTTGTATTTGTGAAACATTGCCAAGGACACAGAAAAATCTATAAGCCTGTCCTTACTTGCCAGTTTCCTTGGCATATGTCCTGTTTGGGCGTTTCCCCTTTAGCCCCAGAAACCTGAGAAGACAGATTGCTTTCTCTAAGGTAAGTTATAAACAGTCCCAACTAACTAACCAGTTGGGATGAACCTGACAGATAGGCACTTATATTCTAACTTTGCATCTAAAATAAGATATGTCTTATCCAGTATTTGATTTAAATGACATTTGCTTACTGTCAATTAAACTTTCATCTTAATGGTCCTATTTGAAATAGCCCATCTCATGACATCACAACACAAAGTCCCATATTATTTACACACTACTGAACTTAATATCATTCAAGCTCACACAAGCAAGATAGATTTAATCCTGAAGGGGAAACATCATCCGTCTAAAGTATCTGACAACTGCTAAATAGAGCAGAGTTGGGTGTGTGTGCGTCTTGGACGTTTCTCAGCTACAAGATATTACATTCTGAAGTGTGATCTCATAGTTTGATATTTTGTAAATCATTTAATAATTTGTCACACCACTATTTTCAGAAATTAGGGAACGCTTAAGAAAGAAGAATGTAAATTATTCCTTATCTGGTTATCAGGTTTTGTTTATATAGCTAAACCTTTTTTTTCATGGTGTACTACTTAATATTTCAGTTAGATTTGAGAAAAAAGTTTATTTCTATTTTAAGAAAGGATTTTTTTTAAAAAAAGGCAGATGAATAACGTAATAATATCCGTTGTTGACTGTATTTGGTTAGCAATTTGTTCTAAATTAGGTGAGCAAGGAAAATAATAATAACATTTATTAGATAACATTCTGCCATTTAGAATTCTAATGAAAGTATTCGCTTAGGAAATCCAAATTATTATAGCTTTAGAGTGCAAGAGAAGAGTTACTAGAGGTCATATGATGTAATAGAAAGAACATTGGGCTGACAGTCAGGAAAGAAGTCTTAAATCATCTTGGAAGTTCTAGAATTATGGACAAGTCACTTGTTCATTCTGAGGTTTTGTTCCCTCATCATTAAAATGGTAGACAGAGGATTCCAGACTCTAATGAGTAAGTTAATCAGTCAATAAACATTTATTAAATGCTTACTAGTGAACTTTATAAATCAACTAGTCTACCTATCTCAGTTTACAGGTGAGAAAGCTCGAGTCCCCACGTATGAAGTATTTTGCCCCAAGGTAATGCAGTAGTATAAACTAGTATTTGAGCTCAGGTCTCTTCTTTTTTCCAATTTATAACAAATTTAGCATCCAGGCCATTAGAGGTAGTAACAACATTTGTAGTACCTATCTCACAGGGTTGTGAGAATGTAAACCTTAAACTACTCTATGAATGTGAGTTATTATGATTATTACATAACCTCTCAAAGACCGGAATTTGATAGTGAAAGAGATCAAACCATATATACATACAAACACACACACATACACACACACACACACACACGCACACACACACACGCGCACGCACACACACACACACACACATATATATATATATGTTGTTTTTTTTTGGAAAGTGATTTTATTTAATTCCAGCACTTAAAGATTCTGATGATATGTTGTCTAGAAAAATAATATTACTTTAGTTTTGGTCCCAAGGCTTTATATTTCCTACAAAGGGATTTTTTAACAAGGTAAAATTGTGCACAATTTTGCAAGGGAAAAACCTGCAAAAGCCTTTCTAAGAAAAGTTATTATATTTATTTGTATCCATACAATTCCACCATTGCATAAAAGGATTTTGACACTTTCAGGAAGGCAGGGAAATTCCAGGATAAAGAAGGATGAGGAAGTTCCCCAGAGCAATACATCCAGTTTGAAAACTGCTTTCATATTTAGTAAATGTCAAGAGGTTATATAGAAACCCTATTTCTTAGTGTCTTGACAAAGAGAAGCAGTGGTGGTATACCAAGTATGATTTCATCTGAAAATAGAGTAGATCTGTCCTTGGATCTGACAGTACATGCCTATGTGAAAAATAGATCACAATATGGTGATCCCTGACTAAAATGAAAACTTGATAGCCAATGATCAAGCTGTCAGCCACCTTCTTCCTCTTCCCCACTTAAAAGGAAGGAATGAATGAATGGGGAAAAACTCCAACAATTATTTAGTTCTAACAATGTGCACACTGTGCTAAACATTGGGGATAGAAATAGAAAAGCAAAGTAGTCCTTTGCTCTCAAGGTCCTCACATTCTAATAGGGAGAAACAACACCTATCTGTGATTTCAGCTGCTAGTCTGGAGGAAAGGCCCCATATCTTTCAAGTGTAAGTCAATAAACATTTATTAAGCATTTACTTTGCTTCATGCATTGTACTAATAACTGGGAATACAAATACTAGCCCAGAGAAAGATAGTCTCTGCTCTCAAAAAAGCATAGATTCTAATAGGAGAAGACAGTATATTAAGAAGAGCAGTTAGGAGCTGGACCCCATAGAAAAGAGAAGATGTAGAGGGCATGGAGAGATTTGGAGAGTCAGGTACCAGGAGAGGAGTAAAGGAACGATCATGAGGCTGGTCTGGGCACTTACTCAAAACAGAGGTACCAGGTCCCATGGGCACAGGGATTTTCCAGGGAAATAATACGAAAAAGGTAAAACAGATGGAATGCATTTTTAATGTCATTTCCACATAAAACACTATTTCTGCCACAGTTCGATGTTGAACTAATTGACAATGCCAAGGACTTCAGTAGGTAGTAACTACCTTTTCTTTTCTTTTTTTATATTTAATTTATTTATTTTCAGGTTTCAAAATTCAGTTCCATAAGTTTTAAATTTTCTCCCCTTCCCTCCTTTCTCCAAGGCAGCAATGCAATCTGATATGGGTTCTACACATACATTCCTATTAAACACATTTTCCCATTAGTCATGTTGCATAGAAGAATTATAATGAATGGGAGAAACCATGAGAAAGAAAACAAAACAAAAGAGAAAAGAATCTGCTTCACTTTGCATTCTTACTCCATAGTTCTTTTTCTGGATGTGGATGACATTTTCCATCATGAGTCTTTTGGAAAAGTTTTAGGTCCTTGCATTGCTGAGAAGGGCTAAGTCTTTCAAAAGCCATCCTCTCACACTGAGACTGTTACCATGTACAGTGTTCTCCTGGTTCTGCTCACTTCACTCAGCATCAGTTCATATAAGTCTTTCCAGGTTGTAATGAATTCTGTCTGCTCCTCATTCCTTATATTACATTAGTATTCTATTCCATTCATTTACCAAAACTTTTAACTACCTTTCCTTACTTTTCAGTAGTAGTGCTGAGGAAGTAGGAGTACCCACTACAGAGGTAAATGCCAGGTCATAGCTGCAGAGGGTTTGCTCCACTGGATAATGGCTGTGGGGGGACAGTAAGAAGAGCTGGTGTGGTTTGCTTTTGGAGGGGCACTGCTATTTCCAGGCCTCTTGGACACATAGTCCTGGGCTGTTTTAAGGACTGAGTTGTGAGGATGTAGTAATCATCATAGGTTGACCCACCTGTATCATGTTGCCTCACCTCCTTATGTCAAGGTGACTACTTCAGTTAAACTACCTGTTAGTGGCAGTTGGTCAGTGGTTGGTGTCTGGTCAGGGATGTTTGGCTTTTTTCTCCAGGGGTTGCTCCACTGAATGATTGCTCCAGAGTAGGGGCCATGGATCCTATGGTCTGTGGAGAAATGAATGAAGTAATAGAAAGTGGAAAGAATGATTTAAGAATTGACTGTGGACAACTAAGTAGTAACTATCTGAAATGAAGAAAATGCCATAGCAAAGAGGTAATTAATAAAGCAATCTCTCTACATGTGTCTGAGACTCTCTCTGTCTCCATCTCTCTGCCACTGTCTTTATCTCTCTTTGCCTGTCTCTATCTGCATTTCTTTTTCTCTCTTTTCTTGATGACAAAGCACGACTTTCATCAATACCAGTTAAAGTAAAAAGAAAACTTAAGTAAGAAACTTCTAAAGTTTAATTCAGTCCAACATCCTAGGGAGGCTAGAGTCTGCAAAGTTTCACTGTGTATTTGGGGAGATCTAGACATTTAATCAATGACACTTCCTTCGCCAAAGTTATAAAAATAAAATGACCATCTAAGGACCTTTACTTTGGTCTACACAAAAGAACAAAATCTTTAATCGATGATCCAAATTTAAATGAGAATTCTATGTGTATTCTTCTCATTCCTATCAGTGGTCTTACTCACAGACTCCTATGTCACTCTTCTCTACAATTAAGTACAATAACCTCCTCTGGCATTAAGGATCTTCATAACCCAGAATTCTTCAAGTCTTCCTACACTTTACTCTCCACTCACTCTATGACCAAGATACACTGGCCTGCTTGCAGTTCCTCTAATATAACCTTCCACTTCCCCTTTCTTTGACTTCCTTGGAGACTCAGATCAAATTTTCCCTTCTCCAGGAAGCCTTTCTTAGTTCTCCAATTCCATGCTTAGGCCTTCCCCTCTCTGTGCCTTCCATCTACTCTGTCTATAACTTTTATTCACATGTCATAAGCATGTGAGCTCTTTGAGGGCACATAGATTTTTTAATCTTTTCTTTATATCCCCAATATGTAGCCTAGTCTGTGACACATCTTTAGTGTTTAATAAATGCTTGTTGACTGAAAGACTGGAAACTTTGAGGGAGTCAGAGACATGATCTGTCAGACTACTCAGAATTCCCTACTTCTGTGGCCTTGCACTTGATTGTGGATTTTTTTTATTGGAAAAGGAGTGAAAATCATTAAAAAGAAGCCATTTATGACTAATGGAGATTCCTTACCTCATAGAGAAGAACAGTGGCCAGGAACCACGGATGGCAGAAGCATTCAGATCATGAGAGAAGAATGAGATTGGATCTGTTTTGTTTACCTCTTATAAGCTGAGAGGAGTAGAAATAGTGACCTATGGCCTTTTAGGTAGTGAGAGACCTCAGCCCAGTCAACAACTCATTACTACCTCTCGAAGCGAAGTAATTCTAGTTCCTCCAGCCCCACTAACCAAGTAAACCCCTATACCACCACACCCCCAACTTCCCTCTTTTCCCTTTACTCTTCTGGGCTGCTAGAGAAGGCACCTGACTAAATGACTAAATTTGGGAGGTGAGGTACCTGAGAAAGTTTCAGTTTGTCTAATTTTTGTGTTTACATAAAACGCTCATGTAACACAGCTTAGCTCTGGCCCCACTCTCTCAAGGCCAGGACCATTACATTTCCTCCTTGGGATTTTCAGTTGCCTGGAGGGGGGATTGAAGTATCTCTTTTCTCTGCTGTCAGTGTGAACCCCCAATATCTGTGTTCCACACCTTTGTTTTAGAGGTCCATTGACTAGCATCTGAGTTCCATTTAACTACTTAATATCAGATACCTTTCGTAATGGGATATTTACTTTAAAGATAGATTAAGAACAAGCATATAAACATTTCTCCCCAATATATCAGGTCATAATCTCCCCTATATCATTTTAGCTTAATTCCTCCACATCACCAAGTTCATCTTCAAAGTCAGCTTGTGTTGGACTGGAGTCCAACCTTTGCTGCTCAGTGCTTTTCTTTTGAATTCTTGGATTCCTGGATCCCCAAGGCTCATTCTTGAAGCAGCTGCTTTCACCAAGGCAAAGAACAAACAGAAAGGCCAAAGACCTGGACCTGGTTTTCAGGACCATATGGCCTCATGGGAGATGGAAAGGGGAAAGAGGGTCAAAAGTCTTTTGGCCCTTTCCCAAACCGCATGGTTCTCTTACAGGAAGCCATTAGTGAAAGAGTCATCTTGTTCCCTCAGTTGCAAATGAAGCCCAAAGCCCCAGCTGGTGCTGAATAAGCCTTTTTTTAAAAGATTCAGTCAGTTCCAGCTACACAACCAATGAAAAAGAACACCTTCCAATCATGTGGTAGGACAACTCAGAATGTCCACACATGCTCTAGTCCTCATATTCTCCCAGAACATCAATCTGGTGCTTTCCATGTGAACGATTCTATCTTAGCAAGCTAATGGTGTCTGTATATGTGTCAGACCCTCATTTATACTTATGTGGATCTTCATGCCCATTAATTTTAGTCCTGTTGGTAATTGCATGGGTATGGTAAAAGAAAGAGAAATGATTTTCCTTTACCAACATGGAAAGCCTCTTTGACCTTCTTGCTGGCGGTGGAGCCAAAGAGAAAGTACTTTCATTTTTTCTTACAAGCCTTGTGGACCTTACATCTAAGTCTAGATGTACTTCAGATCACTATAAACACCCTTAGTGTGAGAACTGGGACAACTGTGCTGTGGCAGAGGGGAGAAAGTAGCTGCTTTAGCCTGAAGCACTTTGGAGTAGGTTGGTTCCCACTAACTCAGTTTTGCAGAGCCTAGCTCAATATGGAAGGAGAGGTTTGATGTGTAGTAGTGAAGTGGTTGCTGTTTTAGTGACATCTTTAGCAAGGCTATCAGTGCCTGGAGCTGTCATCACTTGGGGCTGGAGGGCCCCTGGCCTCTCTTACAACGCCCCCCCCTTCCCCATCTATGTATGGATAAGAAGAAAGAACTGTTAAATATATGGATTTGGAAAGGCTGTTTTTTATCTTAAAAAAATCTCATTTTATTTTTAGTGCATTACTATTCAGTATCCTCACAATGAAAACCTTCTCTGCCTTTTAACTTATCTAGATGGAGAAAATGAGAGACTTTGACCTTGATCTGAGTTCATATTCCTGACCCACGTATTTGTTCGTTTTGTGACCCTGGGCAAGATACCTAACTAATGCCTCTGTGCTTTAATTTCCTTCTCTAAAAATGTGGATAATAATGATAACACTTACCTCATAGGATTCAATATGAGCTGCATGGGGGTACAGTAGGGAAGAGAGAGAAAGAGAGAGAGAGAGAGAAAGAGAGGGAGAGAGAGACAGAGAGACAGAGAGAGACAGAAAGAGAGAGACAGAGACAGAGTCAGAGAGACACAGAGAGACAGAGACAGAGAGACAGAGACAGAGAGAGACAGAGGCAGAGAGAGACAGAGACAGAGAGAGACAGAGACAGAGAGACAGAGAGAGAGACAGAGACAGAGAGAGACAGAGAGACAGACAGAGACAGAGAGAGACAGAGACAGAGAGACAGAGAGAGAGAGTCCAAATCTATGATTTTACTGTGTAGGGAAGTCACTGGTATGAAACCTCTTTGCACTAATGAAGATCATCAACTCTTTGGCAACATATTCCTAGGGGGCTGTCTGAGCCACAGTCAGAGAGTCTGTCTAAAGCCAAACTTGAAACTAAGTCTTTCCGACTTTAAGGCTTCTCCTGGATCTAGCGCACCAGACTGAGCCATAGTTATCATTATTAATCTCTACAGAGACTAATTATAATTCAGCAGTCAGACACTGAAAGATTAAGTGAATAGGCATAAAACATTCATGTCCTTGAAGGTACAAATTATCTGACATTAATGGCATATAATGACAATTTGTTTTGCCAGTATATATGGACATATATGCGTGTGTGTGTGTGTGTGTGTGTGTGTGTGTGTGTGTGTTTGGAGAGAGAGAGAGAGAGACAGAGAGAGAGAGAGAGAGAGAGAGAGATGGATAATAGGCTCTCTTTGCATATATACACACACATATATATATACACACACATATACATACATCTCCATATGTAGAATATATATACATACATATCTGTTTATATGTATAAAAATTTGTGTACATATGTGTTATGTATCTGTGTGTAGATAGATACAAATATAGATATATAGATAGATATTTGAGGTCTGTCTTAATGGATTACTCCCATTGGGCAGTAATGAAAAGTGCCATTTTATTTCTGAGATTATTCAGAGCTCATTAATCTTAAAAGACCAGACATACTCTTCGGCATCAGTTTTTTTTTTTTGCTTTTGTTTTGTTCTGCAATAGATTTTCCTGTAACAAGCATGAGAGCACAGTTAAGAGTGAGCACTAACAGGAGGATACATAGACAAGGTTAGCAAAAACAAACAAAAAAAACCAATTTCCAATTTCTCATCATGAATAGAATCCAAGGCTAGAGCTAAGTGACGTAGGCCCAGGCTATCATTTGCAACACATCCCTTGTTTCTTTTTGCCTGCTCTTAAAGCAGTCAAGGACTCCTGTGTGACTGATTGCATTGTATGGCATTGCGGAAAGTTGTACTGAATATGCAGCTGCCTGGGTCCCAAAGAAACCATGTTCCATGTCTATTTTGCCAGGAGTACAGCTGGACGCAGTATTTGCACTTTCATTTTCCACTGATTGAAATTAAATAAAAGCACAAGGCTATGATGTATTATTCATGTTTTCTTTGTAATGGAATCCAGAACACTCTTTATGACAATAATTCCTCAATAGAAGCTCTGGGCATAGGAGACACTGATGAAAATAGCAAATTAGTCTCTCCTCTCCATCAGGGCTCCTTAACCATCTGGAAAAGGATTCTCTCTCTCTCTCTCTCTCTGTCTGAGATGGGCAAGGTTTGTCACTTGCCACCAGAGAGGCACTTATGAAAAGTGTGATGGGCTGATTGGAGATTGAAAGAGGCAGAAGAGCCTATTTAGATCAGTGTCACCCAAAAGGGAGGGGGGAGTATATTACTTCAAACCTAAGCCATTATAAATGGAAAACTGGTCTTTTCTAGCTTCTGGCATAAAGGAGAAATTACTGTTGTACCAATTTAGTAAAAAAAGGGGGGGTGCTAAGGTAAATTCCTGTGGAGAAGAAGATAAAACCAAGATGTACACAACCCTTGAGCTTGAGCTTGCTAACACTGGAGAACTGAGGATCCTTAGCTTTACCTGAGGATAGCCACATTCTCCTGTCTAGACTTTCATGTTCTGACATATTCCCAGAATATATGGATTGGGCTTGCAGAGCATTCTGTAGGGCACCTTACATTATAAAGACATTTGATATTCTGTCTATTGGGGGGTTGGCCTCTGAATATTTTTGTTCAACCAGAGATCTCACCTTCTCGCTGTGAAAACTCTGAGATGCTGAAAGCAGGAATATTTCTTTCCGACAAAAAAAAAACAGTTGTGATGTCCCTGGTAAAAGAAGTTTATAGGCTTGTGGTTGTAAAATATAAGTGTGTGTGTGTGCGTGTGTGTGTGAAGGGGAATTTGTGTTGGAAGAATTTTGTTCAGCCTAGTAGTGATTAAACAATTACAAAATAGATTTTGTCTGAGGATGTCGGGTACTTTGCAGGGTTCTTTTCCTTTGAGATGGGAAGGATCAGGGAGGGTGGTATGAGAGGGATGAAGAAAAGGAGGCAAGAATGAGTGAATGACTTTCCTAAGTGCACACTTGCACTGGTGGGCAAATCTGAGAATGCCACTTGATCTTTCTGATTCAGGATAGTATGGGAATTGATTTTAGTACTAGTCTGATTAGTGGCATTTAGAGGTTTTCAAGGTGTCATTTCTTGGATTGTGTCTCAGAGTATTCATTTTAATGTAAGCAGGACTTAAACAATCTACGGATGGCTATCTATATATAGATTAGTAAACCTGGTGCTGACTAACTTGTAAAACAGCATGTGTTTGCTCAAACCTAGGGGATGGACTTCTTGCTTGGACAAGATGTGTTGTGTCCAAAGGGTTGAATAGTTCAGAATATTCATCTGAATTAGCCCTGGAGGATTTTAATTTGTCTAAATGCTTCCCCTTAACTCAGAAGCCACATGATCTGTTTATGACTTCCCAGCAGCTCTGGCTGGCAGCCGTTGCAGCTTTTTGGTGATGATGAGACAAGCAATGTTATGTCTATGATCAAGGGAGGAAAACAGGAAATCCTAATGCTAAAAAAAATTGCTGAAAACTCAAGTTATGATATGTTTTGTTCCTTTCTCCTCCCTGCTCTTTACTTTACCCTAAAGCTTTCTGTGGATAAAAAGAGACCCCAGAGTTTTTTTTAAATGAAATTTCTGGAGTAGTATTGATTAAGAAGAGAGAAAAATAAAGGAAATTCAGACTTTTACCTGGGAGATGAAGAGGTCGAATTTGATACTTTGGTGGTCAGGAATATAATTTTCTATTGCTCATGTGAATGAATGTTGGGTATCCATGTGTTTAGTAGAAAACTGGGTATAACTGGGACTGCCCAACACAGTATATATGGGCAGTAAAAAAAAAAAAGTGTGTGGCATTTTTATGTCAGAGCCAAAACAAAATACAGGATGAATCTTTAAGCAGTAACTCTTTCATTCATGTGTCACATTGTTTTGTTCAAATCTATTTGAAATGTTAGAGTCCATTAGAAAGAAAACAAGTTATTATACTTATCATCTTTTTTTGAGATTGTTTCTACCTATCTGCCCCAGGCTGAAAGTACAGCAATTACTCATAGGCTTGACAAAACTGCCAATGAGCAAGAAAGTTTTTGACTTGCTCTGTTTCCTCTCTAAGCCAGTTTACTATTCATAAGCAGCCTTGTGCTCCTCCCCTACCCTTGGGTGCTTGACATATTGGTACCAGACTTAGTGTGGACTCCGTGGCTTTAACCCAACTATAAACTCAAGTGATCCAACTGTCTCAGCCTTCCCACAGCAGGGGCTACCATGCTTGGTAACATCTTTAATTTACTTAACAAATATCTACGGAATTCAGGCACTATTGTATTGAGGTGGAGAGTAGGGGGTGGGGGAGACATACAAAAAGGAATATGACATGTCTTCTAATTACTTACAGTGTAAATATGTAGATAAGACATATAGAAGTGTAACCCTTCCATCATTTTGTGTGATTTTCTGTCTAGTGATAAACCTCTAGGTTCCTCCAAATATATATATATCAGAAGAAAATTACTATATCACAAGGCAATATATGAAAAATGCTAAATGAGGACTACAGACAATGAGCATGATGGGAATTCAGAGGAAAGAGAGATAACTTCAGGCTGGATTAGTCACACAATGTTTACTAGAAAACTTAGAATTTGATCTGGGTCTTGAGGGACAAGTTGTTTGTCCTAAATAATGACATCACAGGGTGATGTTTTGACTTGCATGTGAATTACATTTAAATGAGACAGAGTTGCACAAAGTTGTTAAGCCTCAATCTTCCTTCCAGAGTCATCAAAATTCAGTGGCAAGACAAAAGTCAGGACTGTTTTTGAAGACCCTGGATACAGTGGATGACCTTGGGATCTTTGATGTCTGACCAAACACTGAACCCTCCACAGCTCCTACTTTAGCCCCCTTCATGGCCATTGGAACAAATTTTTCTCATATGCCCTTCTGTCTTCACATGCTTGGAGCAAGAAGTGAAACTCACTGATGAGTTTGAGGCCTGTCAATTGCTGATTGAGTAGATGAAGAGAGTGATGCATATTCTGGATGGATAAGAAACAGCATTCACAAAGGTAAAGGCAGAGGCAGAGAAAGATCAAAGAATATTGGGGAAAATGTATTTTGTGCAATTTTAACACAGCATTAGTTCCCCACCCCTCTACAATTTAATTTAGATTTTCACTTAAGTAATGGTTTTAGTCTTATGTGCTCCTCTAAGCATTGAAGTCATTTGCCAAAGCCATGCAGGTAGTAAACGGCATAATGAGAGTTATAAACCCAGGATTTCTGGCTCCTAGTTATCTCTTGCCCCTAGATCATGTCTAATTCTCATGAAATAGAAATCACATTCCTCTATTTCTACAAACTTCATAGGGCCATTGTGAACACAGTACATATCACTTGTTTAGAACTCCTTTGAGAATAGAGATAAATCAGTATAATTAATGGAATGAGCACTCGTCTTTTAGCTAGAATTCCATCAATCAAACCTCTCTGAGCAAACATTTCTCATCAGTAAAATAAAGATGATGATACTTATTTTCAGGGCTATTTGGAAAGTATTTGAAAGCATTATGTAAATATGATTTACGTTTGAGTCATCATTGATAAGCCATCATATTTCAGCCAGGATATATCTGTTCTCTTCTCTTTGGATCTCCTGTGAGTTTGATTATTCAAAGATTATGGTTATCGGACTGTCTGATAGTCAGTTAGAAGCTTGCCTGCTTAGTAATAATATGATGAGCACCTATCAATTAAGGGAATGAGTTTGCTTGTTCAGCCATCTTTAGAAATGTGGTAGCTAATGACTGATGTCAACCTAAGTTGCTTCTATTCCCACTGTTTTTAAAGGTATATGATCTGCTACTCATCTAACTTTTCATAGCATCATCATTAAAATTAAGGTTATATTGATTTTGAATTTATTGTGGAATATAGTGTAAGTAATTGGTCTAAATCTAAGTTCTAGAAGACTGTTTTCCAACTTTCCTAGAAGTTTTAATTTCACAGGGATTTCTTTCCTAAGTATGTTTTTCTTAAGCTTATCTTAACATTGGCATGAGTTCCATTTTTCTGATTCTCCCCTTTCTACTACGTTCCTTTGGAGTACTGCTCTACGTTTTTTTTTTTTACCAATGCCAAATAATTTTTATGATTGCTGTTGTATAATATAGTTTGAGGTGCTAGTCTTTTATCTCTAATTTTTTCATTATTTTCCTTGGTATTCTAAGATCTTTCAGGAAAATAATTTTTTATTTTATTAATTTCTTTAAAGTCAGTTAAATTAATTAATTTTATTTTCAAATGAATTATTTTATTATTATTTTGATTATTTATTTATTCTAAAGCATTTATTTATCTATCATATTTATGTACTTTATTTTTAAAAATTATTTAATTAATTAATTATTTTGTGTTTAATTTATCATTTTATTATTAAATTTATTAATTTAATTAATAAACATTAAAACAGTAAATTAAATAGATTTAGTAGTTTTGATAGTTTTATCATATTGGCACAACCCAGCTCTGAGTACTCAATACCACTGCAACTATTCAAATTGTTTTTTAAACTTCTTTAAGGAGTATTTTGTAACTGAATCTACATAAGTATTTTTGTGATCTTTTGCAGGTTGAATCTCAAATATTTTTATATATTTTGTAGATAATTTGACTGCAATATCTCTATTATCACCTCTTTAATTGTATTATTCTTATACAGAAATACTGTTTGTTTTGTGGGTTTATTCTGTAGTCTGCAACTTTGCTAAAGCTATTAATTATCTCAAATTAATATCTTTTGTGATTTCCTAGAATTTTCTAAATAAAACATTATGTCATTAGCAAATGCAAATAGTTTTATCTACTCTTTGTAAATATTTACACTTTTAATTTATTTCTCTAATCTTTGCTTTTGCTAACATTTCTAGAACCATATAAAAATAGGAGTGTGGACATCCTTGCATTACTTTTGGTTTTAGTCTTACTTTCGGTTTTAGATAATCTCCTGTTTCTTTTAAGTAAGATACATCTGTGCAAATATATCCAGAAACAAGGTGATACCTCTAGAGTCTAATTTAGCTCTTTATACTGTTTCTTGGATTTGTCTCTGATGAACTCGTGTTTGCTTCAATTTTTATTTTTCCGTCTTTGTAGCTTTGTAGTTATTCTTTTCCACCCCTCACCCTTTTTAGCTGAATTTTTAAAAATTATATTTTGCCAGTTTTTGTTAAGTGTAGTTCATCCTTGACAAGAATCTATTATGATCCAGAAATCCAAATCTCATTCTCGGATACCACATTCCTATCTAGCTGTTCCTTTTCCAAATTAATTTTTCTCTTTTATATCCCTTGCTTTCTGTGAGTAACAGTGAAGAAAACACAACTTGTTTGTTAGTTTCTTGTCCAAATCTTCATAATTGTTGACAAAACTTTTTAGGTTCTTTCTGGTGATAATCCCATCTGCCACACTGTGTTTACTGGTACTTGTCTGCTTATTTCTCAGAGTTCCTTACTAGGATTGGATGACATGATCTTGACCTCCCTCCACCCAGGTGCAAAAGTTCATAGGATTAATTTTGGTCAATCCAGTCTCACCCAAGCACCCTGGGACTGTCAGAAACCTCAAGTAATTACAACTTGTGTTTTATATACCCTTCAAAAGGAAGCAGACTGTGGGAGAGTTACATCTATAATAGTTCAAGGGGCAAAATGCCAACTAAGTAACTCATCAATAGCTTTGCTCTTGAGAAGCTCTAAGAAGGTGTTTGTCAGGAATCAGTACTGGTCTGCCCTTGTCCTATGCTTGGCTTGTGAAATCTGAAAGGGTGACCCAATTAAGTGACATACCTCCTTGAAGAAAAAAAAATAATTACTAAGTGCTTATGTATGCCATTTTTAGGGGAAAAAAGAAATTTTTTTCTTAGCTTTTAAGGCACTCATTTAATTTAGTTGTTGTAATATAGTTAGTGGTATAATGGAAGACAGAGTCATATATATAAGGCTGGCCTGATTAGGGAAATGCTTTTAATTCAGAAGAGTATTTGCTTTCCACTCTCCCCATCATTATTTAGATAAAAACGATAAAGGAGAAAGTTAATTTCATGGAAAGTGTTAAAACTTTGAGACTCGATTCTGTAGGACTGAAATCTGGGTTATAAAGGCTGAGATCAAAGATTCTTAAATTATTTTAATTTTCTTTCTTTTCTATTTGAAGGCTTTTCTCCTGATCACTTGTAGAATTTGGTTTTTGTTTACAACACTTTTCAATTTCACCACAATGCGTCTCAGGGTTTGCAACAGAGGGTTGTTGTTGTTTTCCTTCCCCTGGATTCTTCCAAATGTCACTTTTTTCCCCCTGTGATTCAGATTTTGTGGGCAGGTTTCTAGTATTATTTCTTGTCATGTAGTGTTCTGATTTTCAGACCTGTTCGGTTTTTGGGAAAACCCTTTAATCTTTAAGTTGTCTCTAAGCATACTGTCTTTGAGATCAATATGTTTTGATCGTATAGAGATGTGTTCTTTTGATGACATTCAGTGTATTTGGATTTCCCATCAGTTTTTGTTTTCATTTTTCAGGTGAGGTTTGTCATTATGGATTAAAGTTTTTCTACTCTTCTAATTATTTCTGCTGTGCAGGCCTTAAAATGCTATATTTACAAATGCTTATTTCTCAAACTATTCAATGACATCTTGCCACAGTTCCACCCTCTCAGTAATCCGCAGGTCCTTCCTTCTTCCTCATTAGATGTTGATTCATTTTCCTTTGTCTTGCAACATTTATTCATGGACTTTTGAAATTATTTTGCTTACCTAGAGTTCAAGTTCCCTTCTGTTATTAATATCTTCCCTGTTGCTTTATGTCCCCAGCATCAAGGTCTTCAAATGAATTTTTTTTCCTGTGATCTTTAGTAATGTCAGTCTTTTTTCCTTTTATTCCCATTGATCACTTTCTGTCTCCTTCCCCCCTTGAGGATGGTTTTTCCTGTGGCTGGATCTTAGAGTTGTCTCAGTTTTATATAATGCTAACTCATATATATTTCAAATGACTCAGTCTCTGCCTCTTATGATTTCTAGAGGGACAGAACTGACCACTGTTGAATACTGAGCCTCTTTTTTTTCCAGTCTGGGTGAAGTAAAATAGTCCTGCTGAGTTCCCTTTTTCTCTTAGTTCTCTGGCTGAGTTGCAGCCCACAGTGCAATCACACTGCCATCCCAGTGAGAGCAAGGCTATGGGGGGGAATTTTATGTTCTGTTGGAAGACCACAGTTATTCTGTGCAGTCCTGCCAGAGCTTTTGTAGTGGAGTGGGTGAGGGTTTTGAATGATTAGCCTTCTCTGCTGTTGGTTAATGGATTGTCACCTCATCAGATTTCTTGGTGTCTTCATCCATGGAGACAGCTGAAATGATTTTATCTCTCTTGTATGATTCACAATTTGTACAGGTTTGAGAGATTGTGAGAATTGATGGTAATCCTCCATCTTACCAGTCATGCACCCTGGAAGGAATATATACTCTTTTAAAGAGTAGTATAGATTTCTCTTCCCTTCCTCTTCTCTGGGGCCATCCCAGAGAGGGAAATTTCAGGTCTTGGACAAGTTGGGACCAGCAGCAGAAAAAATAGAGTAAAGCTGTACACTTGATACTCAGAGCTTCGTTAAATCCTTACCATTTTGCAAACTTTCCAGCTCTTCTCATCAGTCTCAACAATCCCAAACTGTAAGCTAGTCTTGTAAGTTGAAAAACCTAGATTTGGGCAGCAATAGTTTTCTGATTTCATGTACTTTTCTCTTTCCACCACTATTAATGATAGTGCAGGGGGGTGGTGTGTCTGGGAATTTCTATTTCCTGAAGTGAAATTCTAGTATACTGTAACAACTGGATTTCTGTATCTTTCCTCCCTTTCATAACCAAGGTCCTATTGAAAGAAAAAAAAAACATTCTATATTCATTGCTTCTACTTTTTCACCTCTTACTTCTCCCCTCTTTGCAATCTCATTTCTCTCTCCATCGTTTGACAAAAACTACTCAGTCCAGTTCACAAAGCCAAAGGTCTTTTTCCAGTCCTCGTTCTTTTTGATGTTGCTGCAGCATTTGACGTCATTTCAATAACCCCTGATTCTAGACATTCTCTCTCTTCTGGATTTTCATGATCGTGCTTTTCTTTCTATCTCTCTGACTAATTATTCTCAATATCCTTTGCTGGACCATTATCCATATCTAATCATGATTCAAGGCTGAGACTACTAGAGGACTTTTCTTTTCTTTTTCTACACTTTCTCAGTGTTATCGTCAGTTTCTGTGAGCTCAATCACCATTTATATTCAGGAGACTCCAAAATCTATATATCTGGCCTTCATTTGTCCTGGAGCATAGGCCCACATCTTTAATTGCCTTCTAGGTATCTTCTCCTGGATATCCCAGATATGGTAAGTTCAACAAGTCTAAAAATAAATAAATTATCTTTCCCCTAATTCTCTTTTCCTTGCTCTCCCTTATCTCTAAATTCCCTATTTCTGTAGAGGTCACCACATAATTCTACTTATCCTTCTTAGAAACCTAGAATTTATTCTTGACTCCTCACTTTACTGACAACCCCCATCCAATCAATTGCTAAGACATATTGATTTTCTCTTCACACCATCTTTCACATCCATTCTTTCTCTCTATTCTGACCCTAAATATCCTAATTCAGATGCTAACCCCATTTGAGTGGGCTATAGCAATAGTGCACCTGAACTGACCTCCTTGAATCCAGTCACCTACCTTTCCTATTTATCTTCCATATAGCTCCCAAACTGATATTCTTAGAGCATAGATCTGACCATGCTTAAAAAACTTTAATGACTCCCTTGGGTATGCTTCTAGGGTAGAATGGAAACTCCTCTGGTATGGCATGTAAGGACCTTCACAATCTGCTTCATGCTATGATTTCTGGACTTCTTGCTTTTCCTCATGCACAAAGTTCCATCTCCCTCCTCCCTGATTTTTCACAGGCTGATCCTAAGCCTCATGTATGAAATCATCATCATCATCATCATCATCATCATCATCATCATCATCATCATCATCATCCTGTCATCATTGTCATCATCAATCATCATCATTATTAACATTTATGTGCCAGACACTGTGCTAAGCGCTTTACACTTATCTCATCTGATCTTCCCAACAGCCTGGAAAACAATTAGTATCCCTGTTTTATAGATGAGGAAACTGATACTAACAGAGATTAAGCAACTTACCCAAGGTCACACAGTTAATAAGTGTCTGAAGTTGTATTTGCACTCAGGTCTTCTTGCTTCTAGGCCTAAAACTCTATCCACTGGGCCACTTAATTGTCATGCTCTCCCTCTTTCTACATCTTGGAACCCCTAGCTCCCTTTAAAGCTCAGCTCAACTGATACATTCTAGAAGAGACCTCCCCTCATTTTTCCCAGCTATTAGAGCTTCCACCATTGTTTCCTATATTTACTATCAATATATTTTGAAATTTCTTATCCCATATAAAATGTAGAATCTTTGAAGACAAGGACTATATCATTTTTGTGTTTGTATCCCCAGCACCTAGCACAATGTCTGGCACATAATAATACTTAGCGTGTTTTAGTTAATTTGACCTGATTTGAACTAAACAGCTTAGTGGCCTTCCCTTCCATGCATTAGTAGATAAAGACTGCAAGGGGCCAATGAGCTGAGCCCAGAAGAAGAAAATAGAGAAGAAGAAAATAGAGCAAGAGAGCAGATGAGGCTACATTTGGGAAAATGTATAGAATTTTGAACAATCCCAAAGGTTTCTCTCATTCAAAAATACTATCTTTTAACACAAAAACTCTGTCTGTTACTATGAATCAGGGGATACAACAATGTAGTAACAGAGCCAAGACTATCTAAGATATATAGGCCTCTCATTGCCAGTTTAGAGAACTCTTTCTACCAAAACATGAGAGATCACGATAGATGACAGTCCGTGAGAATGGCAGAGGCACAGAATCTTCGATCATTGAGAATGAGAGAAGAATTATTGGAATGGAGATGCATGTGTGCTACACCTATTTTCCCAAAAGGAAGAAGATCTAGACACTTGAGATGATTGAGGATATCTTTTCCTAGGGTATGGAATGGTGGAAGTACCTAGGTCCAACCCTCTGAAGAGGGAAAGGGGAATTCCTGGAGCATGTCAAGACTATTTAGACCCAATCTCCTAATGAAAGATCACTACTGAAGGAGGAGTTCCTTAACAGAAGAGACTATATATTTTTGGAATTGGTATCTCTTTAGTACTTATCACATTGTATCCTCCCAGTAGGTGTTTAATATATATTTGTGGTATTGTACTGTATGAGAGCCCTAGGGATTCTAGATCCTTCAATGTGACGATGATGGTGATGATGATGATGGTGATGTTTAGATTTTTTTTTATCATTGAGGAAAATATTTTCACTGAAATGACTTGAGGGCCGGAGCCTGTGAATCTGCTGACAGCAATAAATCTCTTGAAGATTATCTCTTCTTCACTGAAAGGAATGGAAAAGGCCAGATCAGATAAACTATAATATTGGCATGAAAATCCATTTCAACTACATATGAGATGATATGTGATAATATTTTTGTTGCTGTGTTTCAATTGTTTCAATCATGTTCAATGAACCCATTTGAGGTTTTCTTGGCAGAGACACTGGAATGGTTTGCCATTTACTTCTTCAGCTTACTTTTCAGATGAAGAAACTGAGACAAATAGAGTTAAGTGACTTGCCCAGGGTTACATAGCTAGTAAGTGTATGATACCACATTTGAATTCAGAAGGGTGAGTCTTGTTGACTTTAGGCCCAGCGCTCTATCCCTGCACCACCCAACTGCTCAACAATATGATCGTGTGTGTATGTACATATATGTCTTATAATGATGTTGTGTATCATACACACATGCACATATATATGTATATATTAGCTACAGTATTATATATAACTTACCAATTTACAAAATGAAAATAGGGAATTACCACAAGCTATCATCTCAATGGTGATAACATTTATGCAAATGTAATACCAGTAAGCATCCCTCTTGCTCTACTTCTGTAACAACATTCTTTCTTCTTCTTTAGCTGCTAAGTAACAAACACACAGCTAGCATCCATGTGCCTACTATGCACATTTTACAGATATATACCCTTGGTGATACATCTGTGGTGTGTGGTCGTATCTCTACTTAGAGTGTGTTAGAAGAAAAATCCATTAAAAAATCAATACTACAATTAGGAACCATTTTTATCATATAATGATGCCAGATGCAGTAAAGGCCACCAGGCCTGACTGTAATTGCACACTATACCATGTTGTGCATTGTGCTGTTAGTCATCTCTATGACTTCCTAAGATGGCACTTCCACTATGACTACAAAAATATTGAAAATACACCATAGGTTGTTGAAATACCTTCTAAATGATCAGCATCACATAACACTTCTTTATGGAGCAAAGAAGTATCTTGCATATTCTTTTCAATACAATGAACATTATTTTTATATTCTGAAGATTTCTTAAAACTTTATTTCACTTCTTTCTTTGTTCTCTTTTAACACAGTCTAGTGTATAGAGTGCAGTGTAATTTTCTTATAATCGAAGAAGTAAAAAAGATCCTTATGATGATACCTATCTAGAATTTGCATGGTGGACTTGAGACACAGACAGTATTATTTATATAACTAAAAAATCATTGTTTCTGTTTGTCCTGGATGGTAATGTTAATTGATTCACTCACTTACTGTATCATTAATTCATTCATTCAATATTTACCATGTATAAGATAATCCTGAGCTAGTAGCTGTAGCATTTTATAACAGATGAAAATGCTGAAAATTTATATTTTATCTGACGTTTAAAGTAAATTTTTGTTTTTTTCCTGTTAATCTATTTAGAAAAAAAATATGACAGAAAAATATAATTAGATGTACTTTGGATAATTTTCATGTTTATCTTTTTAAAAATTTTCACTCAGATATGCAGGCTAAAGTTATGAATCCAAGAAGATGGAGATGGTGTCTATTTCAGAATAATTCAACTTTTCTAACTTTTCTTGAAGGTCATGGGACATAACTCTACATGAAGGTCCACTTTGAGGTAAGATGTTCATTACCATCTGCCCTATCCTGTTCTTTCCTGACATCATTCAGATAGGCAGGGACAAACAATCTTTTAAAATGATTCCTTTGAGGTTAAATTCCTTCTCCCCCTGCTTTTTTCTTCCTTTCCCCATCTCACTTCCTCAAGGGGGAAAAAGCACTTAAAAGCCAGTCTTTCAGGGGTTCAACCCATGTGCCCCTTTCTCCTTCACTAATGCTCAAGAGAAAAAGAAAACATTTGCATAATATCACTTTAGTACTCACTTCATGCTATCAATGTTCATTTTGCCTTATCACTTCTTTGACAGATACCCTTTGCTTTCATCCATGATGGGATTTCCACTAATTCCACTGTCCTCCTTTGGAAGAGTACCCAGAGATAAAGGAAGCATAACTTAGTAATTGTTTTGCTTTGCTTCTTTAGGATTTTAACAGGCAAAAGAGAAAAGTCCAACACATTTAGTAGTAGACTTAGTGCTACATGTTGGTTATAAGCTATCTCAGCCAGGAAGCTTGGATTACCAAATAAAGGTAATTATGTGTTATCCTTCAAAAATGACATCTGATCATCATGAACGGCATGAAAACATCAATTCTCAAACAAATGGCTTGGTCCTATCATATAATCTATGATCAGAATCAGGTACTAATTAAAGCTAGGAACAAGTAACAATTCTAGAAGTAATGAAACACAGTCATGGCACAGTGTATAGAACTTATAGCTAATTTACATGTCAGATGAGTCTCCTGCGTAGTTTCTGGAAGCACATGAATAAAAATTGTACAGGACAAAAAGATACACATATTAAACTTCCTATTTCATTTATTCACTTAAAATTCCACAAAAATTTATGGGGTGCTTATTATGCAGAAAGTACAGAGATTTACTCCTTCCCTCAAGGAGTGTACTAATAATTTTTTTAGACAATAAATTAAAAAAAACAAGGAAGAATGTTATGGGGGCTATGTGAACAGTACAAGGTGCTATAGGAATTTGCAAGAACATAAGAGCACCTCTTGGGAGAATTGGGGAAGGATTCATGGGAGAGCTAGACCTTAAAGAATGGGTAACATTTTAATAGAGATTTGATAAAGGGCATTTAATTTGAAAAGACTAGTGTGATAAGAAGTGAGAAGGCATGGCTGAGTGGAGAAAATTCAGGGCCTAGTGAATGGTCCATTTTGGGTAGAACATACTTAGCAGAGTAGAAGGATATAAGTTAAAAAATATACTGAGAGCAAAGCATAAGTGACTTTGAATACCAGGTTACAGAATCTCAACTTTACCCTTTAAGATGGTAATCTACAAAATGTTTTATCTCACACACTCATCAGGGAAAAATTGTTGAGCATATATATCTATATCTATATCTATATATATATGTATGTATGCAAATACATATACATGTACGTACTTATATGTTATAAGTAATATATAATATGTCCTGTGTATATATATATTTTATAACATATGCATGTGTTACTATACTAACATATAATTCTTTAAACCACAATAGAAATTTTGAAAAGATGAAATAAATAATTATCTTATTTTAAAAATTGTACTTTCAGAGCAATGTGATTCAATATGCTTCATTATTTTTGAAAGTTTTTTTGTCTACATTCTGGGGGATAGGATGTATTTGCAAATAAAAAATATTTATTAGTAGTAGGAAATGCAACATTGAATCATGAGTATAAGGCTGGCTTCACAGCCTGGAAGACCAAGCTTCAAATCCTGCTTTTGACAAAAACAGCCTATGAGACCCTGGAAAAGTCTTTGGATCTCTAAGTGCCTTAGAGAGTACTCTAAGATAATAAATTGCTTATCTGCATTGGTAGGTACCTATGAAATCACAGGCCCAGTACCTACCCTTGTAAGTATTAGGTATTTAGCTAGTTCAGTAAATGTTGCTACCAAAGCAAGTTAAGCTATCTCTTTTAAAAGATATTTTCAGGAGAGAAAATTCTGGGAAGTTAGTAGAGAAGGTCAGGAAACTTTTGGTTCTCCAAATTTCCTCCACAAAAAAAGACAGAGCTTCACTTCAGTGCAGCAAAAATAATTACCAGGTAAAGCAGTTGTCATCCTAAGACAATTTGAGAAGACCCCAGGAAAGACTTGACCTCCAGGGGCAAGGAGGTGGAGCTAGAATGAAGGGCAAACCCCTCCACACCCACTCAGCAGAATCAACAAACAATAAGCTCTGGGAGCACCTGGGTTAAGCAGCAGCCTCAGCCTTAGAAATGTTCATTTTGAAGACTTTGCGGGGAGCTGAGGGCTGAGTAGAAGATTGAAGGACCTTCCAGTCAAGGGACAACAAAAACAGCTGTGCTGACTGGACACATCTCAGGCTGTAGCTGCAGGTAGAAGGAGCTAGCACACACCTGGTGAGTGCAGTAGCAAGAGGTGAGGAGCCTGCTGGCTGTGGTCACTTGCTGTGCCTTAGGAATGGAGAAGAGAGCCTGAGTTTGGGTACAGACCTCAGAAAATAACTGTAAGGAAGACTGGAGACTTGGGGCATCATTCCCCATATCTTGGGATTATATAGTGTGATTACACTAGTCAGTGCTAAAAGCAAAATAAAAAAAAACTAATAAATAAATAAAAATGAGTAAGCAAAGGAGAAAGAATGCAACCATAGATAGTCACCATAGATAGATCTGGGTTCATATTCAGAAGAAGATAATGGGGCTAAAAAAACCCACTCCTTTTTCAATGAGAAACTTCAAATGGTCCAAAGCACAAAAAGACTTCTTGGAAGAAATTAAAAAGGACTTTAAAAATTAAATGAGAAATTGAGGAAAAATTAGAAAAAAAATAAGAGCAATCCAAGAAAATCAAGAAAATTATGAAATCAACCAACTTGAAAAAGAGAATTAAAAATTTAAGGAAGAAAATAATTCTTTGAAAACTAGAATTGGTCAAGGGGAAGCTAATGACATTCTAAGACACCAAGAAATCAAAAAACAAAATAAAAAGGATGAAAAAATAGAAGAGAAAGTGAAACATCATAAGAGAAAAACAACTGATCTGGAGAAGAGATTGAGGAGAAATAATGTAAGAATAGTTGGACTACTTGAAAATTATGATAAAAAAAGAATCTTGATACAATATTACAAAAAATTTTCAAGGAAAATTGCTCCAAGGTTCTAGAACGAGAAGGCAAAGTGGAGACAGAAAAAAAAATCCACTGTTCACCACCTGAAAGAGATCCCGTGAGGAAAACTTACAGGAATACCACAGCCAAGTTTCAAAACTCCAAGATTAAGAAGAAAATACTGGAAGAAACAAGAAAAAAATTAAAATATGATGGAGTTATAAGGATTACATAAGACCTAACAGCTACTAGACTGAAGAACTCTAGGTCTTGGAATACTATTTTCCTTAGAGAACCAAGGGTAACTTAATCAGCAAAGTTAAGTATAATCCTGAATGAAAAAAGGACATTTAATGAACTGAATAATTTTTAGGTTTTTGTGATAAAAACCTCAGAACTTTAAGGAAAATTTGACACATAACATCCAGGAGAAATATAAGGTAAACATTAAAGACCAGTTATAAGAGACTGAATAAAATCAAATTGTTTGCATTATATATGTGAAAATATTAGCAGTACTCTTATGGCTACTCAGGGTACTTTGTAAGGAAATTAGGATATTTTATAATGGTACCCTATGCATTCATTAAAATAAGAAGTGCCTTTTAACAATGTCATTCTAAAAAAACTTGAGTATTTTGCAGTCTTCAATTATCACAAATGCACAAATTAAAGTTTAAATTGATTGTACTTTATAACTTTGGTTTTAAGTATGATTTTCTTTTAAAGAATTCCTATGGCTTAGAACATGACTCTTAGGCCATGTTGCAGTTTAATTTATTTAATGTACAGTCATCATTATTTGGGCAGTTTGAAAGAAAGACTTGGGCTGACCCGACTATGATGGAGGTGGTTCTAAAAAACGCTGTATAGGGAGAGATAAAAAGGAGTAATTATCTCATACAAATGAGGCATAAAAGGAAAAATTTGATACAGAAGGAGCTAGTAGGGGGGCTACTCTCATGAGGAATGGCTTAAAGAGGCAAATGTGTGTGTATGTGTGTGTGTGCACATATATATGCATGTATGTATGTCTGTGTGTATGTATGTACATATACACACGTATATATCTAGAAAGGTATAAAATTCTTTTAAATTCAGAAAGAAATAAGAGGGCAAAAGCATAGGGCAGTAGAAAGGGTAATGGAGGAGCTCTTAGAGGGGTGGGTAAATCAAGGAACAGGAGAGCAAGGTAGAAGTAAAGCAGAGGAGTGAGGAAAGATAACGTAAATACGGTGAGAAGAAGAGTGAAGAAAAATAGGAAGGAGGTAAATACACAAAAAGTAATTGTAGCTTAGAATGTGAATGGGACAAATTTATCCACAAAACAGAAATAGATAGCAGATTAAAAATTTGAATTCAACAATATGTTGTTTCAAGAAAAATAAAAATGAGAGATATGTACAAAGACAAAATAAAGGGCAAGAGTACAATTTATTATGTAAAAAAGCAGGGATAGTAATCATGATCTCAGACAAAGTTAAAGTTAAAATACATTTCATCAAAAGTGAAAAATAGAGAAACTACACTGTGTCAGCAATATTATTCAATATTGTTTTAGAATTTAGACCATTTAAAATATGCAGACAGTATAAAATATGTGACAGTATACCTACCCAAAAGATGCAGGAACTGTATGAACATAAACATAAAACACTTTTTATACAAATAAATTCAGATCTAAATAATTGAAGTAATATTTCTTCTTCATTGATTGGGTAAGGCAAATATAATTTTTTAAATGACAATTTTACCTAACTAATCTATTTATTCAATGTCATTCCAATTCAATTACTAAAAAATTATTTTGCTGAGTTAGAAAAAATAATAACAAACTTTGTTTGGAAGAGCAAAAGGTCAGGAATTTCAAAGTAACCAGGAAAAAAGATGTAAAGGAAGTAGATTCAACAGTATCAGACCTTAAACTGTATTATAATGGAGAGCATTGTTGACTTGTATAAAGAATAATTTTGATTATTTTAAATTAAAATTTTCTTGTATAAATAAAACCAAAGTAGCTAAGAATAGAAGGAATACAGATAAGTGGCAAAAATCTTTCATAGACAATCTCTCAGATGAGATGTAATTGGATTGGGATATTGCTATGGTGTAGGAAATGATGAGCTGGTTGGTTTATAAAAACATTGAAAGACTTGGACCTGTGAAGGGAGATGCTATCCACTTTCAGAAAAAAACACAGATGACAGGTAGAAACAAACATAGTACAGTCTTACATACATGTGTATGAGAATGGATGTGTATGTTTATACATATCTATGTACATATATATGTACATATATATATATATACATATATATTCATGCTTCACTGCAGCCTTCTTTAATGTGGGGTGGGTAGAGAGGGTAAAAATAAAGTAAAAAGTGCATAGTAGAGAACAAAAGAAAACCAATAAGGAGGCAAAGAAAAGCTGGGCAGCTTTGAAAACAATGTGTAGTATTTGTTATATAGAGTTTTTTTGAAACGGAAATTTATTGTTTTATATTGAATCTTCTCTTATGGTCTGCTGTGTATTGTCAATTTTTTTTCTTTTCTCATTTTGTATTTGTTTAAAATTAAAAAAAATTACAAAAAGATACTTTCAAAATGGAAAGATATACCATACAACAATCAAATAATAGATGTTTAAATTCAATGGACATGGAAGCTTTTCAGCAGGCAGGCTTCTTTGTATGTTGGTGCAGTCAAGACATTGGAATCTTGCTGATGTACATGCCTCTCTCAAGAGGCCCAGATAATTCTCTGACAAACTAACAAGCAAATGGCAAATAGCAGAAAGTTTTTTTAATACAAATGTATTCTTCTTTATATGGATGATAAGACTAGCTGAGTAATGACTTACTACCAAAGATAAGGACTGGGTTTGGGTTTTCATTTTGTTGTTCAGTCATTTTTTCAGTTGTGCCTGACTCTTTATGACCTCATTTGGTTTGTTTTTTTTTTTTGGCAAAGATACTAGAATGGTTTGCATTTCCTTTCCCAGATCTTTTTACAGATGAGGAAACCGAGGCAAATGGGGTTAAGTGACTTGCTCTGGGTCACATGGCTAATAAATATCTGAGGCTGGATTTGAACTCAAGAAGATGAGTCTTCCTGACTCCAGGTTTGGCACTCTATCTGCTGTGCCATCTAACTGCCATTGTGATTTCATTACTACCTTTCAATGTGTTGAGGCAACTATTCAGCTAAATGCATTTTATCAAACTGTAATTTCTTATTCCCTTTTGGGTATTTTGATTGTATCGCGCTATACGAGTTTGAGGAACAAGAAGTAGGCCAATTTGGCTGTACTGTGCCGTGCAGAAAGGAGAATAACTATGCACAACAAAGCTGAAAAATTATCTGTGTTCAAGTTGGAAGGAGTTTATGAGACCCTGGGATTTACAGAATAAATGGCCTTGGGAGGAAATCAAACCTACACTTTAGAAGCTTTCTGACAGATATGTAGAGGGGGGGATTGGAGAGGGCAGAGACATGAGGCAGAGAGCTCTATCAGGAGACTATTGCAAAAAGCAACATGAAAGGTGATGGAGGCTTAAACTGGTATGGCGACTGTCAGTGGGGAAAAAGAATGGATTTGGAGGAGGTAGAAAGGGCCAAATTTGATAGCTTCATGGATATGTGAGTTGAGTAGACATAAGGAGTCAAGCACGACAATAAGGTCATGTACCTGTTGACTGGAAAGTTCTTGGTGGCCAGGGAAATGCAGAAGAGGGGTGTGTTTTAAGGAAAAGGTAATTCAAAGAAAGCAATGGTACAGTCAGTCAAAAAGCATTTCTTATGTTCCCACTATGTGCCAAGTGCTGCAGATTGCAACCCACCCAGGCTTGCTCATTCCATGTGACTAATTCTGAACCAACCAAAATAAAAAATGGCAGGTGGAGAGTGGGGAGGGGAGAGCTTTTGTTCAGTGGTTACTGCCTTGGAGCACATATTCTACCATATGAGGGCACCACCACCAAGTATACTTCGATGACAGAGGATGGGCTTGTTGGTAGGGGATAGAGAAGATTTTCCAAAAGGGACTTGAGTATCTGCTGCTGTAGGTGCTTGAATTGTGTGTGTGGTTGGTTTGTCCTCCATTCTTGAAAAGAATGCTTGAATTAGCTTAGGTTTTAACTCCTCTGAAGGGCTGATGGTAGGGGCCAATAAGGTGAGGTGGAGAACTCGCATAGTTTAGGAGGAGGCAGAGTGCAGAATAAAGATTGGTGTTCTTCCTTCGGGAGCTCCATCCATTTTTGATAGTTGTGTGGAAGGTGACCCATTATTCTATCCTGTAATTATTTGATCACATACCTCTTGTTGTTATATTATAGCCCGCTCATGTCATACAATAGTCTCTCAGAAGTGCTGGACTTCCAGGACTGCCATTGTGATACCACTTCTTTAAGCAATGGGGAGTCATTGATAGTTTTTTGAAGATGGAAATGACATCATTGGAACTCCTTGAAGGAGATAAATTGGCAGTAGCATAGAGGATATCTTAGAAGGGGGAAAGATTAAAGTAGACTTCTCTATGCTAATCCTGCTGCAATGTTTTGTTTTGACTAAACTATACATGACCTATTCCAGTAAATGCATTATGAGCACCCAAAAGATAACAACTCTCAGACTTACAAAGAATTGCTTCTGGCAGTTGCCTGGAAAAAGATAAGGTTTAGTCTATGAGAGTTGCCTTATCCAGTCTCATACGTATGTAGGTGATTTAGTATGTCTTAAGTGAGTTGTATACATAAAAATGGTAAACATGGTTTTAAATTTATTAATAATTCTATTGCTTTAATAGGTGCCTTAAAAGACTTATGACTAAATTCCAGAATTAATTACACCAACAAGTGAAACTGGATTTATTTAAATGTTACAGTGGTGTCTTGGGGCCATATTGACACAACTCTAGGTTTATTTCTGATATTTTGATATCAAATCAGAGCTACCTAGAACCATAGAAGAATGATTCAAAGAAGGATGTTTATTGAGCACCTTCTATGTGCCAGACACTATGCTAAGTACTGAGGATACAAATAAGAAAAAGAAAGAAAACCCTTGCCCTCAAGGAATTTTCACTCTAATAGATGAAGACAATACTCAAGAGGGAGTAGGAAAGGGAGAACATCACCTAACTTAACTCTGTCCTCTTCTGAGCCCACTATGGGCACAGGACAACTCTGACAATGAAAGAATAAGAAAAATGTTTAGGTCTCTGAGGTTGTTCTTTGGAGAATCTGCATTGTTATAAGTTCCTTAATCTTTCTGTTGAGGGAGAGAGGAAACCCAGAGATGCAAGGATCCCAAACCAAAGTTCCCAAGGAGAGGCCACCTGGAATGAATTAGTGGACCCAAGCATTCTTTAAGTCAAGAAGGCAAAGATTTATTATGGTTTTCAGCAGGCAAGAGTTCTTAAGGAAACTGCAACCATAAAGAGGTACCAGGGGGATTTTTATAGAAGCTTCTAGGGGATTAAAGGGGGGGATACAAATCAGTTAAATGTTTGGGGGTGAGATTAGGGAGTGGTGGAGGTGTGGTAAAGGAGTGGTTAGTTCTTAAATGAACAGGCACATTTAGGATCTACTGCACAGGCGTATTACCCAGAGTTCTCTAGGAAATAGCCCATAGGGGGTATACAAGGGATGTGGTGTTTACTGTGAAAAGTCACTAAGTTCACTATCAGTTGGGGCTAAAGGGGAACAGTTTCTCATCTAGTGTCTTGTTAGACAAAATACTATGTCTAAGATACATGTTAGAAAGGTCAGTAAATAGTAAATATGGTTATGACTCAGTGTACTAAGGAATAAGCAGAGATAAGCTGGGGCATGCTGACCTTTAGTTAGAGATAGACCGCCTGAGAGAGAATATGTTTTGAGAACCGGATGTGTTTTGGAATTGGGATTCTAGCACACGCCCCCAAGCAGAGGCTGTTAGAATTAAAGTTTAAGCACAAGCACCTCATCACTTCCAAGACTCATTAAAACGTGTGTGTAAAATCTGTCCCTGTTTCTCTATCTCCTTTTTTCTGTCTCTCTGTCTCTGTCTCTATCTCTCTGTTTCTCTCTATCTCTGTCTCTTTCTGTTTCACTTTCTCTGTCTCTCTCATACTTAATCTTTCCCCAGAATTCTCTCTGACTGTAGAACATCTCTAATTTCCATTTGTCTGCAGTCTATGGTTTTTCTAATTTAAATCCATTTTGGTCCCAGGTAGCCCTTCCCTGGTCCCTGGTTAGCTGGATGGTAAAGGTACAACAGGTACTATTTCTAAGTAGTCTCAATGGTTCCTAGTATTCAGGGTATTCATTTTTTTTTCTAAAGGAAAGAATAGGTGTAAGAATATTAAAAAGGAAAGAACAGGTGTAAGAATATTAAAAAGGGAACACTAAGGCATTTTTGGTGGAGTTCGGAACCAATCCCACCATTCTGGAGAGCAATTTGGAACTATGCCCAAAGGGCTATAAAAATGTGTTATACCCTTTAACCCAGCAATACCAGTTATAGGTCTGTATCCCAAAGGCATCATACAAATGGAAAAAGGACCCACATGTACAAAAATATTTATAGCAGTTCTTTTTGTGGTTGCAAGGAATTGGAAATCAAGTGGATGCCCATCAGTTGGGGAATGGCTGAACAAGTTGCGGTACGTGGATGTAATGGAATACTATTGTACTATAAGAAATGATAAGCAGGCAAACTTCAGAAAAGCCTGGAAAGACTTATATGAACTGATGCTGAGTGAAGTGCACAGAACCAGGAGAACACTGTACACAGTAACAGTCACATTGTGTGATGACTAACTTTGATAGACTTATCTTTTCTTAGCAATGCAAGGATCTAAGACAACTCCAAAAGTCTCATAATGGAAAATGCTGTCCATATCCAGAAAAAGAACGCCATCTGAAAGCAGATTGAAGCATATTATTTGCTGTCTCCTCCTCCTCCTCCTCCTCCTCCTTCTTCTTCTTCTTCTTCTTCTTCTTCTTCTTCTTCTTCTTCTTCTTCTTCTTCCTCTTCTTCCTCCTCTTCCTCTTTCTTGTGGTTTCTCCCATTGGCTCTAATTCTTCTTTACAACATGACTAATATGAAAATAGGCTTAGTATGAACATACATGTAGAGCTTATATCAAATTACAAGCTGTCTTTGGGTGGGGGAGGGGAGAGATGGGGAGAAAATTTGGAACTTAAAGTCTTATGGAAGTGAATGTTGAAAACCAAAAATAAATAAATAAATTTATTGAAAAAAAAGGTAGGAAAGGGCCAAGTTATGAAGGGCTTTAAAAAAACAAACAGAACATTTAATATTTGATCTTAGAAGTAATAGGAATTCACTAAAATGTGTTGAGTAATAGAAGAGGCAGAGGGGTGTGATATGGTCAGACATGTGCTTTGGGAAGATCATTTAGATAGCTGAGTAGAGGATCTAAAGTAAGGATGCCAACTAAAAGGCTGTTGTCCAGCTGTGAGGTGATGAAGGCCAGTGGTGGTGATAGCAGTCTCAGAAGAGAGAAGGGGATGCTTATGAAAAATGTTGCAAAGGCATAATTGACAAGACTTGATAACAGATTAGATATGAGTTGAGGGGAAAGAATGAAAGGTTGAGAATGATACCTAGTTGCAAGCCCATGTACTTGTAAAGATGGTAGTACCTTGTTGAATAACAAGGAAGTTAAGAAGAATGGACCATTTAGGGGAAAACTGTGAATTCTCATCATATACTGCCAATAGGATACTGGGTGAAATGTAAAAGCACAAGACACTAATTTTTGGTACCTTTCTGAGTATAGATAACCCAACGTCCAAAGCTGATTCCAAATCTACCAGACTTCAATTATCCTTCTTTCTCTCTGTGTCCCCCCAGTACTGTTGTTTCTTTCTGGACTACAGAGTTTACCTAATCTTAAACTACTGTGATAATTGACGATGAAGAATGCATCGAATCTTCAATATACAGAGTAAAGGGCAAAAAAAAATCACATTTCTGTTTAATTCAATGAAAACAAAGTTTGCCTAAGCTACAGTGGTATCCAGGAAATATTCAAAGACTTAGTTGAAAAAGAAGAAAAAGATCTAGTGGAAGGAGGTATTATGTTATGTAGGAACTCTATCGAGGAGCAAAATAAATGGTGATTTCTTTCCTAGATCAGTTCTGTCCGCTTGTTTAGGTTATCTTTGATTACTTAACAATCAGGTACAGTAAGAGAATAGTCTTCCAGGATATATCTTTTGAATTTTGAAACCTTGTAAAAATGTAAATATGTAGTAGGAATGATACCTAAAAAGGGAAAAGGAGAATTTTTCCCTCATACCACCTAATCCTTTTTCCATACCTTTCTCACAGAAATTTATACTTCTATCCACCAAGGAATGTAATGCCTCTGGCTGTCCAAAATTCCACTTTGTCTTTCTTTGAAGTGTCCCATACTTCAGAATTCTCTTATTTTTCCCCAATCAAAATACTTATCTCCCTTTAAGTATTAGCAAAATAGCCATTTGATTATCTGATTAAAATAATTTATAATAAAAATCAAATTTGAATTTGCACTTTGAAATGACTTTGCATTTTTATTTTGAAAGAAAAGTTTACTAAGACAAATGAGTCTCCAATTGATGGAATTATCTGTGGGATATTTTTAAGATGGAAATTCTTCTCCTGAGCTTTTATCCATAGGCACTCTCCTTCATCTTCCTTTTGCTCTTACCTCAGAAAAAAACAGGGATGGGTCAGTTCTTTGACAAGCTACTTCATCATTTTACTGACCCTTGCTACATATTGACATTTAGTACACACTTTGGAAGTTTTGTGGTGATTGCTATTTTAAATCTCATTCTCTGGTCCTCCCCATAAGTCCTACTCTGATGCTTCATTGAAGCATGGTGCTAAGAGTAGATTTTTGAAGGATATCTGAGAGGCAGCACAGCATGGTAAATAGCGGGGCTAGCTTTAAAAAAAATCAGGAAGACTTGGATTCAAATCCTGCTTCCAACATGATACTAGCTGTGTGACTATGATAAGCTACTTTACCATTCAGTAATACTTTAAGAATGTGTTAAAGATGAGAGAACTAAGATTTGTATTAGTGGACCACAAAGGAAAGTACCAGCGTCTGTAGGGAAGCCCAGAGAGCTGGAATATCCTACCCAGATATAACAACCATGGGGTTTTTTTTGTTTTGTTTTGTTTTTGGTCTTTAAAAAGTTTATTATTTATTTATAAATACTCTTTTTAAAAAAAATTTTGAGTTCCAAATTTTCTTCCTCCCTTCAACCTTTCCCCCAACCACTGAGAAGGCAAACAATATGATAAAAAACTATACATGTAACAACTGTATTGTTAACCTTGGAAGTGAATTCAGAGCTTGAATCCAAATCTATTGTCCAAGTATTAGATAAATCTAAAAAGATATTACCAGAAATTTGGCTCCTAGTCAATAATTTTTGGTTTTGTTATTTTGTTTTGTTTTTGGTTCTGTTCTTTGTAAAAACAATTTATTAAAATCATTGTGATTTATTTAGGCGGCAGCAATGCCTATAGCAAGGAAAGCATGCACCCTTTGAAGTACTGATGTATAAGACATTCATACAACTATTTCCCCCTAGGAGGGTTTCCTTTGTTTTGCAAAAATGTATTTTGAGTAAAAATATTCAAAGTATTTGGGTCTTGCTTAATCAAAGCATGTTTTGATCACAATACATTGCTGATTTCCTTTGGTACATATTGAATATAGCTGAAAAGGCATATTTATGAAATAATTTATTTCATTTTTCTCATCTGTAAAATAATAACAGTTGAGTATAATATAGTGCTTTAAGTTTTGCACAGAGCTTTATAGAAATTATTTTATATGATCCTCACAACAATGCTTTCTATTAGACAACATTATACCCATTTTATTGATGATGAAACGGAAGCTCTGATTAATGACTTTGCCCAGGGATACACAGCTAGAAAAGTGTCAGAACTTGGATCCAGGCTCTCCTGTTTCTGTGTCTAGCACTCTTGCCATCTCTACATGAACCCTAAAATGGTATGATTTTAAGATTTCCCACTCTCGAGTGATACAGTAGATTAGATGACCTATTTGAATATCGGATCTATCACTTACTATTAAGTCTAGTCAATGTCTATGTGACTCAATTTCCTTCTCTCTAAAATTGAAGGAGTTGTGTTAGATGACCTCTATGGCTCATTATAACTCTAATAATTCTTTCAAACTGTAGTCACTATTTACTAGGTCTACCATTTATAGCCCTGCCTCCTAGTCTGCATGACATTACTATAAATGTTGAGTCATCCCATTTGAGACAGCTGCTGATTAGCCAGAACATTCTACTATTGTCATTGTTAGCAATAATTAACCGCACCACATTGCTTCAAAGTTACTTTTCAGAGTCAGTTCTCTGGCATTACTCCTGTCCTGTTGTTCTTGGCGTTGCCCTCTCTCAATCAGCATATAGCAGCTGCTCAGATATCTTTCTGCCATCCATCTCCCTTACGTGTTCAGTTATCTTATGAAGCAGACCAACTGCAAGTGCAGTTTACATACCAGTGGCTTGACTGTTCTCCAAGACTGTATCTTTGAAAATATGATTCTATAATTTAGAGCAAACTTTCTGTTACCTGGTTTAATGGAGTTAGCCTATGTTAATTACACATGTTCAATGAATTTTCCTAAAATAAACTAATCATTCTGAATATATAAGACAACTTTAGAGCTAGATGAGACCTTAATGATAATTTAATCTGGCATTCTCATTCTGTGGAGGAAACCGAAGTGCATTCCCTTGGTTAGCTGAGTTCTCCAGCCATAATTGTGAAAGATACATCCTTTTTATTCTCTTCCATTTTTAAAAAAATGATGTGATGATTTATGTTTGCATCTTGCATTTATTCAGAACTTATTGAAGTATCTTGTAAAGGGTGTGAGTTTGTTGTTCAGTTGTTTCAATCCTGCCTGACTCTTTTTGACCTCATTTGGGGTTTTCTTGGAAGATATACTGGAGTTACTTGCTATTTCCTTCTCCAGATTATTTTGCAGATGAAGAAACTGAGGCCAACAGGGTCACACAGCTAGTAAGTGTCTGAGACCAGATTTGAAATCAGGTCTTCCTGACTCCAGGCCTGGCAGTCTATCTATTGTGCTACCTCACTGTCTAAGGTATTGATACTTTCTGCAAAACTACTTTTCAGTTTTCCAAGGAGCTTTTTTTAATCAAATAAGGAGCCCTTACTACATAAGTGTGAAGTCCTTGAGTAGTAGGTACTACTCCAAAACAATAGGCACCTATGGGTCTTGATTGAATTGACAAACTTCTCTATTTTTAACTATAACTAAAAAGTTTATTGCTTTATGGCATAGTTTGTGATCTGGTTGTTTTAGACCTTTTCATACTACTTTTACACAATATTTCCTGTGAGATTCTTTATTTCTATCTTTGTAGTTTTATTGAAATGGAACTAATTCTATAAATTGAAGTAGGCAGTATCAAAATTTTTGTCATATTGGCAAGGACAAAGCATACATAATAACTATCTCCTCAAATATTTTTGTTTTCATTTTTTGATCCATGAGGATCCAAAATGTATATTAGTAGGTTGCCTCCAGATATTTTGTGCATTTTGTAGTTGTTTTGAATAAAATTTCTTTGCCTACTTCTTCCTACTAAGTTGTGCTAGTAATATATGAAAAAGCTTATAACATTTAAGCCGATGACTTTTTATATTATCCTATAGTATAGAAGTTACTCTCTCAACTAAGTTTTTCAATGAAACTCTAAGAGTCTCTTAGTCAATTAATATATAATGTGGAAATGTAAATAGTTATGTCTCTTATTGGCATGTACTTATTCACTTGACTTATTTTAATTTTTATTGGTACATTTGGAATTTCTTTGACTATCAAATAATAGCAGTGACAATGGACATCCTTGCTTTACTTCTGATTGAAATGATGTATTGAAATGGTTTCTAATTTTTATCCTTTACCAATAATGCTGAGTTTTTTAAAAAAAAAACTTATTTTAAAAGGGCACTATTTTTTACAAATAAAGATCAATTTACTTGTATAAATTTAGTGTTTTTTTACATAAATAAGTACTGAATTTTTATTATCATGTGATTTTAATTACTTTTATTGTTAAATATGTTAGATATTATCTATCATATTTATAGGTTTCTCATTATAGAACCATCCTACCTTTCTTATATAAATTAATAATCTTTTTAATATATGTAACTTCTTCGCTAATATTTTATTTCAATATGGTTGTAGCTGTCTTTAGTGATATGGGCCTATAGTTCTCTCTGTTTCATTTTTATTTATTTGGGAATCAGGACAATACTTGTCTTAGAGGAAAAAGTTTGATAAGTTGACTTCTACCTGTAGTTTTGCAAACTACATATGTAATTTTGAAATTAATTGTTCTTTGCAAAGTCCAGCAGCAAGAGAAAGAAAGAAAGAAAAATTCCTTTCAAAATAATTATAGATGCTATAAAATGCATAAGAGTTTACTTGCCAAGACAAACCCAGGAACTATATGAACACAACTACAAAACACTTTTAACAAAAATAAAGACAAATCTAAACTGGAGAAATATTCATTGCTCATGGATAGCCTGAGTCAATATAACAAAAATGATAATTTTGCTTAATTTATTTTATTCAAGGCCTTACCAGTCAAATACCAAGTATTATTTTCATAAAGCTAGGAAAAATAATAATAAAATTCATGTGAAAAAACAAAAAATCAAAAATGCCAAGGGAATCAATGAAAAAAAAATGTGGAGGAAGGTGGCTTAGCAGTACTAGATTTCAAATTATGTTACAAAGTGGCAATCATGAAAAAAAAAATCTGGTATTAGTAGAAATTGCATGGTGGACCAATGGAATAGATTAAGTATACAACACAGTAATAAATGATCATAATAAAAGCAAAGATCCAAACATTTGGGAGAAGAATACACTATTTGACAAAAACTGCTGGTAAAACTGGAGAAGTTTGGCAGATATTAGGTCTATAGCAACATTTCACATTATATGCCAAAATAGGGTCAAAACAGGTACATGATTTAGACATAAAAGGTGATATCATGAGCTCATTAGGAGAGCTTGGAAAATTCACTTGTTAGATCTATGGATAAAGGAAGAATTTTTGACCAAACAAGTGATAAAATCATTATAGGTAAAATGGATAATTTTGATTACATTAAATTTAAAAGATTTTGCACAAATGAAACCAATGTAGTCAAGACTGGAAGAAAAGCAAGAAACTTGGGGGGAAAAAGATTTTACTGCAAGTTTATCTGAAAAAAAGCCACATTTCTCAAATATATAGGGAAAAGAATCAGATATTTATAAAAAAAAAATGAGCCATTCTCCAGTTGATAAATGGTCAAAGGAGATGAAAAAGTGGTTTTCAGAAGAAGAAATCAAAGCTGTCTATAGTCATGTGAAAAAATCTCTCAATTACTATTGATTAGAAAAATGCAGATTAAAACAACTCTGAGATACCACCTTACACCTAGATTGGCTAACATGAAAGAAAAGGAAAATGACAATTGCTGGAGGGGATATGGAAAAATTGTGGCACTAACACAGTGGTATTTTTGTTTGTTTTCACTCCAGCTCAATATGGAAATTTATTATTTACCATGACATAGAGATGGGGATGTACTCTTATAATCTTATCTATGAACAATTGTGAAATATTTTATCTGGACAATAAGGCACCCCACTGCCCAGATGGCCATTATCTATACAATTATTGCTCATTAGGAATTTGCATAAGGAGTCACATGGTTCAGGGAATAAAATGTTGGCAAAGAGCAAAAGAACAAAGAAACTCAAACAATGGTGAATTTTTGACAGCTCTTAACTCTCTAGAAATAGTCCCTAGACACTAAAGCATGCTATTTATAGATACTATAAACAGATTATGATTGAGTTGGGATTTTGGTTTGGTCCTTTACTAATTGTGGTGTTCCGCATTGTTTCTTTTTTCTTCAAGATTAAAAAAAAAATACATTCTAATTAATTATTTATTTTGAAAATGTTTTTCTTTTTAAATTTCGAATTCCACAATCTTTCCCTTCTTCTCACCCTCTACCCTATCTACTGAGAAGGAAAACAATGTATCATACATGTGAAATCATGCAAAATATATTTCTCTATTAGCTATATCTCCCCTCCCCCCTCACACACATACACAAGCAAGAAAAATAAAGGGAGAAAATTATACTTCAGTTTGTACTTAGAGTTCATCTGTTCTCTCTCTGGAGGTGGATAGCATTTTTTTTGTCATGAATCCTTTGAAATTGTCCTGGATCATTGCATTGATCAGAGTAGCTAAGTATTTCACAGCTGATCATTGTTGCAACATTGTAGTTTCTGTGCATAATAACCCCCTGGTTCTTCTCGCTTCACTTTGCATCAGTTTCTATGGGCTTTGTTAAGTTTTATTTTTTTTTCTGAACCTTCCTCCACCATAATTTCTTGTAGCACATTAGTACTCCATCAAAATCATTCGCTTTGACATATTCAGTCATTTCCAAATTAATAAACATCCTCTCAATTGCCAATACATTGCTATCACAAAAAGAGCTGCCATAAATATTTTTGCACATATGGATCCCTTTTCTTTTTCTTTAATTTCTTTGGAGGTACAGACTTAGTAGTAGTCTTGCTAGGCCCAAGGGTATGCATAGTTTTGTATTCATTTAGGCACAGTTCCAAGTTGTTCTTCAGAATGATTGGACCAGTTCACTACTCCACCAGCAGCTCATTAATATACCTAGTTTTCTCTAATCCCCATCATCATTTGTCATTTCTGATAAATGCACTTTTTGGTAGAGTTGTGAACTATTTCACCCATTTTGAAGAACAATTTAGAATTATGCTCAAAAGGCATAAAACTATATAGACCCTTTTTCCCAGCAATACCATTACTATGTTTGTATCCAAAAAAGACCAAAGGAAAAGGACTCTATGTACAAAAATCTTTATAGCAGCTTTTTTGTTGTGGAGAAGAATTAGAAAATGAGGGGATGCCCATCAATTGGGGAATGGATAAACAACATGTGATGACATATGATTGTGATGGAATATGTGATGAATTTGTGATTATGATGGAATATGATTTTGAGATAGGAAATGATGAGCAGGTTTAGAAAAACCTGGAAAAACTTAAATAAACTGATACAAAGTGAAATGAGCAGAATCAGAAGAATGTTATACATGGTAACAACAATATTGTTATGATGATCAATGGTGAAAGATTTAGCTACTCTGATCTTGACAATGATCCAAGATAATTCCAAAAGACTCATGACAAAAAAAAATGTCATCCACCTCCCAGGGAGAACTGATGAACTCAATACAGATTGAAATATAATTTCTTCATTATATTTTTCTTGATTTTTTTCCAACACGGCTGATAGGAAAATATGTTATATACTTGACATCATATTGCTGGCATTCTTAATGGGCAGGAGTAGGACTGGTGAAAAAAAGAGAATTTGGAATACAAAATTTAAAAAAAATGCTGAAAATAAATTTATTTTTTAGAAACAAATTAATTGTTCCCTGATAGTATGGTAGAATTTACTTGTAAGTTGATTCAATTTTTTTTTAATTTGGAAGTTCATTTGTGGCTTGTTCTTTTTATGGTTTTGAAATTGGTTTGTTTAAATTTTCTACTGTCTTCTTAAATTTAGCATTTTTTGTTATTATGTTTCTATTATTTTGTGGAAGAAAGAGTACAATTCTTGAGTAAGAGACACTGGGTTCAAATACTGTTGTATGCTGACTACCAATATGATTTAGGACAACTCACAACCATTCTCTACTCTTTTCACCATGTGTAAAATGAAGACATTAAGTTAGACGACCACGGAGGTCTCTTTCATTCTAAATCTTTAATTCTGTGATCCAAAATTTTTAGTTCTGTTAGCCTATAGTTGATTTAATAGTTTCTAAGAATTTAGATTACAGATTTAATGTGTTGGGAGGGACCTTGGAGGTCATTGAGTCCAAAACTCTCATTTTGCTGTTAATGAAACAGTTCTATAGAGGTTAAATGCTTTTCTAAGGGTCACACAGCAATGAGTGTGTGAGATAGGATTCAAACTCAGAATTTCCTGACTTCTGAGCTCATCACTCCTTTCACTCTGCCATCTAACTTCCTCTTCCTTTGTTTTATCTTTATTGTGAATTCCTTTCATGAATTTTTTTAATTTTGGTAGTACATCTTTCCTCGTTATTTTTCCTTTTCCTTTTTTTGGGGGGTGGTTAGCAAATAAGATAATGGATTGTCTGTTTTACTGGTATTAAAGAAAGATTTTAAGCAACTGGGAAGTACAAGAAATGTAAATCATGTAAGCAAAATTAAAGAACAATTAATTTCCTAATTAAAAATGAGCAATTTGAGTGGATAAAGACAGAGATGCAATCTATCACTAAAAGTATCTTAAGGGCAAAGAAGAATTACTTGGAGCTGCAGCTGTTTTTAGACAGATGGTAGATAAATAAATAGAAAATTAGATGAATAGGGGGAGAGCCAAGATGGCAGCTGGAAAGCAGGGACTAGCGTGAGCTCCCCACCAAGTCCCTCCAAAAACATAAAAAATGGCTCTGAACCAATTCTAGAACAGCAGAACCCACAAAATAGCATAGGGAAGCAGGGCTCTAGCCCAGGACAGCCTGGCTGGTCTCTGGGTAAGGTCTATCCTGCACAGAGCTGGGAGTTGAGGGGAG
>CM053622.1:513515679-513536147 GCA_028646595.1 Phalanger gymnotis
CTTGCTATACTTTTGAAGTAACTCCCATTTTATAAAAGTTAATTAAATTTTAAGTGGTTAAATAGACTAAAGTTGCTGCTAGACATTGAGCGCCTAAAAATGCTGGGAACACAATGAGTAGGAGGGAATACAGAGGCAGCTTGTGCTGCAGTGAATAGAGCACTAGGCTTAGAGTCAGAAATCCTGAGTTCAAATCCATCCTCAGATGTTTACTAGCTATGTGATCCAGGGCAAGCCTCTTACCTTCATTTTTCCTCAGTTTCCTCAACTGTAAAATGGGTGAAATAATAGGATTTTTCTTTCAGGGTTGTTGTATCAAATGAGATTTTGAAAAAAAAAAACCACCTCTTAGCATAGTGCCTGACACATAGCAGATACTATGTCAATGCTTGTCTTGTTTTTCAAGTTATATTCTATATAAATAGAATTTATATATTCTATTTCTAAATAAACCCTGTGTGGTAGGAGCTTTAAGAAAGACAACTTGTTGGCCGTGTTAAGTTAATAAACAAGGAAATTCTTAACTGATTGTGATAGCTGAATTTCCCCACCAGGTGGAGCTGTTCCTGAGCCACGAGCCTCGGCCTTGACATTTATTCACTTGTGAATCTGAGTTATTGACCTTTGCTAAGAAGCTGCATGCAATTTTTCCACTCGTGATAGGATCACTCATCCTGCAACTGCCTAGTCCACTCAATCTACAAGAGACAGCTAGATGGCTCATTGGCTGGCAGATTACTGGGTCTGGAGTTAGGAAGACCTGAGTTCAAATGTGATTCCAGACAATTAATAACTAGCTGTGTGACCCCAGGCAAATCAACTAATTTTTGTCTGCCTCAGTTTCTTCAACTTTAAAATAATAATATAGTACCTACCTCACAGGTTTGTTGTGAGGATTAAGTGTGATAAGATTTATAAAATGATCCTAGCACAGTGCCTGGCACATAATAGACAATTTCTTTACTTTCTATTCCTCCCTGCCATGAAGTCCACAGAGAAGAGGTGCTGAAGTATTTTTAATTATCCTCTTCCTGTCTGGCCCCCCTACTTACTGTGTGTGTACTGTTTTCCAGGCATAGTGCTAAGCCCTGGTAATGCAAATACAAGCAAAACCCAAAATAGTCCCTTGCCCTCAAGGAGCTTAAAAGGAAGCTGAAAAGTAGAAGTGGGTGTTAAGAGAGTGGGAGAAGGTACCTGGCCTGAAGATGTAATGGAGACACCTGGATGAATGCCACCAAGTGAGAAATGAAGAGCTAACTGGCCTGGGCATCCTCCTTCAGTGGAAGTACTGGAAGGAGCCCTCCACCCTCCAATCAGAGAGAGGAAGGGCCTCAGTACTTCCGAAGTGTCAGTTCCAGGGCTGAAGTGATCTTCACCACGAGCAATTCCTGGGGCATAATGGAGAAGTCCACAATATAACAGGGAAATACACTTAAAAGAAATATATAAACTTTCTTCCTTGCACTTTCTCCACTCTTGAGTCTTCAGTGCAGATGGGAAATACTTCCTATCAACGTGCTCTCGTGTCTCATAAAGAGAGAAGAGGAAGGAAAGAGAGAGGATCTTCTTAGCCACTTCCTGCTGGACACAGAAATTCAAGTTGCTACAGCCTTCACTGGTTCTAGGTGAAGTTAGCTTATGCCAAAGCAGCTGCTGTTCCTTGTTTGGAAATATCTCCCAGCTAGGTCAGTTTGCATTACTTCCTTCAGTTTCATTGAGCCACTGGGTAACCCTGGTTCTGGAGTTTGTGCCTCTTGATGTGGTTCCTAGAAATCCCAGCTACTCCTGTCTCTCCCCTCTCCTGGAAATCTAAATAGCAAGATCAGAGTAAATTTGAAAGGAAATAGGGTGTCAAAAAGTACTGGGAATCAACATTCATCTTATCGTGTGATCTATTCCCTCTCCACCTGCCCCCTCCCATTCCTGAATGGAAGGAATGATAAATACCCCATCCCCTGAAGAATAGCAATTTTTCTGCCAGTCTTTCCCTCCCTTCACAGCACTCCAGACCCAGTGAAAAACAATTCAAAAAAGGAAAAGAAAAGCAAACATTATTATAGTAGCTTTACCTTAGTAGTAAAAAGTACCATGGATCAAGTAGGGCAGGTAGGCTGCACAGTGGGTAGAACTCTGGGCCTGGAGACAGGAAGACTTATACTGCTGAGTTTAAATCTGACCTCAGACACTTACTAGCCGTATGATGCTAAGGAAGTCACTTAAACCTGTTTGCCTCAGTTCCTTGTCTGTAAAACGAGCTGGAGAAGGAAATGGCAAACCACTCTAGTATCTTTGCAAGAAAACCCCAAATGGGGTCACGAAGAGTCAGATATGACTGGACTGAATAACAACAACATAGGTCAAGTACCACAAACCAACCATACTCTAGGGAAACTTCCTGACTGGTGAGAAATGCTGGGATTTAAAGAATGGGCCAGTAGATTAATTTGTTTCTGAGAGCCTTGTTTGTTTACTTTCTACTCATCCCTACCTTAAAGTCTGTGGCACAGAAGCGCTGACACAGTTTTAATTAAAATCTTACTGTTTGGGTCCCAGACTTACCATGTAGGTTCTATTTTCCAGGCATAATTTATTTCTGAGAGGTGGGCACAGTGATGTTCTGTGTAAAGATGCCACTCTTCTATGGGGTCTCAACAAGAGGTAGACATAGTCGCATGCAGCTTCTGGTTTGGGGAGGAGCATAGACCTAGATGCTGTTTTGGAAATCATTCAGTTTCTCCTTGTCACTATAAACTTTAGGAAACTAATATCAGGATTTGGACCCAAATCTAATACTAACTTTAGTTATTTTGTATTACACATCACAACCTTAGAAACTTTAGTTAAAAGACCACATTTGATCCTTGTGGAACTGGGTATTATTCATATACATATCTAATGTAAATATAATAGATACATAGACATATATACATATTACTAATTAATGCTTCTGTATTTTTCTAAATTTATATATTTATTTACATATTGTACATATTCCATTTGAATAGAATTTATATATTCTATTTCTAAATAAACCCTGTGTAGTAGAAGTAACGTCTACTAATGTCCTTCCAAGAAGGCTATGCCATTCTTTTTTCCCTAAAAAGTAAAGAAACCATTCCCTAGATTTAATTAACAGAAAATACTAAAGTTTCAGAGGTGGGGAATATGTGGCTTTGAGGCCAAGTGTGGCCTTCTAGGTCCTTGGGTGCAGCCTTTTGACTGAGTCCAAGTTTTACAGAACAAATCCTTTTATTAGGGCGATTTGTTTGTGAAGTTTGGAATCAGTCAAGGGGCTGCACTTGAGGACCTAGAGGGCCATTTGTGGCCTAGAGGCCACAGGTTCTCCACCCCTGGAACAACTGATAGCTCCCCAGTCAAAAGGAATTAAAATGCCTAGCCCATAAAGAGTTGGGACGCCTTCAAATTGAGTATATACTTTCTCTGCCAATGGATACAACACATCCTTCTGACTGCTCATCTCTTCCTACGAAAGGAGGGTTCCATCGGAACTTCTTGCGGAATGTCAGAAGGGCAGGACCAAACCCATCACTCTCTTCCTGAGCCTGAAACTCTGCAAAGGGCCTTGTTCACGACCCCTTAAAAACACACCCATATCTAGACTGTGTGGAAATTGGGAAGAAGGAAAATTACTGCTCTCCCTGAGGTCAAATTCTAACTGGGCTGAAGATATTCTAGACGGTCAGGAAACCTGGTTCTTGCTCTGATACTAACTCAGGGTCTGTTTCTTTCTTGATAACTAATCAATTAATAAGCATTTACCAAGTTCTAAGCACTGTCCTTTATAAAATGAGAGGATTGCCCAAGGTAATTTCTAAGGTAGTATTGATAATAATAATAATAATAATAATAATAATAATAATAAACAACGGGTAACATTTACATAACACTTTCTGTTTTTCAAAATGCTTTACAAATAATGTCTCATTTTCTCCTCACAACAACCCTGGGAGTTATCAATTCCAAGCAATAGGTATCTTCTTCATTTCCAGTTCTTTGCTATCACAAAAAGGGCTATTATGAATATTTTTGTATTTATGGGAATTCTTTTTCAGTCTTTGAACTTTCTGGGTTAAAATTTTTCCCCCTGGCCATAATTGCATAACATATCTGATCAAGTGACTCTTAATATTCCCAGTAGACATACTTCATATCATCTACCAAAATAATATTTTTAAAACCCCGTGGAAGATAAAATCCATGCTCTATGTCAGGGCTGTCCAACTTTAGGTTACCTTAGGGCTGCACTAAAATGAAATAATTATTCAAGGGCCAAACATGAGTAAAAAATACAGTACGCTAATAGAAAGTGGGGGGATACGCGTCATCAATATGAGAGGCAAAAGCGCACACAAAACAACAAAGCAATAACACAACAGTATAAAGGTAGGTGCACCTAGTCTGCATCATACAGATGTGTGAATGCATCCTATGGATCAATTGAAAATTCTGTGCAATATGTTCCATCCCTAATACCGCTTAAAATCACTGAAGAAAATTAACATCAATGTGATTATTTATTAGTGATGGAATTAAAAAATGTAATACGCATTCCGTGCAAATTATTATTTTATTTTTTCCCTTGTGAAAATTAAAACCCATAAATGGGCCACATAAAATCGCACTGCAGTCCACATGAGGCCTGCAGGCCATATTTTGGATAGCCCTAGTCTATGTCTATGAGCTATATCAGACAGCTTTGTAACTAGCAACCAAATCAAACAAGTCAACAAGCATTAAAATCCCCAGGCACTGTGCATTGTAAATACAAAGAAAGACAAAAAAAACCAGACCTTGCTCTCAAGAAGCTCACAGTCTAACTGGTAAACAACATGAAAACTACTACTTACAAACAAGAGAGATACAGGATAAATTGGAGATAATCTTAGAAAGAAAGTGCAAGGATTAAGGAGGATCAGAACATGCTTCATGTGGAAATTGAGATTTTTGTTTGGACCTGAATGAACACAAGGAAAACAAAATATAGAGATTATGGATGCTCAGAGCACCCAGGCACAGGGACAGTGGGAATGCTTGGAGTGGGGCAAAGAGGCCACTATCAGTAGCTTACTAAGTATGTGTAAGAAAACTGGAAGGGGAGGGAGGAGCCAGCTTATGTGGGGTTTTAAAAGACGCATAGAGGAGTTTATATTTGATCCTGGAGGAAGTGTGAAGCCACTGGAGTTTATGGAAGAGCAGACAGAATTTATTATATTTTTTAAAAGAAAGCTATTCATAATAGGATTTTTTTCACACATAATCCTCTTTTTATTTATTACTATACATCATGGAAAAAATCATTTATATTTTCTTAACTAAGTCTATTTCTTTTTCATCAATTGTAAAAGCTACACAGTAGTGGTGTTAAAGCTATTGATGAGCTATCACATAAGGTTGCAGAGGCATACAACACTAAGACCTCAGATTAATTATAAAAATAGAAACAATAGAAATAATAATGATATAATATAGAGTGCTTAAAGTTTTCAAAATTCTTTAAAAATATCAGTTCTGCTTATCCTCACACCAATTCTGGGATTATTATTATTTTTATTTTATAGGTGAGGAAACTGAGTCAAGGAGAGTTTAATGACTTGCCAAGGGTCACATAGCTAGTAAGTGTCTAAGGCTAGAGCTGAACTCAAATTTTCCCGACTTCAGGTCCAGTGTTCTAGCCACCTGTGAAATTCTATTTCCATTTGACTCCATTTCCACTTAACCACAGTTTCAGTAAGAGTTGAGCACAGGTGTTTGACCTTAGGTAATTCATTTGCCCTCATTCTTGGGTCTCAGTTTCCTGCTATATGAAATAAAGGAATTGGAGTTGAATGAGATCTCTAAGGTACTTACTAACTATAACAAGTGATTTTGAGTGTTTGGTAGGGGGAGGGGATAGTGAAGAGGGGAGACGGGTTTGAGCAATTGGCTCCAAGCTCTCTTTCAGACCACGTCACATGAAAATCATCTATTTGTTTGGTGGAATGTTTTCCATTTCTCTCTAGTCACCTCATGATCAGAGTTTTTAGATGCCAAGTGCAAAGAAGTAACAGATTTGCTATCACCTATCGAGACTTCTTAGATGCCAGGTGCAAAGAAGTAACATATTCACTATCACCTACCAAGAAGAATTATTTAAAATTGGAAGTCACTAAATGGCGTCTCTGGAGAGGAGAAATACGAGCGCTGCCCTAGGATCTGTATCTACCTCTACCCATGTCCGTGTTAATCACTTTTTCCCTACCTCTTAATTGAAAGTACCTTATAGGATGCTATTTGTAATGTTTTCCCATAATGCAAAAAACTCCCCCCCAAAAAAACAAAAAACCTCCCAGTTTTAATTCTTATTGAAAGCAAAGGACAAAAGGTAAAATTGTACTCCATTGGTCCCCATGCTCTTAGAGGAAGAGCTGGTGTTAGGATTTGCATTTTAATGACTTAGATTTCAAATCCTCGCTCTGTGACTTGCTATTTGTGTGATCCTAGGAAAGTCACATAGAATTTCTGGACCTTAATTTTTCATCTGCAAAATTATGGGTATGAATTATGTTATTTGTAGTTTCCTGAGGCAGCTGGCAGTTCAGTGAATAGAGCATTGGATGTGGAGGCAGGAAGATCTGAATTAAAATGTGGTCTTAAACATTTACTAGCTGAGTGGTCCTGGGCAAGTCACTTAACCTCAGTTTGCTCAACTGTAAAATGTGGATATAATAGCATTTACCTCCCAGAGTTTTCCTGAGAATCAAATGAGATAATATTTGTAGAAATCACTTAGCTTAGTGCCTGGAACATAATTTGCACTATATAAATAAATGCTTATTTCCTTCCCTCCCTTCTCTTGCCTTCCATATCTATGACCTTCTTTAGGCCAGGCCTCCTGTGCTAATGTATACCGCCTTCTTTGAAGTCCCATAGGGTAATGCAGTTTCTATTTATAGGTATCACTGTGGCTCCCTAAGGCCCCTATGAAATTTTTCCTCTGCTGTATAACTGGAAAAAAGAGAAGGAAGATGTGAGATGTAAAAGGAAGCCTATTCATTCACCCATGGGAATGGAGAAGGAAATAGTTTGGGTAATTCTTTTTTAAAAATTAAGATTTTTTATTTTTAGTTTACAACATTCAGTTCCACATGACTTTGATTTCCAGATTTTCTTCCCAACCCTCTCCCCAAGATGGCATGGGATCCAATATATCTTCTACATATAACTTTGCAATGAACTTATTTACACAATAGTCAAGTTGAAAAGAAGAATTATGACCAATGGAATGAATCATTAAAAAGAAGAAACAAAACCAAAAAAGAACAAAAACAAAAGCAAAAGAGAAAAAAAAACAAAAGAAAAAAAAAAAAGGAGAGCAAACAGTTTGTCTCAATCCGCATTCAGTCTCCACAGTTCTTTCTCTGGATGTAGATAGCTCTCTCCATCATGAGTCCTTTGGAGTTGTCTTAGTTTGGGTAATTCTTGACATCTAAATAAGAAAAGAAAGGGGATGATTGGGAAACTAAGGAATAAGAAGAGTCCCCAGGGATTGATAAAACTCTAGATGTTCCAACCGCCATACAGCCTTACCTTATCTTACTTCTAATCTCTAAAACTCCTGTCTTGCTTTTAATTTCAAAACAAAAATTATTTTGCTCTTTTTTGCTAAAAAGGATGGGATTCCTCTAGTTCTGGGCCATGGTATTGTGGGAACAGATAAATAATTCTTGATATCTGACAAGTATAGAGGGGGTGGGAGGTGCAGGGAAGCGAGAGGTCCTACTATGAAGAAGTTGAAGGAATTAAATCTCTATCATCATAAATTGGAATCCTGAATGAATTTTCTTTTGAGTATGGTATTTGGGTTCTAGAGTTCTATGCTTTAGGTATATAACCTAAAACTAAATTTTACTTTCATGGACTGGCTTAGGAAAAATAAACACAATTTATAGCATTGTTTCTAAGGGGAAATACTTTTCCATACTTTTTCCAAGTATGAAATAACCACCAAAATATAACCTTTTGGAACAAAACCCTTTTGTAAATTTTCTGAATTAATGTCATAACAAATTTATTTGCTGAATTCTAATGTATAGGATTGTATTGTAGAAAGTGGCCTAAAGAGAGACTTGATAAGTCATATGAATAATACTGGCTTATTAAAATAAATTCAAAATGTATGACTTGTGTTCTGTCATGTTACGATCAAGCTATGAACTCTTTTCATATTCTCTCGTATATGCCCCTATCAGGGATGATACTGGGCTAGACTGGAGAACACCCAGTATGACTCCAACCTCATAGGATTGTAGTGAGGCTTAAATGAAAAAAAAAGTGTGGAAAGCACTTTGCAAATCTTGAAGTGTCATATAAATGTTAATAATCACCATTGCCATCATCATCATCATCATCATCTCCACCACTCTCACCACCAGTATCACCATCATCATCACCACCGCCATCATTACCACCCTCCCTATCATGATCAATGTCACCGTTATCATCACCATCATTGTCATGATGTGTTTTGTGGGGAGGGGAGAGGGAGGGGAGCTTTTCTTTATTACAAAACACATGCAATCAGTTTTCAGAATGGAAACTCTTGAACAATTGGCTGGTTCCTTTTGCTCCATACCAGCTCACAAATAGATCATACCAAAGGAGACTTTGTATTTGCATTTATATTTCAAACCAAAATAGCTGTATGCTGCTGATCTAATGTACACTTCATAGAAACCTGGAAAAAAAGGAGGGTTAGGGGAGAGGTTAAAAAAAAGCCAATAGCCTATGGGTTGGAGAGAGAGACAGAGACAGAGAGCTAGAGATAGACAGACCAGAGAGAGACAGAGAGAGCACTCATAGCCAGATATCCTAGAGAAATAAAGCTCCCAAAATTCTATCTATCTATTCATTAAAGCAAGGGCAGCTAGGTGGCACAGTAAATAGAGCGCCAGGCCTAGAGTCAGAAAGACTCATCTTCTTGAGTTGAAATCTGGCCACAGACACTTACTAGCTGTGTGACCCTGGACAAGTCACTTAACCCTGTTTGCCTCAGTTCCTCATCTGTAAAATGAGCTGGAGAAGGAAACAGCAAATCACTCCAGTATCTTTGTCAAGAACACCCCTAATGCGGTCACAAAAAGTTGGACATGACTGAAATGACTAAACAAGTGCAACAACTAATTTTTTAGAGCACATGCCTTGATGTTTCTCAACATTTTTATGATGCAAAAAATCGATGGGATCATTCAAAATGGGGGAAGCTATACTTTTCCTTTCCATTTTAACATCAAGACAAAGAATATTCAAGAATGTTTTAGGAAAAAAGTGTCATTTTAGTACAAATTTCATAAGTGTGAACATGTGTAAAAATTGTGTACATTCATGTATATGCATATGCACATGCATATATATGTATATGTACACATTTATTTCCCACATTATTACATATATGCATGTAAATATAGAATATATAATAGAAAAATAGAATAATAATAAAATATGAATATATATTTACATGTGTATATGTGGTAATATGGGTTGTCCAGAGCATACATGAATATTCCCTGATTGCTTCTAGCCCACTGTATTCTGTGACATAGCACTTTGCATTATTGGAGCTGATGAATGTCTTGGTTGCTTCCAGACTCAATGCTATAAAGCAGCGTAGCTTCCTTATGAGATATGAATCTTTGAATGATCCCTTGGTTTTCTCACTTTCTCTGAGAAAGCAACAGCAAAACAAGGAGCACTGCCAGTTAAGTTTTCTTTCTTTCTTCCAGGTAGCATCATGTAACTGAGGCTACTAGTTAGGGGTGGTCAGGGGCTGGCCTTCTCAACCTCAGTTTCATGGTCACTGTGACTTCAAGGTAGTTAGATTCAACTAGATGAGCTTGCTCCTCGGCCCCAGGTTCCATTTCTGATATATATTTTGTGTCGATTGATTTTAGGTTAATCATGTTTATCATGAGATTAATATGTCAAAGCTTAGAGGTGGCCTTGTAAGTTTAAAGGGTCTAGACTCTACTGGGTCCTGTTGGTTTTCACTGAATGACAAGAGGAAGCATCCCTAGCTTCTTCTCCTGTGTTCTTGAGGAAGACAATGACCAAGAAAAGGAAACACCTAAGTATGGTTTGTTTTAACAGAAGACATACCAGGAGTTTTTTAGGAGAGTACAGAGATGAAGTGAAATGTAAAATGCTTAATAAGAGATTCCACGAACTACTCTATGTTCTGATGACATTAAGTATCAACATCCAAGAATTTCTTAACAGTTGTCATAAGTTAATTTACAGATAGTTATCATTTAATCCATTCATTCCCACTAGCTATTGCCCTATACTTCTTATTATGGTTAAACTCTTTCAGAAAGCATCCACATTCGGTTCTTCCGCTTCCATTCTCTCATTCTTTTCTTAACGATCTGGCTTCAATTTTCAGGTGAAACTACTCTCTTCAAAGTTATCACTGATCTCTTAATTGTCCAATCTAATGGGCTTTTCTCGGTATTCATCTTTCTTGACTTCCCTTCAGCCTTTGACACTGTTAATCACAATTTTCTCTCTAATACTCTCTTCTCTATAGGTGTTTAACACATCATTCTCTCCTGGTTCTTCTACCTATTAGACCTCTCTTTTTCAGACATCTCCCTTTGTCAGATCTTAATTCGGGTCTCGAAGAATAACCATAGGTGTACTCCAAGGCCCTGCCCTGGGCCTTCTTCTCGTTTTCTTCATTAGTATTTCCCTTGGTGATATTATCAACTCTCATAGATTCAATTACCATCTCTATGCAGATGATTCTCAGAATTATTAATCCATCCCTAACCTCTCTTGATGTCTAGCCATTTCCAACTGCCTATTAGACATCCTGAATTGTATGCCTCATAGATTTCTTAAGCTCAACATGTTCAAAACTGAATATTATCTTTCTCCCCATATCCTCCCTTCTTCCAAGTTTCTCTACTACTGTTGAGGTCACTACTATGCCCCTCTTAACTCAAAACCTAGGTATAATCTTCTGTTTTTCACTCTCACCCTCATATGCCATATATTTCCAAGTCCCGTCATATTTACCTTCATAATATTTCTCATATATGCCTCCTGGGAATGGAAATGGGCACAGCGCCAGTACCTCAGCCCTTAGGGCTTAGTGGCCAGTTCTTAATTTTAGAATAGGATGACACGTTAAATGGCTAACACACAGGCATAAAAACAAACCACTGTTTAATTCCCAGCTCAGCTACTTCAGTTGAAAATGATAATAACTATAATTATAAGTCAGTTTCCAAACCAGACAACTGAATTACTTGTTAGAGCCCTTGCCTCGGGGGAATAACACTAGAATTGAATTGACAAGTTACTAGTAAGTCAAGCAGGGGATGAATTCCACATGTGGACCAAATTCCCACAGGAGTGAATCTTCCAATTGTTGTAATGTCTGCGCTTAATGTTCTGGAGTTCAGATGCTGATGTAGATTAGTTCACTAACATTTAGACTTTTCTCTTTGCTCCCCCCCGCCCCATGCCTGACCTAACCATTTATTATTTTGTAAAAAAATGTAGTTTCCTCTGTTCATTCTATTCTGAAATTCAACAACTCTTTGTAAAGTAGTGAAGAGAGAGAGTTGATGAGCTGAACCTTTAATATAATGTTAACTTGCTGTCTCCAATTTTTCCACTGCATTATGTATTAAAATCAAAAAAGGGTATTATCACATGGTGAACTTAACAAAAGAGCAAGGTGCTGTATTTAATTATGGCAGTAAAGGCAAGTTTCTTCTCTCTCAAAGCAATTTTACTGAATCCTGTGGAAAAACCTGCTGTGTTATTAACTGTTAGTTCTTCCACATCTACCCAGCCCTGATCAGAGAATAGCGTTTTCTAAACCTCAATATTATAAAGTACATGTGCACCCAAGGGAACATAATGGAAAACTAACCAGTTTCATTGTTGATTTCTTTCAATCTTGGCCATTTTCCATCAGAGCTATTTAAGCTGCAACAGGGAGAAAAAATGAAATATTTAAATTCCAGAGAGCTCTCCCCAATTTAAATCTCAGAGGACATTCCCCAATTGTTTTCTCTGTCTTTCTAACAAAACATGATGCCTTAGTGCATTCTAAGCCTACTCTATTTACTGGGCAACTAAAAGTATGTACCACTGTGAATATTTCAATTTTAGAAGTGATGAGACCTGAGAATGATAACATTAAAAATATCTTCATTTGATCCTTTCTAACCTTGAAGGAGAAATACTCTGCATTACATATCTGTTAATTCAGCCTGGTTCATGGGCCCAACGATGTTAATAATGGAGCTAAATATCTTTGTAGGGCAAAAGACAAAGCAATTTTGGGGGTCACCATGTGATTATTTCCTGTCTAAGTAATAGTGCAAATTTACCCCATCTAGCTTCTAATGTATCTAAATGGCAAATATGTGAATCACAACGAATAATTAAAATGATACATTTATCGAATTCAGTATATGTACCTTTTCATTTTTGCCCATAATCAAATTCTATTTCTGCTTGCTTTTGAGTTAACTATAAGACATCAAGAACTTATCACATCCCAGTCTAAATGTTAAGCATGTAAAAGAAGCTTATCATTTATTTTCTTAAAATGTCAAAGACTAATCCTGGATTTTTAAAACTAATGAAATACTTGGTACTTCGTTCATTTTTTCCAAGTCATTGGCTACATGGAATTGTTCTCCATCTGAGATTTGTCTCTCAAGGACATCTAGAAAGATGAGACTGAAAGGTCAGTGTGAATCAAGGTGGTTATATAACAACATGTTAAAGTTCCATTTTAAGCTTTATAAAACATTATGATGGAAGTCAAAAGACTCGATTTCACCTTAGGCCATATTAATAGAAACACAGAAGGAATAGTGACATAGCCTGGCCAAATTATATGAATTGTGTTCCATTTTGTTGCAAAATTATAACAGAGACACTGATTAACCAGAATGTCCAGAGGAAGCTGAAGTGCTGAATGAGGGTTGGTTAAAAGAAGTAGGCATTTTTAGGCTGAAGAGAAGACTGTGGATTCAGGGATAAGAATGAAAACTGTTTTCCAGTACTTGAAGGTCTGTCATGCAGAATGAGTGACATTTTTTTTTGCATTGCCGCAAAGGGTAGACCTGGGAACAACATTTTAAAAAAGAAAGATTTTAGTCCAGTGTGAGGAAAAACTTCCTTCCTATCGTTTAGAGCTGTCCAGGAGTAGAATGATTTGCTTCAGAAGGCAACAACTTCCCCATCACAGCGGCATTTCAAGTGGAACCTAGATGACCTCTAGTCAGAGTTCTTGTAAAATGGATTTTCATCCAAGTACAGGTTGAACTAGATAACCTCTAAGGTCTTGTCTAAGTGAGATTCTGTAATTCTATTATTTTGCCTTTTGTTTCGATAATGTAGATGTACAAAAGAAAACTGTTGAAATTCTCATTTATCTCATCAGGGTCAATGGCTAATTTTCCAAACTCTCAAATTCCTTTGATTTTTCTTCATGAATTCTCATGAATTTCTCTCCCAAACTCATAATTAACATGAATCTTAAGTGTAGCAGATGTCAGGGCTGGACTTATGAGAAGGTCGAATAGACATCTATGCACAGTGCTATTGGAGACATTAGAGGAAAGTTCCTTAGTTCCCAAACATCTCTCTTATTTGCCAGTCACTGGTGCCTGAAATTCTGCCAATAGATACCTGTTTCTTAGGGTAAGAGAAAAATATCATTTATTGAAATGTAAGTACTCATAGGAAGTTGGACCATTTTACCCTCTTACTTAAGAGGCCTATATTAAGAGTGCACTATACATTTGCCATAGCTAAGCAAGAACATACGACAAGGAGATAATGGCATTTAGCTTCTCTGGCCCACTTCCCCTCATCTCTATCGGGAAATGTGTCTAGTAGTAAATTATCAGTGTATAATGACTCACGGTTGGTTGGTTGTTGTCCTTTGTTCTCCAAGAGGACTAAAATAACATCACCATGCTTGAATTGAGATTCAGTGTGTAGGGCAATATGAGCTCAGAATGCTCTACCACCGGTTGGACACAAATAGTCCATGTGAACATTTGGGGTGCACACTCTAAATTTGCACACTGTGTGTTTCCTTTGAGCTGATTCAATTCTGCTTTGCTCATAGAGCACAGCGCCTTCTCTGATGCGGGCATGCCGTGGTGAGCAATCCTGTGCCAATGTCTCTCATTTCATACAATCAGTTCCAAAGTTCTTGAGAGAGACTTGAGAATGTCCTTGTATCACTTCTTCTGACCACCATATGAATGCTTGCCCTGTGTGAGTTCTCCATAAAATAGTCTTTTTGGAGAGCATATGTTTTGCATTCGAACAACGTGGGCAGCCCACTCTCTGAAGTAGAGTTTGAATGCTTGGCAGTTTAGTTCAAGTAAGGAACTCAGTGTCTGGTACCTTATCCAGCCAGGTGATCTTCAGAATCTTCCTAAGACAATTCCAATAGAAGCAAGTCAGTTTCCTGGCATTGTGCTGATAGACTGTCCAGGTTTCACAGGCATACAACAATGAGGTCAGCACAACAGCTCTGTAGATCTTCAGTTTGATAATCAGCCTAATATCTTTTCTCTCCCATACCTTCCTCCAGAGCCTCCCAAACACTAAGCTAGTGCTGAAAATGCATGCCAGACTCATATGGCATCATATATGACTCATGTGGTATCAAAAACCCACCAAATCTGAGAGGCCCAGACTATACGTAGCTGGGACTTTTTAGGCTTCCCAGCAGGGAAGCCACATCAGGGTAGCTAGGGCCAATCAGGTTGGGTGGGCAGGTGGAAAAGCCCATAGGGCCTTCAGGGAAGCTGGAGCTAAAGGAAGTTATGTCAGGAAAACACAGTCCTGCAACAGACCAGTTATTTTTAGATAATTTTTACATAGTTGAATATTACTTATACTGACAGCTGTTGTATTATTATGTCCATTACTGTATGGAATCTGCTGTAAGCAATATGAATATTCCAACCCCAAAATATCATTGCCAAGTAATAAGTCGAGAGCATACTGTGTGTGTTCAGTTATGTTAATGATTGATGATGATGATGATGATTTTATTTCTAGCAGTTCTAGACTGCTTCCAACTATCCTAGATGAAATGAATCCCCGCAAGACATTAGAGGTCAGGGCAGCTAGGTGGTGCAGTGAATAGAGTACTGGCTCTGGAGTCAGGAGGACCTGAGTTCAAATCTGGCCTCAGACACTTGACATTTACTAGTGGTGTGACCTTACGCAAGTCACTTAACCCCAATTGCCTTGCTGTCCCCTCTCCAAAAAAAAAAAGAAAGAAAAACGACATTAGAGGGCAGTTATGTGGTACTGTGGATAGAGTGCTGGGCCTGGAGTTAGGGAGTTCAAATCTGGCCTCAGACAGTTACCACCTGTATGAACTTCAGCAAGTCACTTAACTCTGTTTCGGCCTCAGTTCCTCATCTGTAAAATGGGATGGAGAGAGAAATGCAAACCACTCCAGTATTGTGACATGAGTCTAGAAAGCTTATAGAATGCAGATCTGTAGGACCAAGTTTGTCTGATGGCCAAGAAATCTGAGGAATCAACCCCAAATGCATAATCTCTCTGAGAAGTCCCAATCTCTTATAACTTTAATGAATTTAGTTGATTTCTTTTAAAATCTAGCCCACTTGCCTTAACATGGACATGAGTTTGTAACTCCATCTAGAATATTAATATATTGTTGTTGAGTTATTTCAGTCATGTCTGACTCTCCATGACTCTACTTGGGCTTTCTTGGCAAAGGTATTAACATGGTTTGCCATTTTCTTCTCTGCCTTGTTTTACAGATGAGGAACTGAGGCAAACAGGGTTAAATGACTTCCCCACAAAGTCACACACCCAGTAAGTGTCTAAGGCAGGATCTGAACTCAGGTCTTCCTGACTCCAGGTCAGGCACTCTATCTGCTGCACCACCTAGCAGCCCTCTAATGTCTTGCAGGGATTTATTAGAGGATGTTTCATCTAGAACAGTTGAGTTTCTCAGCTAAAGGTCAACAGATTACTTTTAGTCAACTCTAGACTTCTACTCTTGGTAGGGAAGAGACCCACATTATTCAGGAACTCATTTGAGACTAAACATTTGCTCTGAGTTCCTTCCCCTTTTATCTTCCCCCACTCCCATCATATTTGTCCTTGGGTTGAAGATGAACAGCAAGGACATGGACAAGAGTCACATGACAATAATTAAAGGTGGATATGCTGCAGTCTGTATCATTGGAAAGAGTAAAAAGATTGGTTAGTTGACACATCTCTTGAGATTAAAAGTTGATATAAGAACCTAAAATTTTTTTTAAACGAAGTATCTTCTTTCTATACTTTTTTAATTAAAACATATGATATGCTGTACAAACAAACGCAAAATGTACCTTGTGATTCCCAGATGCTCTTGTTGGTACTGTGGCCAATTCTGGGAACTTGGGCAGGTGAAATAACTGATATGAGTCTTAAATTCTTTTCTACATTGGAGAGCCAAGTAGTTTGTCCTCTGCTTACTGACAATTGCTCTTTGGAGATATTTCTATTGTGTGGATTGCATCTTTTCATCTTTCTCTTTTGACCCGACTACCTTATAGTCATTTGACACAGCTTTGGATTATCATTTATTAGCTCTTTATAACAATCTACTCCCAGTTTTTGAATATTTAGCTCTCTTAGTTGGGCTCATCATTCAATAATTACTTATATCTCATTAAAGAAAACTGAATTGTAGTGAACTACCTTTGACCATTCTTTGCACCTTTACTACTCACTTTTAGTCCATTTTCTATAATATATGAAATAGTTTTCATTAAAAGAATCAAATTGTTGCAATGCACTAAATGAAAGTATCACATAAAAAAACACCTATTTGTTCATAAGCCCTAGGAGCAGCTCATAAAATTGATACCAAACCTAACAGTTATATAACGTAGGAACTTGATTTGCAGGTTCCTGTATTTGGAATTCTGATTTGCACCATTCACGTACTTACAAGCATGAATACCTGTAGGCAGCTAGTATGACATCAAGAAATATATAGCTTACATTTATATAGAGCTTAATAGTTCAGTGAGTACTTTATAAGAACTCTGCAAAGTAGGTAGTATATTATTATGCACATTTTACAGATGTGGAAATTCAGACTCAAAGAAGTAAAGTGATTTGACCAAAGTCTTACAAACAGTAAATGACAGAGTGGGTACTTGAGTCCAGTTGTTCCTGCCTTCAAATTCAATGCTCTTGATAAAATATGACACTACTTCCCAGGAAGATACACTTACCTCACCTTTGAACACTTGGTATAGTTTGGGCAGCTAGATGGCACAATGGATAGATCGCTAGGCCTCTGATCTCAGTTACTAGCTGTGTGACCCTGGGCAAGTCACTTAACCCTATCCGCCTCAGTTTCTTTATCTGTAGAAACTTTATCTGGAGAAGGAAATGGTGACTCACTCCAGTATCTTTGCTAAGAAATCCTCAAATGGGGTCACAAAGAATCAGGCACAACCAAAACAATAATGATAGTTCAGTACATAACAGAGGACATCATTTTGTTTTTTTCATTCCAGAGAATCTTTCAATATATCCGGTCTCAAAGGAAGAATGTTTGAAGATGAAGAGACATCTGTCTTGCTGATTAGACTCATTTTTATATGGAAACAGGGGAAGGCTGAATCTATACAAGTTAATTGCATCTATGTCCTTGTTACATATCTTTGGTATATTAGGGCTAAGTAAATCTCCTTTCTTTAATTATTCAATGACCTACAAATGCTTCATTTATCCCTAAATCAAACTTCAACTAATAGGACATGAGTAGTAGTCCTGGGAAGCATTATTTCTTTTGTAGTTCCTTTTCATAGCTTGAAATTCGATGATATATGAATTCCAAACTTTACTAAGTAACTTCAAAACACATGCTGATTTTATTACATTTTCTTATCATTCCTTTCCCCTTAGTGCACCATTTAGTAACTGACACAATAGCATGTGTTTACTATGACTCTCAAGGACTTATTGTCTTTTGTGGCTCTTGTCTATTGCTTTGGACCCATAGTTTTTTCCTGTAGTTAGCTAGGGGCTCCTTTACTGCCCTGGACTGCAGTGGTACCTGAACTCTAGCCATAGGAACATTAGAACACAATGACAGAAGCTGGAAGTGCCATGAATAAGCCCAATAGTAATGTGCTCTTAATTCTGAATGTGGTGCAGCGTAGGCGGAGGGACTTTCCCAGACTGGACCCCACCTGACTGTGATTATTCTAATTCAACTACCCTTTAGCACATATCTTTACTTTGTGGTCCATAGATGAAACTGGCATAAAGAAAGTCTAAAACTTTTCAAGCCTATTATAATTATTGGCTCAGACTTCAGATAAGAACAAACACAAAGCCTGCCATCTTTCTCTGACTACACTAGCTAATCAAAACCAAATTCTCACAAGGACCTTCAAAAGGTTCTTTGTTTCTTTCATTTATTTATTGCAAGTATAGATAATATCACATATGCATCCATAATAAATGTCTTTCAAAGTTTGTGAGTGTTTCATTTTAAAATGACATTTGGAAAGGATTGATTGAATTGTTTATAGGTAAACTATTTTTGATATAAGAGATAGGCCTAAATCATGAGGTATTTACACTTCTGTGGTATGTGTTCCTGCACACTAAATCTCTATGTGTCTGTTCTTTCTCTCGTCATTATATTTGTTCTAAGATGGCAATGATCATAGCTATGACTGCATTTTCTCCTTAGTAGTGCTTATACTGACTCTAACTGCCTGAAATATGGCAGGCCAACACTCTGGTAAAACTAGGAATCAGGCAAAATTTGTCTTTAAAACTTGTTTTTTTTTTTCTGTTGGATACTTCCTATTCTGTTATATTAGTCTCCCACTTATGAAAATATGCTTTCAGGAATGAATCTATTGTCATCATTTAACTAGGGATAAGTTTGTCAATGTTTTATTTCTCCCAGGAATACTTCCCTTTTAATATTTATGTCTCACTCTGGAATGAAACACCTTGTCCCCTATTAAATGAGTGCTGGACAACAATGAAGATATAAGGGAAGCAAATTTTAAGGACCCGGTGACTCTGAAATGACACCATGTTTACCTCTGTATTCACCATTTATATGTAAGATTGAACCTAATTCTAGTTCATATTCATGCTGAACGTAGCATGAAAAAGAACATAGAATCTAGAATCAGATGTTGAAACTAAATCTCCAGCTGCCTCCTTTAATCTGTGTGATCTGTGGGGGAAGGGAATAAGCATTTATTAAGTACTTACTATGGGCCAGGCACTGTGATAATTACTTTTTGAAAAATATTATCTTTGATGCTCATAAGAACCCTGTGAGGTAAGTGCTAATATTATCCCCATTTTACAGTTGAGAAAACTGAGTGAATCAGAGGGTGACGTGCTCGGGGTCATATGGTATTTGTGGCCAAATTTGAACTCAGGACATCTTGAATTCCTGCACCACCTCTGTATTTCCTATGGGAAATCATTTAAATTGTTTGGGCCTTAAAAGTGTTCTCACCTGTACAATGACAGAGTTGGTATATAATGATCTCTAAGATCCCTTCCAGCTCTAAATCTTTTGACCTTCTAAGATTCAGGATTTATTGCTGCGTGCTGAGATCAAAGTTGTTTTGGGCGATTACTTAGAAGTCAACTGGAGGGTAGTTTTTGGGCATCACCACTTTAAGCTTCAATGGGTTTTCTCCCAGAACAGAGGCAATAGAAGAAAATAGGCTCCTGGTTTAGCTCTTTCTATATGTTTTGAATAATGATTCCTTTGTCAAAAGCTAATTGGTGTTAATTGATTAATTAATACCAAGGGCAGATTAACTGGTCAAATTGATATTGGGGCATTAATCATGGTTGCTCCATGCTGTACTGAACACTGGAGGGGGTTCATTTGTGAAAGTACTAGAAAGAGACCTCCAACCATTCAACGTTACTCTTTAATGTCAGAAAGAAGTAGTATTGCTCTCCCAGTCTGTGTGGGGTTGGGAAATGAACTTCACAGCTTATTGCTACATGTATAAATTGGTTAGGGAAGATGTGGTACTTCAGATCCTTTAATGCCATAAGGAGAGCCAAGAAAGAATAAAAAATAATATAGTCCTTGAATCAGAGAATAAACCATTAGAAGAGATATAAATGGAAGAAAATAATGAAACAGGTGATAAAAGAGCAAAGAAGAACCTTTTAAGATAAAGATTGTTACAAAGGAATTAACAGGGGGCAGAGCCAAGATGGCAGCTGGAAAGCAGGGACTAGCATGAACTCCCTGCCAAGTCCCCCCAAAAATCTAAAAAAATGGAGCTGAACAAATTCTAGAACTGCAGAATCCACAAAATAGCAGAGGGAAGCAGGGCTCCAGCCCAGGACAGCCTGGATGGTTGCTGGGTGAGGTCTAT
>CM053622.1:513536647-513582699 GCA_028646595.1 Phalanger gymnotis
GGAACTCAAAGTTTTAAAAACAGATGTTCAAAAACAAAAAAAAAATGTTTTTGCGTGCAGCTAGAAAATAAGATACACAGGCAAAGGGGTGTAGAAATTTATCTTGCCCTACAAGAAAGGAAGGGAAAAGGGGATGGGAGGGGGGTGGAGTGACAGAAGCGAGGGCTGACTGGGGAATGGGGCAACCAGAATATACACCATCTTGGAATTGGGGGGAGGGTAGAAATGGGGAGAAAATTAGTAATTCAAACTCTTGTGAAAATCATTGCTGAAAACTAAATATATTAAATAAATTAAATAAATTAATTTTAAAAGAAGAAAAAAAAGAACTTACAATAAGATGTTGTTAAAAAGGAACTAACAAAGGAACTAAATAATTATTTAGGGTTGAGAGTGGGAGAGATTTTGAACTATTTTTTTTTTTGGAATCGTGAAAGGAAAAAGAAGGGGAAGGAAGATAACTAAAGAAAGAAAAGAAGGAATGATAAATCAGCAAGTTAAATCAAACCTTTGAAGTAGGAAAAAAACAATGTCTTGGGTTTTGTTTTGCCCAGGCCAAAGACCCAAAGGGGTTAATGAGGGGTTAATGTTCTTAAAGGATTTAAATCACATTCAGGGCACTTAACCAGGGAAATAGAGAAAGGCAATATGCTAAATACACTAAGAAAAGAAGAAAACAAGCATTTATTAAATGTCTGCTCTAAACTTTATTCCTAAAGGTTGTCTTCCACTCACCATCAAAGTCACTAATTTCCCTAGTTGGGAGTTTGGCTATTCCATAAGGCAAAGGAGCTTGGATTACAACCAAGGATCAACTACTCAGAAAAATTGTGCATAATCTTTCAGGCAAAGAGATGGACATTCAATGAAATAGGGGACTTCCAGACCTTCCTGATGAAAGGACCAGAACTCAAGGGAAAATATGATCTTCAAATATGCCTCAAGAGAGGCATAAAAAGGCAAAGAGGAAAGATAAAACAACAACAACAGGTTATTCGGTAAAGATAACTGTTTTCATTCCTACATGAGAAGATGATACTCATAACTCTTGAGAACTGTATCTTTATTATGACATACCAAATAAGAAGGTAGTAGAAAAAAGGGAATTTGTTTCATACATGATTTATATATGAAACAATCTTTTTCTTTTCTGTCGTATATCTTCCCTTATTCTTCCCTCACCACTAATCCCTTCCTTTCTTTTTTAATCTATGTTCCTTTCTCCAACATTCAAGTTTGTTTTGCCTGTCACAATTCCTCAATTTTCCCTGCCCTTCACTTTAGGTTTCCTTCTCTCTCTCTATTATTCATGTTCTTTTCTATTTCCCTTTTTAGTTCAATATATTTCAGTACCACGCTATCTCTGCATTGTGTAATTTTGTTCAACCTTCCTTTATTTAATTCTGGTGAAAGTGATCTTTGTGAAGCACCTATTCTCCCACTCCTTCCTCTATTGTTTTATACTTCTATCATAATGTATTCATAATTTTATTCACCTCTATTTTATGATCCTAATTTCCCTACATTTTCTCCTTATTTCTATCTCATTATATTTCCCTGTTCCTCTTATTTTCATGTTTTCCTATGGTCATCAGAAACAGAACAAAATCACCCATAGACCCCCTATAGTTTTTTACCTTTATGGCCCTTAAAGATATTATGGTTCAGAGAAAGCACTTATTCGTCTTAGTATTTACATTCAATTGTTAGCTGAAATTTTCCCCCATCTGTTCTAAAGTATCAATTCAACTTTCCATTGTTTCTTCCCTAGTTATTTCATTTTGTATCTTTTATTTCATTTCCTTCTATATATTTTTGTAATGTTTGTGTTCTGGACATTTGTTTTCTTTCAGTACTTTATTTGAATTGATAGAGTCACTAACTTCTTTAGAGTTTACTTCTTGGGTATCTTTCAAACCAAGTTGTTTCCTCAGAATTTGGAGTTTTCCTTGGTTTGCTCATCTTATCAGCCTCGTTATCTAGGTTGGATAGCTGTATTTGGGTAATGCTTTGTAACTAAATGGCATGGGCAGGACCTTCCTGGTTGTGAGTGTGGTGACTAAGACTAGATCCCAACTTCAAGGAGCTCTGGGGATGCTTCAGTACTGGACTCTATTTTGGTACTGCTTTTTGACTCATGGCCTTGTGATGAACCCCAGCATTAGGCTATGACTTCTCCCTTTCATGCTGGACTCAGAGCCTACTCTGGGCAAGCTGAATTTTAGAAACAGTTGGATCTGTCCTTTGCTAGGACCTTTTCTCTATCACTGGCCTCAAAATAGCTGGGGCTACACTGGCCCCCTTGTGGAGATTCTTGGGATTGATCTCTCCCACTGGAACTTTGCAGCCCTTAATTTAATGGATAGCCTGATCTGGTCTTTTTCTACTACATTTCTCCAACCTCTGGATCCAGAGCTACTGTTAGTCTAGTGGGTTCTTCTTGGAGTTCCCCCACTCCAAACTCCTTACTGCACTTCAGACTATGTTGTACCTACCCTTGTCTCCTCAAGGTTCTGGGGATTTCCTGTGGATCCCTGGAATTGGATGAAGTCTTTAGATTATGCTTATTATTTCTTTTTAGGTTAGTGGATTTCCAGTCCTCATTGATCACTTAAATCAAAGAAAATCAAGCAAAAAAAGAGTTATAGACTAATATCATTAATGAATTGGGTTCCAAATTAAGCCAATCCTGGCTAAAATCCTATAATAATTTATTTAAAAACAAAACATTTATTCAGGTTAACTTAGATTTAAATCAGGAATTCAAGATTTGGAAAATAGTAGTAGAATGAAAGCATATAGAAAAAGCTTTTGACAAAGGAAAACGCTCATTTAAAGTCACAGAAATAGTCCAGTAGAATTTATTAAGCACTTATTATATTCTAGATACAGCTAAGTGCTAAGAATGCAAAAAAAGCATATAGAGAGGAGCAAGACATAAAGTGCTTTAACGTCCGAAAAAAAAGAGTTTATATTTGCTCTTGTAGATAACAGTGATCTACTGGAGTTTATTGGAGATGGGGGTGGAGTTGACTTGGTCAGACTTCTGCTTTAGGAAGACATTTTTCTGGAGGATGAATTGAACAGGGGAGAGATTTGAGGCGGGGAGATCAACAAGAAGGCTGCACAATGGTCTAGGTATGAGATCACAAAGTACTGGTTTAGGGTCATGGAGATATCAAAGAAAAGAAATGTTATGAAGGGTAAAAAAGAAAGGACTTGATAAGTGATTGCACATGGGGAATGAGAGAAGGAGAAAGGAGTCAAGGATAAAGCCTATATTGGGAGGCTGGGTGACTAGAAATATGATTGTACCCACAGTAATAGGAAAGTTATGGAGAAGGGAGAGTTTTGGGAAAGATAATGAATTGAGTTTTGGAAATGTTGAATTTAAGATGCCTACAGGACATCCAAACTATTTGGACAAATGGGTGAAGAAAAAGTCCTACCACTTTCCTTTTATGACACACATTGTGGAAATCAAGAGAGAGGTTTGGACTAACTAGGTAGATATAAGAATCATTTTCACAGAAAAGATAATTGAAACCAACAGAGGGGAACTAATGATATCATTAAGTGAAATAATATAGACAGAGTAGAAAAGAGGAATCAAGATTAGCAGCTATGATGTGGATAAAGATAAAGTAAAGAAGATGGAAGGAGCGATCATATGATTAGGAGGAGAATGAAGAGAAAATAATGTCATAAAAACCTAGAGAAAAAATAGTATTAATGAGAAAAGGGGGATCAACAGCATCAGAGGCTATAGAGAAGCCAAATAGTATGATGACTGAGAAAAACCCATTGGATCTGTCAGTTAAAAGACTTAGTCACTTTGGAGAGAGTGAATGATGAGGTCAGAAACAAGACTGCAAAGAGTTAAGAAGAGAGCAGGATGAAAGAAACTGAAGATGCCTGTTGTATTTTTTTAAAAAAAGACATAAAAGGCTTACACACCCCCCCACCTCCACCCCCACCTCCACATACACAAAGTACCTATAGAAGGGTCATATCTAACATTATATGCAATGGGGCTACACGAGAAACTTTCCCAATGGATATACAAATGAAACAACTATATTCTCTTTCCCTGCAGAGGGCGCTGTCCAGCAGCAGGCTCTAGATCTGAGTTTGGTCTGGGCCTGCCAGGTGAAGGCTCTCTTCTGGATTTCCTGGGTAGGGGCAGTGAGGAGAGGGGCAATGGTGGTGGTGGGGATTTGGGAGGTGGTAAACCAGCAGATAGTTTTGGTTGGTGGTGGGTTCTAAATAATAATTACTTTGCCCATGTTGTTATTGTTTGCCCTTTGTTCTTGAAGAGGACCATGACATCCAGGAGGTGATGCCATGCCGTGCAAGTGAATTGGATTTAAGTGAGGGAGGGCTGTGCAAAGTCACCAGCCTCACTTTCTCCTCCAGAGCCATCTGGGTCCAATGGCAACATGTTGATAAGGACAACTAGAGATGGTCCTGGATGCAGTGGGAGACTTTGTCCTTTTTAAGCTAATAAGGTCTTTAACAGGTCTCAGCTTGACTGAGGCAATGTCCATTTAGTGATTAAAGTTAGGTAAAAAATGAGGCAGAAAAATGGCCTCTTTCTCTGGTACAAAAAAATCAGTCTGGGAGGGGACAACTCCCAGGGTTTCTGGCCAAAACAGAAACAATTGCTATTTACATTCTGAACCAGTCAGGGTCCACACAATGACCAAGTAGGCCTGGCCTGGGACCTACTGTTGGTCAATCAATGAGAGCCAGAGTGATTTGAGTTTAAGACTTAGTCCTTAAGAAAAAAATTTCAGCCAGCAAAATGTACATGTCTTTTGGGCAGAGCACGAACAAGTAAGGGTATGATACCCTATGTGGACAGAGGGAAGGGAAAGACAGAAGGAAAGAAAGACAGAAAGATAGGAAGGAAGAAAGGAAGTAAGAAAGGAGGGAATGAGGGAAGGAAGAAAGGAGGGAAGGGACCTGTGTTGCCCAACTAGTCAGTTACAGTTAGGTCCCCAGAGGGTAAGTTCCTTTTCTACTCACTGAGGCTGTTGTCTGTCCTTTGTTCCTGAAGAGGAATATGATAACAGGGAGGTGATGTAGCTATTCACCAAGGAGCTATCTCCTCCAAATCTCCTAAATACACATATGCAAACATAAACTTCGGAAAGGCTTGTAAGTTATGTGTTAGGCTTTATAGTTACTTTTGACCTCATTTTACTGTTAAGAAGGATTCCTGCATGGGGTGGAGCCATATGTCCCCACTTCTAATGTCCTCACTTATCCTAAGATTTTGTGATTTTAAACATAATTTTGAACATGGGTATCGCATATGCAAAAATAAAAGTAAGATTATGAATTCAAATTGTTTAAGGAAATGTTACATATTAGATTTGACTTTTTTGTTATTGTTTATATCTACGGAGTGAGGGCATTAAAGTAGGAATATAGCTGTAATATTCTAATGACTGATTCTGAATGCAACATTAATTATCCAAATTTTCCAAGAACTAAGTAGAACTTTTCTTTTGCTCTCCTTTCCTTAATAGCTGAGACTTTTAGCAGTCATCGTTCTTCAGATGTTATACTACCTACTTTCAAATTGCTTTCTCCTTATTTCCTTTTATTAACTATTGCTTGGGAAATTTAATTTCTCTCTGGGTTTGTTGTTGTTTCAGTCTTTTTTTTCAGTCACGTCCAACTCTTTGTAACCTCATGTAGGGTTTTCTTGGCAAAGATATGGAATAATTTGCCATTTTCTTCTCCAGCTCATTTTACAGATGAAGGAAACTGAAGCAGACAAAGGTTAAGTGACTCACCAAGGGTCACCCAGCCAGTAAGTGTTTGAGGCCAGATTTGAATTTAGAAAAAAGTCTTCCTGATTTCAAGCCCAGTGCTCTATCCATTGTACCACCTAGATGCCCTTTCTGTTGGTAGTTTGATATTATTTTATTTTTTTTTGTCAAATATCTTGTCTAAACCTGTTGCTATTTCAGATATACTCAGCAAATGTATCACTTTAAAGTTTTTTTTCACCTTGTGTCCTTTCTTTTGTATTCTTTGTTTCATTCAATTTTCATTTTCTCTTTTGCTGTTTTTTTTTAAATTTCCTCTTTTGTTGTAGGGAACTTGGTAAATATCACCAAACACGAACAGTTGACAGTACAGAAGAGAGGATAAAAATGAGATTGTATATAAATCTATGAATCTCCACATCATAGATCTTGTACTTCCTGTATGTGTGTATTTCAAAGTTGATATGGTACTTCTAGAGAACCCTGCTTATCTATATCCTCTTCTGAATTTCTTTTTGTGCTCTTCTATTTACTTTTAAATGATTCCTTGATGTTCTTTTCATTACTTTCTCTTATCACACTCAGTCACATCCCTTGCCCCCAATTAATAGAGCCTTTCTATATAACAAATAAGCATAATCATGAAAAAATAAATCCACCTGTTGGATGCTCTGAAAAGGTCTGATTCATTTTGGACCTCTAGGCCATTACCTCTGGGCCAGGCAATGCTAAGCAGGATTCATCATCATTCTTCTGCAATTGTGATTAATCTTTGTTGATCATAGCCTTTCACAGTTGTTTTCCTTTGTATTGCAGTAGTCATTGTATAACTTGTTCTCTTGGTTTTGCCCTCTTCACTCTATATCATTTTACAGAAGTCCCCACTCCCCTCGCCTCACCCAGGTTTCACTGAACCCGTCTCTCTCAACATTTCTTATGGTTCAATAACATTCCTTTACAATAATATGCCATAATTTGTTCAATCATTTCCCAAGCTGACTGGTACCCACTTTGCTTCCTGTTCTTGCTACAACAAAAAGTGCTTGTCTAAATATTTTTATAAAGGCATGTCCTTTCCTTATTTTATTGATTATCTTTGGGTATATAAGTTTAGAAGTGGTATTATTTAGTTAAAGGATAAATACCTTTCAGTGACTTTTCTGGATATAGTACCACATTGCTTTCCAGAATGGCTACCAATTCACATTTCCATCAGAAGTGCATTAGTATTCTCTTCCTCACGCATTCCCCATTTTTTGCCCTTCTGCAGTTAGAGAAAATTCATCTTAAAGTAGTACTAAAGAAATAGAAATTTTTAAAAAAGAAATATGCATAAAAATATGACAAATAAATGGGAAAACAATAGCTCTCTATCCATTGTCTAATAGGCGAGGCAACTGTGGCATAGGAATACATCACTGCATTGTAAGAAATGATTAATATGAAGAGTTATTGGAAGATACAAAAAGATGTAGAATGAAATGAATAAAACAAGGAAAACAATATATAAAATAACTACAACATTGTTAAAAACCCATAAAACTGAAAATGAATGCTATATAATTATTATTACTAAGCTTGTCCTTGATAAAGAGCTGGAAAATGCACTTACCTCCTTTCTTTGCAAAGATATGTAATTAGAAGAGTAGAACGTTGTATGTACTTTCAGGCATGGTAAATGTGTTGGTTTGTTTTGCTGAAATGATTTTTCTGTTCATTTTAATTCTTTGTTATAGTCATAAATGGGGTGATAGAAAGTTACCAGTAAAGATAGTATAAAAAATAATGCTTATAATCATATAATGCTTATAATCATTTTACCATTACATTTTCCACGCTTCTTATTCTTATTCTTTAATGATCTGAAGCATCATTGTAATAAGTCAACTAAGCCATTTTGCTACCTGTAATCATCTCACAAGCTCACAGCTATCTTGGATTGGTTTATTCTATCACTGAACTTTGTTTAACATAGAATATGAAAATAGTCTCAACATTCAAGTTGAAGTTGAATTAAATGAAAAATCAATAGTTGGAACTTTTTTATGCCAAATAATTTGAGACCTTAATGCCAAATCTAAAATCAAAAAGGATGAGATTCTGTTCAACCTTGTTTACCATATTGGTTATACCAACCAACCTTATTTACCTTATCAACTGAATCCTTATTTAACTATCACCTGCTGAAAAGTGACAAATGTCTGCACACACACACACACACACACACACACACGCGTTTTCAACTGCCATTGTTTTTAAAGCTTCTTGGCTGCTGTGAATGTCTAGTGACTACTGTGCAACAAGTTAGGCAGCAAGGGATGTGTTGACAGACTGGATGTCTGCTTTATCTCAGAGTGTCTGATGTGGCTTCTGTGTCAGACACAGGGCAGACAGTGAAAGGCGGGGAGGAAATTGGCACAAAGACAAAAGGAGGCTGGGAAAGGATGGCTAGAGAACTTTGTTGGAGAAGGAGGAACTGTAATAACTTCAGCTGTCAGTGTGAGTTTTAGGAAATGAAGTAGGTAAAATTATGAGCCGGAAATACATTTCTTTTTGAGATTTTTGAAACCTTCCATGTTAAGGAATTAGATATTTGGATTTGTGTTTTTATATGGGCTTCTTTTCCCTCTGGTAGTGGAAAATTTGTAGATTTACAAGAATGAAAATTTATTTGCCACAGTTGAATTATAAATTTGTGGCATATAGGAATATATGAAGAAACCAATGATTTCTTGTTAAAATTTATGGTAAAAAGGCAATTACCAACATCTGTAGGCAGCAATAATGACTTCTTCTTCTAAATCTTAGCTTCTGGATTTTTATGGTGCTTATTTTCTTCTACTATTCATTTAAGACATAGTCTATGTCATCTTATAAAGTTATTCATCTTCTTAAGTGCACTTCCCAACAGTTAAGATTACGTGGTTCTTGAGAAGGACTCACATCAATATGCTCTCCTATCAGTCTATTCTTGGGACATTTGATGTCAGTCAAAAAAACATTATTATAGAAAAAAAATTCTTCCCATTTTGTTCATTGGGATTCAGTAGAGATGCTCCCCAGATAGTACCTTATCCTTCCATTTATTTTTCTTTTATATTTAATATTCTAAAAGCTATTGCACAAGTGGGGAAAATAATTAATTAAAACATTCTTGAAAGTTTGTTCATCATTTGTAGAGACATAGAAAGGATGATTGGCACAAATCAGTAACAGATAGGATGACAGGGATGATATATATTGCATCCTGTACCCATACTATTTGATTTCTTTTGCTAGGTCTCCATATTTGGAAAATGTTTTTATTCCTTAGAGCTTGGGGATTCACGATTATTTAGTATGGAGACAACTATTGAAAACATTGTTTTCATCAATGAGAATCTCGAACCCCATTGAATAAGATGAATGACTTTTTATAGTAGTAGTAGTAAGTAGCATGTAGTGGTGGTGGTGGTAGTAGTGGTGGTGCTGGCAGTGGTGGTAGTAGTAATAGTAATAGTAGAAGTAATATAATCTTCTCATATTGGAATGTAAACTTTATTGAGTCCCTTTTTATTATTCTTTCATGTTTACCTTTTTATGCTGCTCTTGAATCTTCTGTTTGAATGTTGATTTTCTGTTCAGCTCTGGTCTTTTCATCAGGAATGCTTGAAAGTCCCCCATTTCATTAAATATCTTTCCCTTGAAGGATTCTACTCAGTTTTGCTGAATAGATTATTCTTGGTTATAATCCTAGCTCATTTGCCTTCTCGATATCATATTCTAAGATGTATGCTTCTTTAAGGTGGAAGCTGAAAAATATTGGGTCATACCGATTGTGGCTCCATGATATTTGAATATTTTTTTTTCTGGATGACTGCAATATTTTGTTGTAAACATGGGAGTTCTCATTTTGGGATATCTTTCAGGTAGTGATTTGAGGATTTTTTTTAATTCTTATTTTACCCTCTGGATCTAAGATATTATGTCATTTCCTTGATAATTTGTTAAACTGTGATGTCAAGGCTTTTTAAAAAATCAAGACTTTCATATAGTACAATAATTTTTAAATTGTTTCTCCTCAATCTATTTTCCAGGTCAGTCATTTTTCCAGTGAGATATTTAGCATTTTTTCCTATTTTTTCATTCCTTTGACTTTGTTTTGTTGTTTCTTGCTGTCTTATGTAGTAATTAGCCTCCAATTACCCAATTTTAATTTTTAAGGAATTATTTCCTTTAACACCCTTTTGTGTCTTTTCCCCCATTTAGCCTATTCTGTTTTTTAAGGAGTTTTTTCAGTAAATTTTTGTGCCTCTATTACCATTAGGCCAGTTTTATTTTTTAAGGTGTTATTTTATTCAGGGGTGTGTGTGTGTGTGTGTGTGTGTGTGTGTGTGTGTGCGTGTGTGTGTGTTTGTGTATGTGTGTGTGCGCGTGCGCGTGTGCCTCTTTTGCCAAGCTGTTAATTCTCTTTTCATAATTGTCTTGCATCACTCTCATTTTCTTCCCTGACTTTTCCTCTACTACTCTCATCTTTTTCTTTAACTGTTTCATGAAATCTCATTTGGCTTTTGTCCAACTAGTATTTTTTTTCTTTTAGGCTTTGGTTGTAGCTGTTTTCACATTCTTATTTTCTTCTGAGTTTGTGTCCTTGGTCTTCCTTGCCTATGGTAAATTCTTTTGTTGTTGTTGTTTGCTCATTTTTCCAGCCTATTTCTTGACTTTGAACTTTCTGTTAAAGTTGAGATCTGCTCACTTGAGGAAAGAAACTTTTCTTATGCTGCTGTTTTCAGAGTCACTTCTTGGAGTTTTTCAAGTTTTCAGTGCTTTTAAGATGATATAGTCTGATGAGAGATGTGGTCCATGCTCTTCTGGTCTCTGATATGCTCTTTACCCAGGAAGGACACCTCCTCCCCTATATAGCCACAAGTGCTAGCACTCCTCAGCCCTGGAACTGTGATCTGGATCCCTGCTCCCTTGTGCCTAACCAGAAGCATTTGTATCCACCCTAGAACTGTGACCTAGAACTACTTAGGGGAAATAGTGTTTCTAAATAGTGCCAGCTTTCCCCAGTGTCAGAAAAATGCTTCTGTAATCTCTTTCTGACCAGTTTTCTGATCTCCTTATCATATCTGGGCTAAGAGTATCTGAAGCTGCTTCTTCTGCAGTGGCCTCCAAGGCCCACTACTGTTGCTGATGCTGGGCTCTGGGCCACTTCCTACCACAATCACAGATCTCTCCTATCTTAGGTTAAGAAAATATCTCACTCTGACCTTTGGTTGGCTCTGCTGCTCCAAAATTTTATTTGAGTAGTTATTTTAAAGGTTTTTTGGCAGAGAATGTTGGGAGAATTCTGCTGAGTTGCTGCCTGTAGTCTGCCCTCTTTGCCTTGCCTATCAAAACCCTAGTACTCTTTATCTGCACCATGACCACCAATCCTTTGATGTCTCAATTCTCTTGCAGTCCATCTCTCCTACCCTACCCACTCTGTCTTATTCAAATCTCCTCTAGCCCACTTATCATATCACCAATTATGCACTGCCCAGCCTTGGATCACTCTCATCATGTGTTGCCTTTGCTCCTACATACATGAATGAGTGAAGGTGGAAAAAAATCACATAAGAATTCTGACTTGGGTCTATTACAAATTTTTCACAATCAACTGGGCCCTCACTATTGCAATGCAATCCTTCTAAACTTGCCTTATCAACTATTCCACTCATCAATATGACTCTTTCAAATCTTTTCATCCCTCCTCAAATTTCCCATTCCCCCCCACCCATTCCCATTCCTTAAGTTGAAAACTTTGCCTCATATTTTACAGAAAAGTTGAGGCCATTTGCTATGAGATCCCTCTATTCCTCATTTTACATCGTTTGTATGCCTTCTGTCATTATCTCCTCTTTCAACTCTATTTCATATAAGATGGTCTTACTCCTTGCCAAGTCCAAACACTATGCCTGCTCAAGTGATCCCATTCTGCCATTTTTCTAACATTACTATAATCATTTATTACTGTGTCTTGTGTATCTAATAGATTCCACTGATCCACCATTCTATTTCTTAGCCACTACCAGATAATTTTGATAGTTACTGCTTTATAGTATAGTTTGAGATTTGGTACAACTAGTTCACATTCCTTCACATATATTTTCATTAATTTCTTTGATATTTTTGACATCAAGTTCTTCCAGATGAATTTTGTTATGATTTTTTTCTAGCTTTACATAATAATTTTTGGTGGTTTGATTGGTATAGCACTTAGCAAATTAATTTAGGTGGAATTATCATTTTTATTGTATTGTTTTGGCCTATCTGTGAACAGTTGATATTTTTCCAATTGTTTAAATCTGACTTTATTTGTGTGAAAAGTGTTTTGTAATTGTGTTCACATACTTCCTTAGTTTGTCTGACAGGTAGATTCCCAAGTATTTCATATTGTCTACAGTTATATTAAATGGAATTTTTCTTTCTATCTCTTGCTATTGGCCTTTGTTGGTTACATAGATAAATGTTGATAATTTATGTGGGTTTATTTTATATCCTGCACCTTGCTAAAGTTGTTAGTTATTTTGAGTAGTTTTTAGTTGATTTTCTAGAATTCTCTAAGTATACCATCAAATCATGTGCAAAAAGTGAAAGTTTGTTTACTCATTGCCTAGTCTAATTCATTCAATTTCTTTTCCTTCTCGTTGCTATAGCTAACATTTCTAGTACAATATTGAATAATATTAGTAATAATGGATATCTTTGCTTCACCCTGATCTTTTTGGGGAAACTTCTAGCTTATCCCCATTACAAATAATGCTAATAGTTTTATATAGATACTATTTATCATTTTAAAGAAAGCTCCATTTATGCATATGCTCTCTGGTTTTTTTTAAAATTTTATTTATTTCATTCTAAACTTAAGAAATAAAACAAGCATTTCTATAATATAATAAAATAGAAAGAAAGATTGAACATGAATTTGTGAATCTATGTACAACTTGCTATTCCTTTCATATATATGATAAATTTATTGTATAACTTTCCTTTTTAAATTAATTAATATTTTCCCTTTTTCCCCTCCCCATCCTACCTGAGAGAAGGCTACCATTAGACACAAGTGTGTGTGTGTGTGTGTGTGTTGTATATGCACTTCTATTTATTAGTTCTCTGTATGTAGATAGTATCTTCCTTCATATGTCCTTTGTGATTAATTTGGGTATTTATAATAGTCAAGATGACTTAGTCACTCAAAGTTGTTTTTAAAACAATATGGTTGTTTACTGCATACAATGTGCTCTTGGTTCTATTCATTTTTCTCTTCATTATTTTCTGCAACTCTATCCATGTTTTTTCTAAGATTATTTAGCTCATCATTTCTTATAGCACAGCAGTATTTCATCACAATCATATACCACAAGTTGTTCAGCCATTCCACAATTGATGGGTTTCCCTGCAATTTGTAGTTCTTTGCCACCACAAAGAGAGCTGCTGCAAATATTTTAGAATGTTTGTGTGTATACACATGTATGTATAAACACACACATACACACACACATATGTGTGTATATATATGTATATTACATATACACACACACACACACATATATATATGTATTCATCTTGGGAAATAGACATAGTAGTGGTATTGCTGAATCAAAGGGTATTGGCCATTTAGTAAATGTTTGGGCATAATTCCAGGTTGTTCTCCAAAATGATTGGATCAGTTCACAGTTCTACGAATAATTAACAGTTCCGATTTTTCCACATCCCCTCCAACATTTGTTGCTTTCCTTTTCAATAATTTTAGCCAATCTGATAGGTGTAAAATGATATTTCAAAGTTGTTTTAATTTACATTTCTCCAATCAATAATGATTTAGAGAATTTTTTCATCTTACTGTAAATTGTTTTGATTTCTTCATCAGAAAACTGATGTTTATATTCTGAGATCGTTTATCAATTGGGGCATGACTCATATTCTTATAGATTCAATAAAGTTCTTTCTGTATTTGAGATATGAGACCTTTATATGAGAATCTATCTATAAATTTTCCCCTAATTTATTGTTTTCCTTTTGATCTTAGCAACAAATTTTTTATTTGTACAAACCTTTTTAATTTAATGTAATTGAAATTTCCATTTAATGTCTCACACTGCTCTTTATCTCTTATTTGTTCATAAATTGTTTGCTTTTCTATAAGCCTGATAGGTAATATAGTCCATGTTCTTGAAATTTTCTTCTAAGATCTCTCTTTATGTCTAGGACATGTATCCATTTGACTTTGTCTTGGTAAATGGTATAAGATACTGATCTATGCCAATTTCTTCCAGACTGCTTTCCAGTGTTCCCAACAATGTTTATTTTATTTTATTTTTAACTAAATAATGAATTTTTATCCTAAAACTCAAATTTTTACACTTGTCAAATTCAAGGTTACTATATTTATTAGCTGCTGTAAATTGCATTTATTCCTCTGATTCACTTTTCTATTTCTTAGTATAGTTTTGATAATTGCTGCTTTATAACATAGTTAAAGACCTGGTACAGCTAAACCTCCTTCCTTTACATTTTTTGTGAATTCTTTTGATATTCTTGACTTTTTGCTTTTCCAAATGGATTTTGTTATATTTTTTCTATTTCAATAAAATTTTTTTGATAATTTAATTGGGATGACATTGAATATATTAGATAATTTAGGTAGAATTGCCATTTTTATTATATTGGCCCTGCCTACCCATCAGCAATTCATCTTTCTCCAATTATTTAAATCTGTATATGTTTCATGAACTGATTTAGAGAATGGGACTTCCACTACAGTTTTCTTAAAGTGAACTCACCTAGCCTCCTTGTGGATTGACATTGGGAATACTATATTGCGCATATACTAAGGATAAAACTGTCATTGTTCATTCTTTTGTTACATGTGAGGAAATGATAAAAAAAATAATTTGGGCATCTATATGCTATAGCAAAACTATTCAAATCAATCAGTAAACATTTATTAAGTGCCTCTTATGTTCCAGGCATTGTGCCAAGCATTGGGGACACAAAAAGAGGTGAAGCACTGGCCCTTTCCTCAAGTAGCTTACAATCTAATTGGGGAGCTAACCAGGAAATACAGGTGTTTGTGTGTGTGCGTGTGTGCATGTGTGTGTGTGTGCAAACTTTATATAGAATAACTATGAAGCAATTAATAAAGAGAAGACACTAGAATTAGGAAGGATTAAGCTAGTCTTCTTGTAAAAGATAGGCTTTCAGTTGGGACTTTTAAAAAACCCAAGAGGCCAGTAGGCAAAGATGAGGAGGAAGAGCATTCAAGGCAGGGGGAGACTTATACGAGCCAAGATGGTGAAATAAGCGGGAAATAGCCTGAACTCTTCCCCAATTCATCTCCCGCAACTGCATTTATTGAGATAATCACATGATTGATTTTGCAAACATTTACATGATTTTTTTTCTTTTCAACTTAGTATCTGTTGAAGAATCTGTTAAAGACGATCATTTTAACTTGCTGCTGAGAGGGAACTTAGTCTGCATACAAGGACCTGAACTAATAGAACTCTGTCTCATTCTTGGTGACTTTTGAGTAAATAGGAAGAAATATTGGAGATCTCTTACAGGGAAGAAAGGAAGCATCAGTGACTGTGATATTCACTGCTGTCACTCCTTTTTCTTTCTATCTGGGGTGCCATGTGACTATAATATGGTCCCTCTTTTTTTCTAATTCTAATTTTCTAATTCTAATTCTAATTTCTAATAATTTTCTAATTCTAATGATTTTCTAATTCTAATTCTAATCTAATTTCTAATTCTAATTTCTAAGCTTTCCTGATCTTTGCTGACTATCCTAGATGGAAGAGATTAGAGGTCCAGCAACTAGAGTTCTTAGCTGAATTTGCTCGTAGCCATAGTAACCAAGCCCAGTGAGGAGCCACATCTACAGAGCATACTGTGCCACCTAGCCCAGCAGCAGATTGACTTGTACCCAAGACACCCTGTACTACAAGCAAAAAAAAAATAACATGTTCATTGGCTATGCCACATCTAGAAGTGAATTTGATGAGGACATATATACGTGTGTGTATGTGTAGATAGATAGATAGATAGATCTCTATTTAAAAAATTACCACTTTGTTTAAATATACTTTCTACAGAGAATGAAGTGGCAGAGGAGAAGGGGTTTCCAGTATCACGCATTTTGTAATTCAGTTCTTTCTATATCTTCTCAATAAATACCCCTCTGTAAATATTCATTGATGTTAATTGTTTAAATGATATTAAGGGCAGATCAGCTTGTTGAGTGATATTAGTGTAGTAATCCCTGGTTTAGTCTTATTGAAGATAAATTAAGTGGTAATGATATTGGGGGAAAATACATCGAATGGGATCTTGTGAAGGATAGTACCTAGAAAAAGACAACCTCCTCCCATCCATCAGAATTATGATCTAGAACCCTGAAGTTCTGAGCCTTGGTCTGGGAACCCAAGTAGCCAGTCTACGCAGTGATGGAAGAATGAGCCCATAGCTTATGTGTATTACAGATATAAAACAAATAATGCTAGTGTATTGCTACCTAGGGAAATATGCTATGTTCCAATTTAAATAATATTTTTAAAATCTATGACTATATACATGGGCATTTTCTCTGTCAATGCAAATTAAAACTTATAGCTAGGTTAGTAGATGGTCTTTCAGTGTTGCTGAGGCTAAAAATGTTCATTATTTGGTGGCAATATTTTGCTAAAATTCCTCTCTGTAATTATCTATTCAGATTATTTGTTAATAGGCATGCAGAAAAATATCTAGCCTATACTGAGCACTTTGTCTTGAGGAATCTACCAGAACTAGTACTTCACAAGCATAACCTCAAGAACCCAGTTCATCTCCACAAAATGATAAAGTATCAGGAAAAGATTTTAGGATGTATGAATACTTATTTGAATTGAAAATGGAGTGCTGTCCATATTTCAGGTAAAGTGAGCATGATTTATTTAAGTAAATGCTATATTTCATATGATGGAATATCAATTTTGTTTCTCAGAACCACAACTAAAGCTACAAATACTGTCCTGGTGAGTGAAATGGATTTTTTTTCATCTCAGCTTTCAGTGAGATAGTTCTTATAAAGAAACCTGATAGAAATTCTTAAGAGAGGATTGGGAATTGCTGGGAGGGGGGAATGAGAGAACCTTACAGCATTAAACACCACTTTCCATGAGAACAATTAGTGATGTAACTGTATTCTTAAAAAATGAACTGCTTTAGAATGAAATTACTTACAAGTATCAACCCTGATAAAATCTCCATAAAAGTTCCACACTTCTGAGAAGCAATCTTCTGAGAAAAATATTTATTGGAATTCATAGTTAGACCTTGATGTTGTTTTAGCTCAAATTAATTAATGTTCTAGTCACTTGATAGCCCATGATCAAAATCTCTAGGGTTTTGTGAAGGGAAAGCCTAGCTATGCACATGCCACAAATATGCATCTTGTTGAGACTATTTTAAAAAAGGCATTCCTATTATAATTTTTTTTGTTAGCCCACCAAATGTAATAGCCATTTTGCTTTCAATGATCAAAAGCATGAACGAAAATCCTAACTAATTTGGAATTCTCATATCTAGAATTTACCATTTAATTTTGTCATTCTTGCTTTATTATATAGTACTTAAACCTTTTTTTAAATCAATAGTGTATATTTTTATAGATGTGGCAGGGCACGAAAATTGCTTCACTATAATATGGAAATAATACTATATGGTTTGGAAAGCTCTAGAAACACCACAGCTCTATGAAATAGGCAGTGTAAGCTTCCTCCTCCACATTTTTTAGAAGATTTAGAGAAGTACAGAGAATTGCACAGTGACACAGCTAGGAAGTAGAAGAATCAAAAATTGAATTCAGGTTTCACAATTTCAAATCCTATACTCTTCCCAAGATACCATGCTGTGTCTATGTGTGGACCTAATTAAAACAGAACTGGCATAATGTATAGATGAGACTAATGATAATAATATTAATAATGCTGTTGTTGTTTAGTCATTTTCAGTCATGCCTGACAATTTATGACTCCATATGGGGTTTTCTTGACAGAGATAATAGAGTGGTTTGTCATTTCCTGCTCCAGCTTATTTTACAGATGAGGAAACTGAGGCAAACAAGGTTAAGTGACTTGCCCAGGGTCACACAGCTAGTAAGTGTCTGAGGTCAGATTTGAATTCCATTTTTTCTGACTCCAGGCCTAGTGCTCTATGCACCAACACTTACATAGTACTTACTGTGCACCAAGCCCTGTGCTAAGCATTTTATAATCATCACCTCAGGATCATCACAACAGCCTTGGAAGGTTGTTGTCCTTTGTGTTTGAAGACAACCAAAATCATCTCACTATACTGGGGTCAATGATCAGACCAATGTGAGCCTGGAAGACCCTACCACATATCAGGCCTAAATAGTCCATATGAACATTTGGAGTTGAGATGTCTCTAAATTTGTGCATCTCATGTTTCTTTTGAGATACTACAATTCTTCTTTGCTCATAGAGCACAGTACCATCTATGATGCTGGCATGCCATGCTGGGTGGGCTCATGTTAGCGTCTCTCATGTCTCAAATCCATTCCAAATTCGTCAGAGAGACCTCATAGCATTTCTTACACTCTTCGTGTGAGAACTTGCCTTTTATGAGAAATTTGTAAAATTGTCTTTTAGGTGAATCTATGATTGCCATTCAAACAACGTGGCCAGGTCATCAGAGTTGTGTTCTCTGCAATAGACTTTCAATTCTTGGCAGTTAAGCTTAAGAAAGGACCTCAATATTCAGTACTTTATCTTGCCAGGGGATCTTCAGAATCTTCTAAAACAATTCAAACGGAAAAAAAAATCAATTTCCTGGCACAGCACTAGTAGACTGTCCAGGTTTCACAGGCATACAACAATGAGGTCAGCATAATGGCTCTGTAGACCTTCGGTTTGGTAGGCAGCCTAATACTTTTCTCCCATGCTTTCCTTCAGAGCTTCCTTAACACTGAGCTAGCTCTGGTAATGAATGTGATAATCTCCTTATCTATGCGTACATCCCTGGAAAGATAAGTGAACTTATCTGTAGCACTCAAAATTTCTTTGTTATTATTATTATTGCTGTTTTAGAGACAAGGCAACTGAGGCTTTGTGGGCAAGATAATGAGTTCGGTTTTGGAAATGTTGAGTTTGAGGTGCCTCAGGTGAAATAGGGACTGGAAATAAGGAGCAGAAGAGTAAAACTAGATATATTGATTTGAGAATCATTGTTGTAAAGATAGTAATTGAGTCCATGGGAGCTAATGAGGTAAAAAGCTAGATATTATAGAGAGAAACTATCAAGAAGTTTATAATAAAGATTTGAGATATCTGGTATGGGTTATAAATGAGAAAATGAGACAGTGAAAAAGTAAAATGAAAGGTAGGAGAAGAACCAGGAGAGAGTAATGTCACAGAAATATAGAAAGGGAAGAGTATCTGGGGGAAAAGGCAACAAACAATATGAAATGACATGTGAAGGATAAAGCTTAAGAACAGACAATTAGAATTGTCAAACAAGAGCTTATTGTTAGCTTATTGGTATTTGAAAACAGCATTTCCAGGTGAGTGATAAGTTAGAAGATGGACGGCAAAGGGTTTGGAAGAGGAGGAAGAAAGTGGAGATGCTGAGTATCAATTATTTTTTCAAAGAGTTTGTCTTAAAAAGATGGGAATGCAAAGCAAAAGCTAACAGGAATGGTGTGATCTAGTCAGGGATTTTTTAAGGATGCAAATGTGGGGAGGGCAAATGTGTAGGCAGAAGAGAAAAGAAACCAGGGAGAGGCTGAAGATTAGAGAAAAAGAGATGATACTGAAAAAGACAAGAGAGGATGAGATCAAGAATGAATTAAGAGGAGTTAGCTTTGGTAAAGAGAATGACTACCTTTTCAGAGAATGGAATGAAGGAAGAAATAACAAAGAGTGATGTTGGGAGTTCTGAGAAGTGGAGAAAAGGAGAGGAAATTTGTTGAGCAAGGCCTTAATTTTTCTCTAATAGACAAAGACTTCAGTTAAGAGGTGGGAAGAAAGGGTACAAGGGGTGTCTTGAGGAGAGAGAAGAAAGAGAAGAGAGAAGAAGTTTTGGAACTTCTTTGTGGAGAGTAGAATAGAGAACCGAATGTTGTTTAGTTAATCAGTTGTATCCTACCCTTTGTGACCCTATTTAGGGTTTTCTTCACAAAGATATTGGAGCACTTTGCCATTTCTTTCTCTAGCTCATTTTACCAATGAGGATCTGAGGCAAATAGGGTTAAGTGACTTTCCCAGGGTCACACCACTAGTAAGTTTCTGAGGTCACATTTGAATTCAGGTCCTCTAGACTCCAGGGCCAAGACTGTATCCACAGCACCACCTAGATGCCCCTAGAGTACCAATTAGGGAGGTAAAAAAGTATTGCCTTGATTCTGGTATCTGCCAAGAAAACTCCAAATGGGGTCACAAAAAGTTGGATGATCACATGATCGGTTTCGTTATGAAAAACAGAATTCAAACAGAATTCCTGGCAGCTTCTATCCATGTCTCCCATAAATTTCGAGTAACCGGACAAGAAATACCACCTCCTTGGACTGACTCCATACTTAGTTATCTTAGGACCATGGAAGGTGGAGGGACAGAATAAATATCTCTTTACCTATGCTAGAGTGAACAAACTCCCCGCTCTTTACTACTCAAGTACACTAAAATTTAATGTGATGTGAAAAACCGTAGGCCTATAAGATACACAAATTAACATGTATTTTTTTGAGTTTAAAATTTGCCATACACAATAAAAGTTTTGTAGAGAGTCATGATAGGAGTAATATTTCCTAGAGCCATGCCACACAGGCTGGAATAGTTCTTCCTCAAAGGCACTGAAGCAGCCCTTGACACATAATTTCCTTAGGAGACTAAAGATTGGGTCCTTGATATAGCTTCCTGGTAACCCAAATTTAAGAAGTGCCAGAGGCATGAAGAGTGCTACCTTTTCTTCCAAGCATCTGACCATAAAGCATCATAGTCAATACAGAGATGGGAAAGCTACACTCCCCTGCATCAAGATTATATCCTTGTTGAATATCCTTTCAATGCTGTGGTTAAGTCAACCTCTATTTGTTAACTGTTGAACAACCTATCAGTATTTAGTCATTCCTATTTTGAACCTTGAGTGAAGCCTGGCCTGCTATAAGAGGTTTATAGAATTTTCTTTGTGAAGTTAAGTAGAAAGTTTGCTCATTTCAATATGAAAGTTTTAGTTGTTATGGAATTGTATAACACGATGAAGTAAGTATAGTTAATGTTCAACAATCTAAAAATGACCGAGAATAATGTAATTTGATATTTTCTTCACTTGGTGATTATGAAAAAAGGACTTTCACTTGTTTGAACTCCAGGCTTGAAAACCCTAAAATTGAACTGTTATGGTTAAATATTCTAACCATTTAAACAAGGTATCAGACAAAGCAGAGTAGAATAAAGGCTCTTCAGTGAATGGCTGTTATATGGGGAAATACCATTACTTTACATAAAATAATGAGTGTAACTACCTAAATAAACTTCTAAGTCAGTTAAGAGACCCAATTCTTATCATGGAAGGGGGAGTGGGTTTCTTAGTTGGGAAACTACCCTTTATCTCATATCCAACAGATGTCACAGATGTTATGTAATGAATCAATTGCTAATGCAAAACCACCACAATATCTCTCTTACACAGCTAGAGATGTAGCAACACAAAAGAACAAACAGGAAAAGCCAGCCATGCTGAGAATCACTGATATGTCTTCAAGAAACAACAAAGGGTCTTGGTGGTAGCTAAATTGTTCACTTTAGAGACCTTTGATACAGTTTTGGAACCACAGACACTAAACAGTTGGGTAGAACAGTAATGAGGAAAAATAGTACTTGTTTCTTCATGAAGGGAAAATAGCTAAGACCTTCTCTAGTAATGAGGTAGTTAGAATTTTTCATTTGAGAATTGGCAAAAAGTTTTAGAGCTAGGAGGTATTATATGTAAAGAATGGCAAGACTTGGTTAAAATCCAAATATGGGGAGTGAAGATGAGCAAGTGCTCAAATATGACTTTATTATTTTGAAACTACAGAACAGGAAAAAAAGAGTGGTGCTATTTCATTAACATGAAAAAAGGATGAAATTTAAAGGAAATATTGCTCCCAAACATATACAAGTTTATTAAACTCTAATTTTTTCCTTTTGATTGCGTAGACTTATTCTATCATTCTATCATTAATTCAATTGAATTGTACTTCAGAATAGAAGTTAAAGAAAAACAGAGTTGTAATGAAACTTGGAAAATCTAGGGCAAGTCCTTCCTGTATAAGAATCCCATCTACAACATTTCCAGCGTAACCATCTGGATTTCATCTGAAGACCACTGTAGAAGGGGAAACCAACAGAGGTCCCCATTCCCATTCCATTTTTAGAGCATTTTTATTTTTAGGGAATTATTCTTTATATCAAGTAGAAACCTACCTCTCTCCAATTTCTACCAATTCATTCTATTCAATTCTTCATCCTGGGAACAAAAAAGAATTCAGTCCTTTTCCACGTAATGATCCTTCTAATACTTGATGACTCATCCCCCCCCTTAGTCTTCTCTCATCCAAGTCAGAGCATAACCATTTCCTTTGACCAATATTCATGTATCATAGTCTTAAAATGACTCACCATCCTGGTCATACACTTTTGTATATTCTCCAGCTTTTCAATATCCTTCTTAAAATTTGATTTTCACAAGTGATCCCGCAATTCTAGTTATACAGTGTGATAATTACCTCCTCTGCTCTAGATAATACACTACTCTTCACGGACAGTGAAACCAAATTAACCTTCATGTCTGTAGTTTTGCACTATTGATCATAGTGCTTTTGTGGTTGATTAAAGACCAGAGGAATTTTGCAAACAAACTGTTGCAATTGTGAATTTTATTTTTTTTAACTTAAGGTATTTATCTCTAATTTTGTCTTATTAGGGTCAGTCCATTGTTCTAATCTGTTGAGGACTTTTGGCATTCTTTTACTTTATTAAGCATGCTTTAAATCTAACCCGTAAAACTGTTAATGATAAAAAAGATGAAGAGCTTCAGGAAGTTAGGCACACAAATACATCACTGTGAAGCTGTAAAGGGATCTACCCATTGTGAAAGAACAAACAAACAAACAAGAACAATTTGAAATTATGTGAGCAAAGTTAGTAAATTGTTCATATGTTTTGCCCCAGATATCCCACTGCTCCCTCAATGAGGTCAGATGAAGAAAGTTTCCACAAATACCAAAATACTAAAAATAGGGAGTTTTAATGGGAGCAAAATATTAGAAAGAGGATGGTTAATGATTGGACAATGGCCAAAACACTTGTAGTAGATGAGTTTTTATATTATTGTAATATTAGAAACATGTTTTACATTATTGTACTGTAAGAAACCAACAAGCAGGTGTTTCTATGGTACTGATTTGTCTCTATACTTAGGGATAGCAGAAGGAAGTTTCCCAACCACCAGTACCTATAACTCATGGAAAGGAATAAGGCAAAGCATGTGTCCAGAGCTCAGTGTAAGGATCATGGACAATAAAGAACGAATAATAGGAAGAAGAGTATTGTGAAAAATCAGCAGGCCTCTGAGGGCCCTGGAAGTTTTCAGAAGCAGACAAAACTTGTGAAACATGGAAGCTGTTCTGTTTCAAAAATACTGCAGGGCCAGAAGGAATGCAATGTGACAAAGAAGTATGAGTTCTCTGTTTTGGGGTCTAGAATTGGCTGAGTTTTGTTCTTACTATTGCCCAGAAGTCTGGTTGTCATACGAGTGACAAGAGCTATTGTCTTTTGGGGTTGAACTGTCTGATCACATGTAGTCATCTACAATTGACAGCTGCCCTTGTTTTTTAACTGCTGAGATTCCCCGGTGGAGCCTGGATTGACTAGGACTTTGACTACTGTGGCCACTGCTGCCACTGTGGCCATAGCCCTGGATTTAATCAGACAACGATTAAAATTGCCAGTGACCGGTATGATAGAGAAAATTCTGATTCTGAAGCAGAGACAGACTGAAAAGCTGAGACAAATGAAGAGCCCAGTGGATACTGGCAGCTAATTGCAATCCTGTTAGGCAGAGAGCAAAGATGGAAAACTGCTAAATACTCTCATCACTATCCCCTCCATTTACCTTGTTTATAGTTTATGAACAACCTGCAGATTGTGTTCTGGGCATGCTCCTTGCATTATACCTTTCTATTTTTCACACCATATGGTTGTGAGTGGATCAGAAATTTTTCATTACTACATTTATTAAATTCATAATAAATAAGAAAAAAATAATTAAACGCAAAAGAGCTTCTTACATGCCAAAGTGAGTGCTGGTATAGGCATGCCCAACATAAGAGAGTAATGCTCTAGTTTTTTCAAGGAGACAGGTGTCAAAAAATATAAAGGAAGGTTGGCGGCCTAACTACAAGATTTCAGACTATATTACAAAGTGGCAATCATCAAAACAATATGGTACTGGCTAAGAAATAGAGTGGTAGATCAGTGGAATAGATTAGGTACACAATACACAGTAAATTGGACCCACCGCTGAGAAAGGATAAGGATCTATATGTACAAAAATATTTATAGCAGCTCTTTTTGTGGTGGCAAAGAATTGGAAATTGAGGGGATGCCCATCAGTCGGAAAGTGGCTGAGCAAGTTGTGGTATATAATTGTGATGGAGTACTATTACGCAATAAGAAATGATGAGTAGGATGCTTTCAGAAAAATCTGGCTAGACTTACTTGAACTGTTATAACTGAAATGAACAGAACTAATAGAACACCGTGCACAATAATAGCAATATTGTATGATAACCAACTGTGAATCACTTCTGTATTCTCAGCAGTACAAAGATCCAAGACGATTCTGAAAGACTTAAGAAAAATGCTACCAAACTCTAGAGAAATAACTGATAGACTCTAAATGCAAATTGAAGCATACTTATAAAGACCTGTTTTTTGCAATATGGATAATATGGAAATGTTTTGCATGTCTGCACATGTGCAATTTATATCCAATTGTGTGCCTTCTCAAGGACGGGGGAGGAGAAAGAGAGAAGGAGAGAATTTGAAACTCAAAATTTTAAAAAATGAATGCTAAAAATTTTTGTTTACGTGCATTTGAGAAAAAAATTAAATATAAAAATGAAAAAGACCAGTCACTGACTCTGTGATATAAAGTCATCATTCCTCAAAAGTTTATCCAATACTTTATGCATCTCATAGTTTACTTAGACACAACTTTTCCAACACAGGAGGACATAGAGACACAAAAAATCCATCCAGAGTTAGTAAAACTTTGAATATCTAACGCACACACACATACATATACACATGCACATGCACATGCACTCTCTCTCTCTCTCTCTCTCTCTCTCTCTCACTTCACCTGGCTCTCTATCTGCCTCCATTCCAGACAACTGACTCTTCAGCCAAAGTGTAATGGGTCAGGCTATATCATGCCCATCTCCTTTTATCCAGAGATCTATCCCAGGACTATAATATATCCAAAGGAGGTCAGAGAGAAACAGTATTGTCATATGTGTATATATATATATATCATATATATATATATATACACACACACATATATATACACATATATATGTATATATATATATACATATATAAATTATAATTATACTTTTATAATAGCAAAGTACTGGAAATAAAGGAGATAGCCAATGACTGGAGAATGGCTGAAAGTATGTGGGTACATGAATGCAATGAGATATTACTGCACTGTAAGAAATTATCAATCTGGAGACTATAGAAAAAATATATCTACAACCACATAAAGTGAAGTGAGCAGAACCAGGAAAATAACAAGCACAAAAACTGCAACAAAATAATGAAATGACAACAATGAAACAATTGAAACTGAATGTTATGAAATTATGATGGGAAGAGCTATGACAAGGAAGCTTCCCACCTTCTTCGCATAAGTGGTAGACTTTGGGTTAGGAACACTATACATAAAATCGGACTTTTCTGATGTATTGTTTAATTTTTACCAATTTTTTTCTATTTTTCTCTTTTTATTTCTTTGTTTTTAGGGATGCCTCTCTGGAATGGGGTGGATACCTTGGTGAATAAAGGTTATATAAAATATTACAATAAAATTTTATTTAAAAAAGCACCAAGTCCTAGGGAAGAAAACACAAGCAGCCATGATGGTATTGTCATAGACTCACAAAATCTCAAAGTTGGAAGGAAACTAAAAAATTTATTTTGATCAATCTCTGTCTGAAACAGCAATTCATCCTGCAACTTCTTGGAGAATTGTGTCTATCTCATACTTGAAAAACTATATTCATGGAATATTCACTAACCCCTGAGTTAGCCATTTCATTTTTTTGTAAAACTCTAATTATTAGACATTTAAAATGATAATAATTATAACTATCATTTAAATAGATTTTTAAAGTCTGCAAAACATTTTTAATATGTTATCTCATTTGCTCTTCAAAACAACCCCGTGAAATAACTCAGCTCTCTTTGTCATCTAGACTCTTGGTTTTTAATGGTCATTTGAAAGAGAAATCAGATACACACACATGTGTATGTATGGATATATACACACATATACATACATACAAGAATGAGACATAATAACAATTACATAACACGTAAATGTTTGCAAAGTGCTCTATAATTATTTTCTCTTTTTATCCTAATAACAGTCCTGGGAGGTAGGTACTACTATTATCCCCATTTTATGGATGAGGAAACTGAGATAAACAGAGGTTTAGTGACTTGTCCCAGTTACACAACTATTATGCGCATGAGGAATAATTTGAACTCAGGTTTTCCTAGCTCCAAAAGTACTGCTTTATCCACTAAGGATGTACTGCAATGCCTTTTTAAAAAAAATATTGAATGCCGATCTGCTCATCTGCTTCTTCTGCTTACTGTTTCTGCTATTTGGGGTCAAATAAAAGAAGTTTAATTTCTTTTCCAAATGACAATTTTCTGAAGACACCTATCATATTTTTCCTTAAGTCGTTTCTTTTCCAGTCCAAATAGTCTCATTTCTTTCAAACAATCCCTGTTGTCAACATGAACTGTTTAAGACACCATCACCACCAACAGCTACAACAACAACCTTACCTAGTATGTACAGATCATAATCCTATGTTCTGGGCATGGTACAAAGTTAAGTTAAGAAAGGGTTACTGTTGGGGCAGCTAGGTGGCACAGTGAGTAGAGCACGGGCCCTGGAGTCAGGAGGACCTGAGTTCAAATTTGGCCTCAGACATTTGATACATTTATGAGCTGTGTGACCTTGGGCAAGTCACTTAACCCCAATTGCCCTGGCTTACCCCCTCCAAAAATTACAAAAAAAGAAAGGGTTACTATACTTTCTGCACTCATGGAACTTATAGTCTTTACAAAAATCAGCACAAGTATTATACAAAATAATACATAAGTATCATAAGAGTGAGCTTCAAGGTGACATTCATTGGGAATGAAAAAGGTGATTACCAGCTGGCTTGTTCAGGGAAGGATTTATGAAAGATTTGAGTATTAAGAGGTAATTAGGGATTCAACAGGCTAAGGGGGACAAAAAAGACTCTAGGCATAAAGAATGATCAGTGATTAAGTTGTGAAAGAAAGTAGAAGGGATGGCAAACTATAAAGTTAATTTGTAGCACAGACTAGTTATGTATCTATTTCTATCATCACTATGTCTCTCTCCCTCCTTCTCTCTCTGTTGATGTCTCCCTTCCTTCCTCCCTCCCTCTCTCTTTCTTTCATTCTTTGTCTCTATGTCTCTGTCTCTCTATTGGTCATATCTATCTATCTATCTATCTATCTATCTATCTATCTATCTATCTATCTATCTATCTATCTATCTAACTATCTATCTATCTATCTATCTAAGCGATAGGAGATGTTTGGTAGATATTCTAGTTTGTGAAGGGACATGAGACTCTACTGAGGTTGGACTTCATTGAGATAGAAGCAACATGACCAATATATGTGTGAGATAAGTTTGGTAGCAGTGCAAAAGATAAGGGAAAAATAAGGGGGGGGGGTGTAATTTAGAGGGCTCTGAGTAGGTTTTAAATGAATGCCTTACCAGGGAGGTAGCAATGGTAAGAGAGAAGAGGTGACAGATGTGAAAAATATACATTTAGAGTAGACAGAATTGTATAATCAATTGGCAATGAGAGATGAAAAGGAAGGGAGAGTGAAAAAAGTAAAGTTACAATCAATTGAGACTAAGAGGAGTGGATATCATTGATAAATTCTGAAGTCAAAGTCACTGGCTTCAGCAGGGGATACATAACATCTTTGTTTATGTGCATATTGAAATCGAGATGCAGATGTGGGCTAAGTTATTGGTCAAAAGATGGAGGTGTGAGTTACCCCCTCCCTACAACTCACATAACACAAGCCCAGATTATTGAAGGCAAACAAATTGTGGAGTAAACATAGGGCACATTGTAGGAACTCTGCCTCTAGCTAGATCTGGCATTTAACTGTGGTACTTTTGAACAAGAAGTTCATAAAAGAAGCTTTTGAGATTTTGGTAGAGACCTCAAGGGACTCAGGGAAACATCCTTGCTCCTGATTTTAACCTTCTTGACAGTAATTTTATTTGTTTTTAATCTTCTTTAGCTGTTTCTACCTGAAGCTATTGGGAAATGTTTTTGGTAAGTTGACTGTTTTTGGAACCCTTACTTTTATTTTTTATGATTTATTGCACCAGATGTAGAGCCATGACCTGGACAGACCCTGGTGGTAATCTGGTTAGAAAATTCCTTTTAACAGTAGTTCATGCTAGGAATTTAGGAGAGAAATAGGACAGCGTAGATAGATTTGGTAGTCATGTGCATAGATGTGAGGGTTGAAGTTATAGAAAGAAATGATATTGCCAAAGAAACATGCATTGATAGAAGAGAAGCAAGGATTGTACCTTGATAACACCAACATAAACTTGTCACGACAAAAATAACGATTCAATGAGAGTGATTAAAGAGTGAGGAGAGAGTGGTGTTCTAGAAACCAAAGGAGCAGAGAATATTTATTTGGAGATCCTTGTCCATGGGTCAAATATTTCAAAAAAGTGGAAAATCGGGAGGAGACATCTATAATACATTTACTGATGAGCTAAATAGTCCACAGTTCTTTTGAGAGAGCAGTATCTATTGAAGCATCAAGAAGGAAACAAGTTTATAAGGGTTTGAGGTGAGAGAAGATGATAAGGAAAAGAATGCAGAGGGCAGAATCATATTTTTGCAAGATACTTGAATTGCAAGGGCAGAGAGAGTTGGGATGGTAACTGGATGAGGAAGAAGGATCAAGTCAAATCTGCTTAAATTAAAGACAACTGAATTATTTCTATGTAGAGAGGAATGAACTAGTAAAATGAATGAAGGTAGAGAGAGCATGATTGCAAGGTAGTCAGCCTCTTGTTGTCATGAACTACAAGTTTTTCATTCATATCCCCAAGTGACTAATACAGTGTCATTCAATCAGTCAAGAAATATTTATTAAGCTTCTGTTAGTTGCCAGATACTATGCTAAGCACTAATAATACAAATAAAGCTACATGATAATCCCTGCTCTCAATGAGCTTGCGGACTAATGCCAGAGACAATGGGCAAATAACTATTGCAAACAATCCATATACTAGATAAATAGGAAACAATTAATGGAGGAAAGGAACTAAGAGTAAGGATTAGGAGAGGCTTCCTATAGAAGGCAAAATTTAAGTCTTAAATGAACCCAGGGAAGCCAAGAAGTAGAGATGAGGAGAGAAAGCTTTCCAAGCATGGGATATAGACAGTGAAATTTCTCTGTTAGACTTAGCTCCTCTCAGCAATGAAATGATCTAAGACAATTCCAAAAGAATAAAGATAGAAAATGCTATTCACACCCAGAAAGAGAACTATGGAGTCTGAATGCAGACTGAAGCATAGTATTTTTTTTCTTTCTCATGGTTATTCCCTTTGGTTCTTATTCTTCTTTACAACATGACTAATGTGGAAATATGTTTAGCTGATTAATAGATTATATCATGTGTAGCTTATATTAGATTGCATGCTATATTGAGGAGGGGAATAGTGAGGGAGAGTAAAAATTTACAACTCAAAATCTTATAAAAGTGAATGCTGAAAACTAAAAATAAATAAATAGATAAAAAGAAAATTAGGAGTTTGAATGTCTTGTTCATTGAACAGCAAGGAGGCCAGTGTCACTGGATCACCAAATACTTGATGGGGGGGGAGGGGAGTAGGTTATGAAGGGCTTTGAATGCAAAATAGATGATTTTATATTTGGTGCTGGAGGTAATAGGGAACAGCTGGAATTGATTGAGTAGGAGCAAGAAATAGTCAGACATACACTTTAGGAAGATCATTTTGACAGTTGAGTGGCGTGGAAAGAGACTTAAGACAGAGAAATCAACCAATAGATTATAATTCTCATATGAGGTGATGAGGGCTTGACCCAGAGTAGTGCTGGTGCTAGAGGAGAAAAGGGGGGACATAAGCAAGAGTTGTTAAACAGATAAAATAAACTGGTTGGAAATTGGAAACAGTTTTGATATGAGAGGTGAGAGAGAGTAAGGAGTAAAAGATGTCACCTCATTTGTGAGCCTGAGTGACTGGGAAGATGGTAGGACTCTGATAAGTAAAAGGCAAGTTAGGAAGAAGCAAGAGTTTGGTCAGAGAAAAAAGCAGAGTTCCCTTTTGGACATGTCGAATTTAACATATTTATGGTACATCAAGTTTGAGGTGTGAAATTAGAAGTCAGCAGAGAGATTAGAACTGGGTAAGTCAATTTGAGAATTATCAACATAGAGATGAAAATTGGATCCATGGGACCTGATGAGATCACCAATGAAATATTACAAAGAGGGAAGAGAAGATGCTCCAGGATAGAACTATGGTGGACACATTTGACTGAAATGAAAATTTAGCAAAGAAAACTGAGAAGGAGCAGTCAGGTAGCTAGGAGGAGAACCAGGACAAAGAAGTTTCCTGAAAACCTAAAAAGAAGGGAAAATTAAGAAGAGGTTGGTATCAAAACTTGACAGGTCAAGAGGGTGGTCTTGTGAATAGCAGATACTTAAAAAATGTTTGTTGAATTGAATTAATCCATATCTCAAAAGAAGTAGCAAAGGATGGGACCATGTGCCTAAGTTTGGTTATGATCCTTAGCCAGGTGTAATTGTACCTATGCCTCTGAGACAAGAGGGACGAATGGGGAGAAACTGGGTGCTCAAGGGGAAAATGTTTTGGGATGAAGTGGGATTGTTGCAGGATGTCCTGTTTTATGGCTCCAACTTTTTCTTTTTTAGAAACTTGTGAAATGCTTTAATGATGCTCTTTTCTTTTACACATTCAGTGACTACATTCCAATGACCTTTCTGCTACCAACAGAACCCTCCCTCCATTGAAGTAAGCATAGTCAAACAAAAAAAAAGTTAGCACATTGGCCACATCTGAAAATGTGTGCTTTATTTTGTACCCATAGTCCAGCGCCCACTGAGAAGTGTGAGGCATGCTTCACCAACTGCTATCGGAAATAATGTCTCTTCGTTAGTCAGAATTCTAGATCTTTAGTGTTATTTTAATTTTCATGATTGTGACAATTATTTCTGCTTATTTTAGTTCATGCAAATCTTCCAAAGTTTCTCTGAATTATCTGCATCTACCATTTCTAAGGCACATTACATTATATACCACAATTTATTCAACAGTTCCCTGCCTGATGGAGACCACTTACCTTTCATTTCTTTTTTTACTATGAAAAACCCAAACAAACTGTTTAGTGATTTTAAAAAGTGTAATTCCAAATTGCTTTCCAGAATTTTCCAGGGCTACCAACAATTCCTATCTTCCAAACTTAATCTTAAACATTTACCATTTTTGCCTTTAATCATCTTTGCCAGTGCAATGGATGTGAAACCTATCTTATCAGTAGTATCTTGAAGTACTATTTTATATCCTTGTTGATAGCCTTTCTTTTGAAACTTGTCTAACTTGTGCATTTGGCCATTTATCTTATGGCTTCAATCTTCTCAGTGAAATATGAGCTTAATTCCTTGGGTGTGGGAAATATAAATTCAAGCGCCCTCACAAGCTTGTTGATACCTTTCCTGTTGCCCAGGTACTGACCCAGTGCTTCAGATACTGTCTAAACAGAGTATAGGGTTTTTTAAATACTTTTTAAATTTAAATATGAAATGAGGGGAAAATTACCATATACACAGCAGACCATAGGAAAGAAATCAATATAAAACAATACATTTCCATTTAAAAGAAAAGCTATATAATAAATACTACATATTGTTTTCAAAGCTTCCCAGCTTTTCTTTGCTTTCTCGATTTTCTCTTGTTCAGTATAGTTTTTTAAAGACCAAATTAGAGAGAGTGACTAAAGGAGTGAAAGTGCCTAAAAGAAAGTATCATCCAAGAAAGATATGATTGTATGTCTTAGCAATGGTAATTCCTATCAAATGTTTCTCCAGTGATATTTGCTCTTTCGTATTCATTAAGTTTTGCACAAATTTCCTTGCTTTAATGTAAAACCTATTAATAAAAAAAAAAAGAATTACCATATTCAGGGCAGAAAAAGAAAATGTCCTCTCTTCAAACTTTCTGTTACCACTTCTTGTTAGCATGCATGGAAGCATTGAAGGAGATGGTAGTTCTAAAGAGGTGAGTAATTCCTATGATTTATAAGCTTTGTAATATTGTGAGGTAAGAGCTTCATAAATCTGAGCAAGACTTCCTGTTGTTACTGCAGACTAGAACAGATGACTGGTGTCTGCTCTTTGTCTGCTCTATGCTACTCATATGCAGAGCTGGGCCAGAACTGAACTTGCTGTTATATGAAATAGGTATGAAGGGATATGATAATATGGCTTGGAAATGATACCAGAAGATTATGGTTATCAGCATTTCATTATATTTTCTGAGAATTCTTTAGTAAAATTTTAGTAATATATTCATTCCTTGAAAAGTATAAAATGGCAATTCATGATCCTTCCTTGGTTAAATAAGAAATAAGCGACTCAGAAACTAAGTTAATACTCAAAAAGAGAACTAGAAATTTATTTTTATTCTCAAATAAACAGGAAATTTTCTTAGTACCATTTCTTTTGGCAGCAGCCTATTTATTAGTAGGATTTTCTACAATTTATCATTTTGCCATTAAAAAAAAAACTAAATATTACTTGAAAGCCTCCAATGAAATCACCAAAAGATACTTTCTTTTGATCTTTAAGTAGCTTTCAAGATAAATACTGTTCATTCCTTTTGGATAATTATTTGTTATTTTTACTTTACTTAAGCAGGCAAGAGACCAGTATACAATACATTAGTCATTATGTCTTTGTTCTACAACATAGTTAATCCAGGTCCTTATCATGTGAAACTGAGCATAGATATAATCTCTTAGAAAAGATAAATAATTTTCATAATCTGTTTAGAAACACTTTGATCTTTTTATGTTTCCCTGCAGCAAAAATGTTATAAATGTTATTTGAATGACTCAGCAGAGTAGCAATGTAAAACCAATTGAGATCTCAATCTTGAATTTTGAAGATAAAAGAAACTAGTATGGGGATAAAGATACTTTGATTCAGAATTCTAAAAATGCAACAAAACTCTAAATTTCACAAGGAATTACAAGTGTAGAGGTTAAATTGGCTAATAACATTTTACTAAAATGGAGACTATAATGAATGACATAAACTGAGCCAGTTTTGGAGTCACGGAGATTCCTGCCTTTGATACCTTGTATGGCTAAAAAGAAATCACTTACCCTGTCATAAAACTGTAAATTAAAGACAAGTTGCTGATGTAAATCAATATAAGGGGTTGATGAAATAGTAGTCCTTGGCATCATTATCACCTTCAGTGAGATAATTTCACATTGAGACTTAATGCTGGTCCTCTACAGAATTATAAATGAAGCAAAGTTAGTCTTCTTCTGGCTCCCCCAAACTTAATTTTTTAAACTGCTTCCTAGCCCCTGGTGGTAGTTCCTAGCTTTCTTATGTTGTATCCTTAGCAAATTTTTCTCTAAAGTGTAAGTAATTTGATAGCAGGCTTAAAGTGTCAACCTCCTATTGAATGTTTTGAAACATTCATTAGCACCTTAGACTGAAGGTAATATTCTGGAATTTCAGATTAAATAGGTTAATGATTTGCAGAAGTACTTTTGGATTGTTTTCATTTCACAAAGCAATAATAAAGGTTGACAGGAAGTATATGCCATTGGACTTTAAAGTGATTTAACAACAAAAAGAAACTATGAAATGTTTAAGAACCAAAATTGAAATCAATAGGCATTCCATGGTTAATATACTCATGAACTTAACAAAAAATATGTTGACAAAGAAACAGATAATTAAATTACAAATATTTGTTTATAGAAACAGAGGTGCTGATCAGAGCAACACATGATCAGAACATTGCCACAAGAAATTACAGGAAGGATATCCAAAAGGAGTCTAGATTTTTTATTTTGATTGATTCCTTCTTTCCTTCTTTTCTTTCTTTCTTTCTTTCTTTCTTTCTTTCTTTCTTTCTTTCTTTCTTTCTTTCTTTCTTTCTTTCTTTCTTTCTTTCTTTCTTCCTTTTCTTTCTTCCTTTTCTTTCTTTCTTTCTTTTCTTTCTCCAGTTCTTAATACTGTGTGTGTCACATAGTAGATGCTTAATAGATGTTTATCAATTATGACAATGATTAATTTCAGGCCTGCATTCATAGAGTGTGTTTTCTGTCTAGTTATTGTACACACATAGACTAGATCATAGGTCTGAACTAAAAAAAATGCAATGTGCTAATGGAACACAATGTAGATCTCTAACATGACTAGATTTCTAATCAACCATTGGACTATACATAAAACAGGTAACTTACCAGAACACCTGTATGAAAACTAAGGCTACCTAATTATTAAAGCACATTCCAAACAAATATAACCATAGAACTCTCTAGTTGTGACTTTTTGGAGAAGTTTTTAGCATATATTGACAAGTATAGTGTTGCAAAATTGCTTTGCCATATATTGGTTTTGGACATGAAATAAATGTCAACAGACTTGTTAAAAAGATTTTATAGTCTGAATAATGGAAAAATGAATTCTTTAATTAAATTCCTTTAGATTCCCTACTTCATTTATTTCCTCTTTCAATGTGAAGACCAAGCCATATGCCTTCCTCAAAGTAGACCAGAAAAAATGTACTTGCTAAAATAATTTATAGAGATAGATCATTGTTACACTCTCTCCCTTCATGAATTGAGAATATATTCCAGTAATTCCATAATGTGGAGGCTGGTAGCACTAAAACAAGTTATATTAATTTTTTAAAAAGAATTAGTATTGTAATAGTTTTTATTTTCAAATAAGTTTTTATCGATGTTATTTAAAAAGTCATAATAATTCCCCTAGTACTCCCCCCTTCCCAGACAATCATCTCATACAACAAATAATGCTTTTAAAGACACGAAAGTAGAAAGAAAGAGGGAAAATCAGCATAACTTATCAATATATTGGAGAAGTATAAAAACATTTATGATGTACAACATTCATGGACTTCCCAACTTAGAGAAGTGGTAGGGTTGGGTTTTTTTTCCCTTGTATCACTTCCTCTGAGCCAAAATTACAAATATATTCTTTGTAATTTTAATTTTTTTTGGTGGTGAGTCTTTCCATTTAAATTGTCAAAATTATTGTGTATATTACTAAATCAGCTCATATGAATTTTCCTCTTGTTTCTCTGTACTTATCATATTTGTCACTTCTTATAACAAAGTGATATTATATTACACTCATAAGCAAATTACTTTTTAGACATTTTCCAATTGATGGGCATCTGTTTTGATTCCAATTATTTGTTATCACAAGAAGTCCTGCTATAAATATTTTGGTAAACATGGGCACTTTCAGCAATCTCCTAAAGGCATTAGCCTAGTAGTGTATTTTCAAATTAAAAGGTATGACCATTGTAGTTACTTTATTGTCATACCTCCAGATTGCTTTACAAAGGTTTTGTATTGATTCATAGCTTTACCAACAATGAACTAGCACATGCACTCTTCAACATTGACTAGTCTCATGTTTGTCATCTTTGCCAATTCATGGGGAGTGAGGCAAAACCTCAAGGCTGTAGTTATCTGCTTTTCTTTTATTTCTTGGAGCATGCTTTCGTATGTTTGTTACTAATTTGTGATTTTTTTGAGAACTGTTTGCTCATATTTTCTAACTTTGTTTATGAGAGTATGGTTTTTCAATTCATACATACATGAACACAAATCCAAATATGTATACATAAAACCAAACACCAGAGAAATTTAATAAAAAATATTTTCCCCATCTAAACACTTTCCTCCTTACCCTAGGTGTAATAGTTATGTTTGTGAAGAAGCATTTCAATTTTATGTTACCAAAGTTATTAATTTTATCTTTGTAATTGTTTCTATCCTCTTTTTGCTTTAAAATCCACCTCCTACCTGTAGCTATTAAAGGTATATAATCTGTTTCCCTCCTATTTTTAATAGCATAGTCTTCAATATTAAGATAAGAAGTTTGCATTTCCTTCATCTGTATTTATTTTTTAAATTTTGTTTTTACATTATTTTCTGCTTCATGAGATCATCACTTTTCATTTAGCCAATTTTAATTTTCAGAGAGTCCATCACTTTGATATTATTTGCCACTTTTTCTTAAATGTTATTCATTCTCCTTGGAAGTCTAAGGTTTTATCTCATTTAACATCTCTTGTTTCATTTTTCCTAGCTATTCATGTAATCATTTTAGAAAAACTATTTTTTTTCATTTGTGTCTACTTACAGATGTTGTTTCTTCTTCTAAGTTAGATTTTTGTGTATTTCTGCATGTATCATGTTGGTTGTTGGTTTTTTCAGTTTGATCATATCTCTATCCTTAATTACTGAATGGGACTTTGTACTAGGGACAAGCTATGCTTTCTCCTCCACTTTTTTGGGGGTGGGGGGTGGTTAGCCCTGATTTATCACATTTGCCCTGGGTCACTTAAGTTCCTGCACTACTCTTCATCTCCCAGAATGTGTTTGTGCCAGGAGAACTGGTAAGTTTTATGTCCCTCTGAATCTTTAAGGTTCAGTGACAAATTTTCAGGAATCTCTATGACATCTCTGGACACAGTGGAGCAGCTGAACCTGTGTTTCCTTGTCTGAGCCTAGATAGGTTGCTTTTGTTCTCATTCACTTCCAATGATCTACACGAGACTTTTTACTTCTTTGGTGCTTTCTTCTGAGCTCACTATTCTTATTACTTCTGTATATAGAGCTTTGTAAGCTGAATGCACTCCTGGCACATGTATAGTCACTTAAGTAGGTTTTTATCTTGTTTGTTTCTCCTGATGCTGGATTTTCTGGAGACTACTTTCCTAACACTCATAGGCTACTGACTGACTATTTTTTGTACAGTCCTGGGGTGTACAAAATCACCATAGTTTCTCATACATTATCTCGATTTTTGATTAAATCCTGTTATTTTTAGTGTTATCTCTTCTGGAGTAGGTGTGTTGGGAGCTGGATTGCCTATCTCTGTTTAAACAATTATCTTAGCTAGAAGTCTCCAGAATTTGCTTTGGATAAAACATCACTATCTGAGCTTGAAAGTAATAGTTTCATGAGAAGATTTTTAAATTTTTTTAAATTTATGAAATAAAATAAGTATTTTCATAACATAGTAGAATTAAAAAAATGATTGCACCTGAAACTGCAAATCTCTTATGTATAATTTGCAATTCCTTTTAAATATGTAATAAAATTATCACATAATTTTTCCTTTTTTTCTTCCCTTTTCCCCATAATGATAACTAACATTAGACACAAATATATAAGTGCATGTAAAATCATTCTATATGAACTTCTATTTATCAGTTCTTTCTCTAGATGGAGATAGCATCTTCCTTCATAGATCTTTTGTAGTTAATTTGGGTATTCATAATAGTCAAAATGACTTAGTCACTCAAGGTTCTTAAAACAATATGGCTGTCACTGTATACAATGTTCTCTTGGTTCTGCTCATTTCACTCTTCGTTATTTTCTGCACGTCTCTCCAAGTTTTTTCTAAAATCAATGAGCTCATCATGTCTTATAGGACAGTAATATAACATCATGATCATATACTACAATTTGTTCAGCCATTCCTCAGTTAATGGGCATCCCCACAATTTTCAGAGATGTCACATTTAAGATGACTAAGAACAGATTATTTTTAGTTCTTGTGCTCTTTGTATTTATTTTTCATGTATTTAATGTATCTATAATCTCTCATCTGAGGGGGGAAGGCAAGGCAATTGGGGTTAGGTTACTTGACTAAGGTCACACAGCTAGTAAGTGTGTCACGTCTGTGGCCAGATTTGAACTCAGGCCCTTCTGACTCCAGGGCCAGTGCTCTACTAACTGCCCCACCTACCTGCCCCTCTTTTCTGAAAGACATTTGGATATATTGTGTGGAAATACAAATCTTTATTTTTCCAAAGGTCCTCCAAAACACTTTTGCTAATGACTTTTCCTTGCTGCTGCCAAATACTGCAATATTCCAATGACTTTGTGATTTTTATAATGTGGATATTCCTTCCAATTATGAAGACTATCTCTCCACTACCACTGATCCTGTGAAACTGGTTTCCATGTCATCCAATAAACTTACCATGGAATAGTTAGACAACATTCTGGGTATATTCCTCATGTAACAAGTATGCATAGAGATGACCTGCTTGCTTCTAGTCAACTATGTGTGCTAAATCATCATTTAAGCACTTTGAGGTCAATGAAATTCACAGTTGCTTCCAGTCAGTCACACCTATTTTAGTGCTAAAAGTCATGAGTACTTGGAGGATGGTAAAACAACCTCTTATTGGGGTAAAAAATTGTCAAAGACTCAATGAATCTTTTAAATGGAGTGACCCACTATTGGTTGCTTTTTCTCTTCTCCTGCTAGCTATATATTACATCAAGACTATAGAAGATTATCCTTGGAGAGGAGTGAGGACGAGGAAGAAAGGGCCTACTGTTTCAGGATATGTATACGTAAATTCCACTAAACAATATGACCATCCCAGGATAAGCTGATCATTTCTACTCTCATCACCATGCTGCTAACTCAACTTTGGACACACATCATCTTCCCAAGTCCCTCAGCCTCCTCTCCCCATTTATTGGAGGGTTTGATGGTGAAGCACCTCTCCTAAAGCTCTACTTTATAGAGAACAAAATTTGGGCTCTCAGCTCATTACATTTTCCATCTGCAGCTCTGCCTGATTTCAACTTGGTTTTAACTGCATGGAACAAGATGCTGAGTATCCTCCAGTGTTCTCCCCTTCCCCTGCTTTCAACTTTCTTTTGTGTGTTGTCTTCCACCATTAGCTATTTGGACACAGGGACTTCCTTTTTATTTTTTCTTATTTGTATCCCAAGTACTTAGCACAGTGCCTGACACATAGTAGGCAGTGAATAAATGTTTATTGAATTAAATTGATAAAAGGAAAAAAAAACTGAGCATCTTCTCTTAGGGAGAAATTATAGTCCCAAATGAATTTGCAGAGAATGTGAGCCTTTCCTCACAAGGAATAGCAACCAGAGGTGAACTAACAGTTGTCCCTTTACCTTCAAAAGAGAAACCAAATTGTCCTGGGTGGAAATTCTTCTAAGGACCTACACCATTACCCATATCATTCCTCAATGGATCATCCCCCAGCTCAAAGAGCTATACAGATGGAGTGTCAGACAAAATATTTTCTCTGAGTTGATGAAATGTAGTTTTTTTCTACAAAAACTCTTTCCAATATAAGGAGTAATCCAAGGGGAGTTCTGAGCTCACATTATGCTAGAATAAGCAGGTTTATTCCAAAAAAGAAAGAAAACAAACTTAGATGAAACACAAATGTGTGAGGCTCCCAGAAAGCAATTAAACACTTGGGTCAATTGACATTAGCTTCTCAAATACCAGTGAAGACCTCCACATATAACAACTACAACAAATTCCTGATTCTAGTGTTCTGGGACACTGTGCCCCATCCCTTTCCAGTAAGGAATTGGATCCAGGCTGATAGTCTGGATGAGGATTAGTCCTATGGGAACATGGACACTGGTTTTTTGTTTTTCCTCCAAAAAATTGGTTTTGGAGGTATTCCCACTCTGATGGCACTGGAGAAAATTTAACTCTTAAGTTTTGGATATATCTAGTGTGCTCCCAAAGAAGGTAGTAGAAATGTAATTACCATATAATTGAAAACACATATAGGATAGATTTTTTAATACCAAAAAGAAATGTTTATCACAAGGCTATTACAAGTACATATTGACAGAAAAACTGAAACAAATGGTGGTACAAAACCAGAGCATAATTATCATCATACCAAGAGATAAAGATTTAACTATCACAACATTAGTCTAAATTGCTTTCTGGAATGGTTGTACCCATTCCCTTTTTTTCAATTTTGATATTAGAAATCTGATTTTTTACTCTCTTTTTTAAAAAACAAAATTAGCTAATAATTTATATTTTTATTCATTAAAATAGCTACAAGCTTTACTTATAAATTCATTTTTTGTTTTCAATATCGTTACAATTATTTTTGAAGACTTTATGTTTTTGTATTTAGCTGCAGTTATTTATTTTTAAAATTTAAAGTGTTTATAAATATTTCCCCTAACTAATCCTTTGGCTATATCCCTAAAGTTTCAGTCTTTGTCTCATTATTATCATTTTTACTTTGAAATTTCTATTCGTCTTTCTTTTATTTTTTTTTTTTAACCTAGAGCCCTTCTGGGAAAACCCTTTATTTTTTAAATATAATTTTTTTTTCTTTTCTCTTTGGGATTTTCAGGGTAAAATATTATAAGTAATTATCTTTTACCTTTATTACATAACTATTTTCTTTATTACATCATTGCATGTTGTTACGATATATTCCAAGATTTTCCCTTTTTCATTCTAGTTGTTATTAAGTCTTCTGTGGTTCTGATTGTGGCTCCTTACTAACTGAACTCATTCTTTCTAGAAGCTTACAGTATTTTTTTCTTTTACTTGGAAACTCTGAAATTTGAATATGACATTCCCGGTTTTCGGGCAGCAGTTTCATTGAGAAGTTATGTCTGGGTATTTTGTTTTTTATGATTTTTTAAAATGTAATGTGGTAGTTTTCTCTTTTGTTGTGATTTTCAGGGAGGTTGGTCATTCTTAAACTACATCTCCTAGACTTGTATTTCAAAGCAGTTGTTTTTGATAGTAGGTACTTTACATGCACTTCTATTTTTTTTTTTTTTGGCTTTTTTACTTTTCTCTAAGATTTTGCTCTAAAAATCTTGTTGTAGGATTTCATTTGAGGCTTGTCTTTCCACATGCCATTTCCTCATTGTATTTGGTGGGTTTTTTCTATTTATTTATATTTTTAGCTTCAGTTTTTAGATTGAGATTTTTGCCCTTTTTGTTATGGAGGTTGTCTTGGCCAGTGTTGTTTTGAATGAGGTGGTTGAAATGAAGCCCCATCTTATGCTTCCATACTTGGCTTCTGCCTCTGTCTCCTGGTAGTCTCTAACACATTCCTGTTGGGCTGTTCTTTGTCTTTTTCTTAATCAGAAGTTGATTTATCTCTTTCAGGGGCCCTGGAAGGTTTGGACAGAATTGTGAAGACCACCCTGGCTCTAGGCCTCCTATATGACTTCCTTGTACTGATGTACAGGTGTTGAATTGGTCCTGTTTCCCACTTTGACTCTTAGTACCCCAAGGAGCACATAACCAGTTCTTGTCTCCAAAAGCAGAATGGATGGCTGCCAGTGTGATCTGATTTCACATGTGCTAAGATCTCCCAACCTCACATATCTATCCTATATTCTCAATAGTTCCTTGGAACAGAGGACAATTTCTCTTGTTTCAAGATAATGAAAAAAGTTTTGAGTGCAAACACACAGAAAGAAGTAATACATTGACTTAATTTTTTACTACAACATAAATGATTATATTTGCTCCTTTTCTGAAATAAAGCTAGTAGGAAAAAAACATACCTGAATAATATTAGCTACTCTAAATTGGGTAAAAGGCTGCCACAGAAGGAAAGTTCACTTCCCTTACGCTGGAAAATTTCAAGAAAATGCAGTATTACTTCTTTAAATACTGTGAAGATTTCTGGTCAGGTGGTGATTGGACTAGGCAGCTAGTCCAGTCATCCTGGATCAGACAGATAGGTGGCACAGTGGATAGAACATAGGGCCTGAAGTCGAGAAGACCTGAGTTCAAATCAGGTCTCAGACATTTGCTAGCTGTATGACCCTGGACAAGTCTCAGTTTACTTCTCTGTAACATGAGCTGGGAAAGGAAATGGCAAACCCGCACCAGTGTCTTTGGCAACAACTCTCCCCCTGCCAAAAAAAAGAGGTCACAAGGAGTCAGGCATAACTGAATAATAACAAAAAATCAATTGGACTAGATGTTATCTTAAGGTCCTTTCCAAGTCTAAGATTTTATGATTCTGAAAATAAAGGTGAGACTGGAGGTAGAGAATATAAATTTTATGTGCTTCCGATTTTTATATAGGACCAGACATAGAGTAGAGTGTAGAGAGAAGAACTAGGAGAGTTTCTTGCCCAGAGAAGAGACTGCTAAAGAAAACTCATCTCGTCACTTCTGACAAGATGTGTCAGGCCTTCAGTGATACTGATTTCCCTGTGAAAGAAATAGGAATCATTGAACATTTAGAAATTTTCCCTAACCTAATCAGTTTGATCCCTTAACTTGATCTTCCTGTAAGCTGATACTTGCAGAGAGTCATGTAAAGCAAAATTGTTACAAACTGAACATTTTTTTGTGAATTTAACTATAAAAATAATCAAAGACAGCTTATTGGCATTGAAAATCTTTTAGATTAATGTGGGCTTGGCTACTTGAAAGAAAAGTATGGAGGTAATCCTGGACAAGGCTAAAGGTTTTCATTCGGCAATTCTGCTCAATAGTTGAACATTCCTTGCCTTATGTAATTTAAAACATGTCTTGTCAGGTTAGTTAAGGCAGTAGTGAGAGTTGATGCTCAGTTGACATTCTGTGGGGGAGGGTTACTCATTACATCTGACTATCTGATGTTTAGGTCTTGTTGAAAGATGTGTCTCAAATTATGTCTAAGTATTAGTTTTGAAGCATGCCAGAAAGTTTGATGGTGCAGCTAAGTAAAGAGCAGCCAAGGATCTGTCTTGGTTTTGAAATCAGAATATAAGCCAAGTCACTGGAATGGCATATATATTTAGTGTTAGGTGGGGAAAAAATCTTAATGTGACACATAAGGCCATGGTGCCTGTGAGGAAGCAATGCCAGACAATTTTCACCAGCTTGGCCCTTCTTTAATTCCCTTTCATTCATGGGCACAGAGCCGAGACAGAGCCAGATTGTCAGCTCAGGCCAGACTTAATGCTTCATTAGCTTGCCCACCTCAACACAGGATGTAACATTTTGAGCATTAATAGCTGGCATTATAAACTAACATAAATTACTGTATGTTTAAATGCTTAAACATTTTTCCAACCTATGTTCTTTTTTCTGTTCTGAGAATAGCAGCATGGAATACTAATAAAGCACAGCTCTTTGCTCCCTGTTGGAGCATAAACTAATAAATATTTTCCTACCATGAGTATAGATCACACAACAGAGCCGGCTAAGTAAAGAAGCATGCTACATACAAGTGAAGGGAAGCTTTCCCTTTCCCTCTCTTATAAATAGATTTGTGCTTTCAATGAAGCACCCAGGAGGAGTAGGTGGTATTTGTTATATACCTACTGTGTGCAGTATCTCAGCTATGTGAGGCTACATATTGTTGAATCTGGTATTTTTCAACTCAAGTAAATGATCAATTTAAAACTGTTAAGAAAGATTTTTTCTATCATTTCTGGCATTTTCACATTCTAAGCCTGTTTTCTATATATTTTTCAAAGGCTATTTTAGCAAGAAAATTGGAAATCTTAATTTGGTTTAGAAGCAATAGAACAGTATTGATGAATGCTTTAAATATCACATGGCAATACTTTGCCAAAGTAAGGTACTCGTTTTTAAGTCACCTGTATGAAATCTTATATGTTTCTGTCCTGACATGCGTGTGGAAGAATGTGGAAGAAATGTGTTCTTTGATCTGTACTTCAGTTGTCTGTTTTAAAGCAAAATGGCAGTTGATTAAACTAGCATTTCTTCTGTGATCTTTAATGGCTTTCAGAGTAATTTGACACATGGTTAGAAGTTACAGACAGACAGTCGACCTAAGTGATGTTCCCATTTTGTAGAATTAATTCAATTCAGATCAATTCAACAGACATTTATTGTTTGCTGTGTATACAGTACTGTGCTGGTTACTTGAATTTTAAGTGAGACTACTTCATCAGAGGAAGTAAAATTCTTGTTCAATACTCCCTTTGGGGTGCTTTCACCAACTCCCACCTATAATGGCAACCTGTCCTCAGAGAGAAGTTGACTATGTCTCTCTTTAATTATCTATCATCAGGCAATCCCAAGCATCTGGAATTTTTTAGTACATTGCCCATTAGGATCCATCCAGTATGGTCTTCTCAATATCAATAAATCTGTTGACATCAAACAGCTTTTATAAATGTATACTAAATATATATATATATATATATATATACATACATATATATGCATATTTATATATCTATATATATACACACGTATACACACCTACATATGTATACATATATACATATACACATATATACATATATATGTATGTATACATACACACACTGTGTGTGTGTACATGTAAGAACAGTAGTTACAAACCAATTTCCCCAAACCAGGGGGTTCATTCTCCTTTGGAAATAGTGGCATCAAGATAAAAGTGATGGTTGTTATGGTGATTAGGGTGGGACTTTTTTTTTTTTACTGTTTTCTCTTTTAGAATGCTGAAGTAATCAAATGCCTTTGATTAAGCCTTGCTAAGTGCTAAGGCCCAGGCCCACACCCTTTTGCTGATTAGGTGTGAAGTCTTCTGGCCCTAAGAAGGGCATATAAACTCAGAGGTTACCATTTTGTTTGGGGCTCTCACTCACTGAAGAGTGTTGGTGTGGAGACTTTGGGTAGCTGCTGAAGGCCCCACTGGCGTTGAATAAAACCCAGATGTTGGTGCTTCTCTTTTTGGTAACTATGTATGTGATGTCTTGATTAGACAAAGCCTGTCTGTTGAATTGTGTTACTTGATCTGTTGATATTTTTGTTCGTAATTTCTGTTTGTATTTGTTCTGACATTCGGGGTACTGGCTTTTCCCCCTGAACTAAGTAAATGATATATGTATGTTTGATTAAAGTGAGATTTTTAACCTCTTAAAGTTATTTTCCTTATAAAAGAAGATCAAAGAACCTGTGCTGGCAGCTCTTGTTGCTGGTCTTGTTGGGTCTTACACCCCTACAGCAGCTGCTAGCCACGTTGTTGTTACAACAGTACAAAATATCCCCCCACCTTAACTTGGGGTGGGGGGCAGGGCACTCTCCTTTCCATGTGCAAGGTAGATATAGAACGTGATCTCAAAGTTAAAGTCCAAAGACGTGGAGCCACCCACAACATGGAACCAAGGGGGTACCTCTTGGGAACAAGATTTTGAGGAATATTGGTACTGGCAGACTTTCTCTCTCTTTAAGGAGAATCCACTAAGTTTGCTTTAAAGAGTGGCATCAGCAATGAATGAGTAGTTTCCTTGCTTAGCTGGCTCAGGTCCTGTGTTGTTAAGCAAAATTGTCTCATTAGCATGGCTTTTGTTTCTTTTGAGTGGAAGTACTTTCAGCTGTTAAGTGCTAAGCCCCAGGCCCAGGGCCCTGTCAGGTGTGAAACCTGTGTGGGTATGGATTGGTGACTTAGGAGGGGCCAGCTGGGGAACCACTGGTCTCTGGTCATTGAGGCGGTGCTTGAGAACACCGGAAGCTGGGCTGTGAGGAGGGGTGAGCCGGGAGACAACTTCAGCGGAGGCGGCGGCAGCAGCGGAAGGTGTGGAAGCCAGAAGATGCGGAAGCCAGAAGCTGCGGAAACGGGGCTTACCCGAGTGCGAGCAGGAACGTGAGGCCAGTGAACATGATTTGGCTAAATACTCTCTTGCTTTTCTTTGGCCTCCTAGTTGCCCTTGTGAAATGGGCTTTCTGGGCCTGGAGTCTTTTTGTCAAGATGTTGGAATGGGGAGGCTGGTTCAAGTTTTTGCTGTGGTGGGGCCTAAATAAATTTCTTGT
>CM053622.1:513589646-513649285 GCA_028646595.1 Phalanger gymnotis
CGCTGTGAGGAGGAGTGAGCTGGGAGACAACTTCAGCGGAGGCAGAAGCTGCGGAGGCAGGAAGCTGTGGAGGCAGGAAGCTGTGGAGGCCAGAGGATGCGGAGGCAGGAGGCTGCGGAAGCGGGGCTTACCCGTGTGTGGACCCAGGAGTGCGAGCAGGAGCATGAGGCCAGTGAAAATGATTTGGCTAAATACTATCTTGTTTTTCTGTGGCCTCCTGTTTACTCTTGTGAGGTGGGCTTTCTGGGAGTGGAGTCTTTTTGTCAAGATGTCGGAATGGGGAGGCTGGTTCACGCATCAGCTGCGATGGGGCCTAAATAAATTTCTTGTTGTTTTCTCCTTAGAGAATCTCTCATACCTTGCGATTTCGAACCATTCAAACATATACATGATTATATTTGAGATTATAAGTTTGGCCTTCAGGGCAGTGCCAAGCCACCAGGCTCACTCTCTCCTCCAGAGCCATCTGGATCCAGTGGTAAGATATAGATCAGGATGACTGGAGATGGTCCCAGGACCAAAGTTTGGTCCTAGTGAAGAGGAAACACCTCCAGGCTTGAATCTGCATTAAAAATAAGAGGCAAGCCCTGGGGATAGCTGGGTTGGGAGGCTGCCTCTGTTCCAGTCACCAAAACTTTACCTGTGGGATAGTGAGGTGAGTTGGGCATCTGAGCAGGGGAAGATAAAAAGAACCTCTGTTGACAAGGAACACCAGAACTAGATGTGCTTCAGAGAGTGGCAGGGACAAGAAGGAACCAGCACATGCCAGGTGAGTGTACATGCAGTGTGGCGGAATGCCCCTGGCTGTGGGCATTTACAGGAGGCTGGAAGTTTGGCTTTGGTTCCAAGCTAGAGAGGAGAACTAAGACCTGGGACAAGAGGCACCATCCCCCATACCTCAGGGCTAGAGGTGATTATAAAAATTAAGATATCACTACAAAAAAAATGCACAAGCAAAGGAAAAAGAATCCAACCATGAAAAGTTATTATGAGAATAGAGAAGACCTGGGTTCATTTTTAAAGAAGGATATTGAAGCAAAGACATGAAAGGAAAGTCAATCAATTAGAAAAGGAGATCCAGGCTCTTAAGGAAGAAAATGACACCTTGAAAATTAGAATTGGACAAGGTGAAAACTATGAAGTTATGAGATCAAGAAATAATCAAACAAAATATGAAGAATGAAAAAAATGGAAGAGAAAATGAAACATAAGAAAAACAAATGATCTGGAGAACATATCAAGAAGAGAAAACATAAGAATAATCAGATTACCTGAAATTTATGATAAAAACAAATCTTGATACAGTAATACAAGAAACAATTTTTTAAAATATTCTGAAGCATTAGAACAAGAAGGAAAAATAGATACAGAAAAAAATCCATCGAATGCCATGTGAAAGAGTTCCTATGAGGAAAACTCATAAGAATATTATAGCGAAATTCTGAAACCCCCAGCTCAAGGATAAACTATTAAAAGCAACAAAACAAATTAATTTAAATATGATGCTGCCACAATTAGAATCACACAAGACCTAGCAGTGGAGACACTAAAGGACTGCAGGTCTTGGAACACTGTACATCAAGGAGCAAAAGATCTAGGGCTCTTGTCGAAAATATTATACCCAGCAAAGTTAAGCATGATCCTGAATGAAAACAATAGGCATTTGATTAACTGTCAGACTTTCAAGACTTTGTTAAAAAAAATAACTAAACTTAATAGAAGATTTGACATACAAGAGCCAAAAGAAACATAAAATACATACTAAAGACTGATTACAAGGGATTCAATAAGGACAGACTATTCACTTTTTATATATGTAAAATATATGTATGTCTAATATTGTCATTAGTAATTGTGTAGTTCGTAAGAAAGATTGGGGCAGACTTGACTTTAAAAAGTAAAACCATTTAGGAAAAGCAAAGAAAAGTGATTATTTTATACAAATGAGATGTAAGACAAAGAATCAATACAGAGGAATTAGATGGGGGAGGATAGTGGGGTAGTTCTGGTAACCTACTTTCATTGGGAATGGGTTTAAGAGGGAACAATACATATATATCTAGAAGAGTATGAAAGTCTTCTAATTTCAGAAGAAATAAAATGGTAAGGGGATAGAGAGGGGAGAGGACAAGGGAGGGATCTCTAGAGAGGAAGGTGAGGGAATAGGTTAAAGGGAGGTATGGAAGGGTGCTTAGATCAATGACAATGGGAGAATAAGGGAGGATCTCTAGAGGGGAGGGTGAGAGAATAGGTTATAAGGGGCTTTAGAGGGGTGTTTATATTTGTGGCAATGGGAGGATAGGGGAGGGATCTTTTGATTGGGGTAGGCTAAATAATTGAAGGGCAAGGTAGGAGGTGGAAGTAAAGTGAAAGGGACAGAAGGGATAGGAAACAAGAGATATGTACAAACACAAAAATAAAGATCACTTTGTTAGGGAAAGTATATGTCTGTGTGTGTGTATGTATATTTCCATATTTCTATAGTAATATATCCACACTTAATTGTAGCCTTCTAGGGGGAGGTGGGAGAGTAAGGATAAAGAACAAAGTAAAAAGTGCATAGCAGAGAACAAAAGAAAACTTACAATGAGGGAAAGAAAAGAAAAGAACAGCTGTCAACATAATGTGTATTATTTATCATACAGGCTTTTTTGAAATAAAAATTTATCATTCCATATTTTGAACTCTCTTTATGTTCTGCTATGCACATGACATGCTTTTCTCTTACTTTGTCTTTAAATTCCAATATTTAAGTTTATGCCTTTTTTTTCTTTTCTCTGTTCTGTATTTGTGTTCTGGTGTTTGAGTCTAAAATAATAATAAAAAAAAAAACTAGCGGAAAGATATTACAGCCCTGCTTCCCAACTCTATCTCTAATTCTTTATCTATTCTCAAACTATTCTCTATCCAATATCTGATGTGACCAGATTTTTCTATGTGATTTTTTCCCTTACTCTTTCTCTAAGCCATTTCTTATGATTTCATTTTATATAAAAACTTATGATCAAGCATAATTACTTTGTATAACTATTTTATATAGTTAAACAGATAATTCCTGTATATTGATTTTAGGCTTGGGAAAGGCATATGGGAAATGCCAGTGGCTAGATAGAAATATATGGAATTCAACCAAGTCAGCAATCTAAGACTGTCCAAAACAACAGTTTCTCTCTTTACTAACTAGAGGCTCCAAAAGTGGTAGGTGGGCAAAGATATAGCAAGAAATTTTTACTAAGAGCTTTTATTGAAATGTTCCTAAAACAGCAAAGAATGAACCCATGTGTGTTTTCCGGGACCAATTTGATATAGACTAAAGAGTGAACCATTTTTGTAGTTAGATCAGGAGGATACTATGGAGAATATCTCAAGTAAATCTCTTGCCTTAGAACTAAGAGTAGAGTAGAATCTGGGACCAAGGAAAGGTCATGCCCCTGAGTGGCACAGTGGGAAAAGAAAGGCTTAATTTAAAAATAAAATGCTCCTTTCCCTCCTACTTAGAGGAGGGAATAAAAACTAAATAGAACTAATGCTCCCTCTCCCCCAACCCCCTAACCTAGCTTTACAATAGCTTCCTTGATCCATACATTCAAAAACTGTGCTTCTTTTTTTTTTATTTTAATTTTTCCTTTGAACAAGGAAAACTCAGAGGGCTAGTAGGTGGAGGGGTGGAGACAGGAGAATGGGTTAGGTTGAACTGGAGAAAGGGAGAGGTAATAACAGATTGGAAACAATGGGAGAGAATGAGAAAGGGGAAGTGGAAAAGTGTGGTTCCTTCCTTTGCTCATTCCCCAAAGATCTGATTTACATCTCTATCGCTCTATTGAAAGGCCACTCTCCAGGACACCTCTAACCTTTTAATTGTGAAAGATTTTTCTCTGTCATCACCCTCTTGTTGAGGTTTGGGGATGAGCAGTGATCAAGACCCCCAAATACCAAAATGCCAGGTCCCGCTTGAATGAATACCACTCAAGCCTTCTTAGCCAAAGAAAAACAAAGTTAATTAAAGATTCTCCACATTGGGTAGACTCTTAGGGAGCCTGAGCATTTGTGACGCTCGTTTTCATTAAGCGAGCCAGATTGAATCTGAGGTAGATTGAAACGCCTTCATGGAGGCAAGATGGACCAGAAAGGGAACCCTGGTATAAACCTCATCAGTCTGGTCCTTTTCAATACTATTTAACATTGTTGATTACTCCTCTATCTTTGACTAGTAAAAAAAAAAAATCCCCTTCTTTCTACTTTCTTCTACTTCAGTAGTTCTGAATGACAAGAATTAGGAGAACAGGATGTTTGAGGTTATGTTGGAGGGATTTTCAAGTCATAAGTCAAAGGAAATACTAAGTAGGCCAAAACATCAAATAAATCTCAGCTGCACTTTCTAATTAGAACATTGGTGTAATGGAGCCTTCACAGATCCTGTCCACGAGAGGTGAATTTTGTGGACTTGAACATAGGCAGCTTGATAGATGGCTGGAGTTCATTCATCATTGAATTCCTCTCAGCAGATAGCAATGAGCTTTACAAATAACAGGTGCTCAATAAAGGTTGTTTTAATGATTGGACAAATATGAATGAATTTAAAGAGGGTAGAAAGTTGAAAGGTGAAACTGAGAGCACCCAAAACTAACTGCTCCACAATTTGGTCTAGAACAAGAGGCTTTTTTTTTTATTCTTCCTACCCTTAGGCTCCCATTAAATTATGTTATGTTGATCGCTACATAATGAACATAATTTTATTTTATGGATTATAGCACATTAATGGCATAGTCAGGAGTGACAGCTCCAGCTCTGATATTAGAATGAAATAGAGTATTTGGCTCAGGGGAGAAATGTTTTATGCTTTTGAAATAATCTACTGCATCATTCACTTTTTGGCAAGTATAAACATAAAATTTAATCACCTGGAATTATGTTTTAATTGCTTGTCTTCCACGAAATTATATGGGTCAACCATATCTTCATTTCAAACATAAATATAAACCAGACCTTTGTTTTTAATTAGAAATCAGCAAAAACATCTTTCCAGTTGTGAAGCTGTTCTGTTTTCAGATGTCTTTACTATAATCTTTGGGATTTGGTGAAGCTTAAAATGATGGACTTGATTATCAATATTTTAGCCAGATTGTTTTCTTCTTCATCAAACAATGCAAACTAAAGGATCCAATTGTAACACTAGTCAAATACTTTTAGATTAGCATTTTTGAAATGACCGTCGTCAGGAGAGAAAGACCAGACCACGTAGTTCTCCAATTATTTAGAGCAATTAGAGGAGATCATCAGACATTTCTGAGGTCTCATTAGTAGAAGCGTTGGCTGTTACAGACATCTTCACAGATCACAGTAGCGTCTAGGCCCCTGGACGCCCACACACCCTTTTGGGAGAGTTCCTGCAGACAGTGACTCACTTTGAGTTAGACAAAGGTAGCTATTTTCACAGCCTATTTCTCCTTTCCCATTAAAAAGTCATTCATTACTGCCTTTCCTCTGAAATACAAATTCTAAACACCAATATCATTTCCACTGAAAGTCTCTCTAATTTTATTTTAAAACAAGCCCCATCATCATCTTAGTGCATAATACTGGTACAAAAGTGATTTTCCAGCAATGAAACTTGGTGCTTATAAGACTAATTTTATACCTTAGCTACTTACAATTTTTTTAAAATGGATTTAAAATGTATAATTTTGCAAATTGTAAAGTTGCTAGATAGCTATGGCTTAGGTAAGACCTTAGGCAAATCATCTCAATTCTTTAGAACTCAGTCTCTTCATCTGTTAAGTGGGAGTGTTGGAGTAAATGATTCCTAGTGCCCCTTCTAGTCCTCAAATTCTATGACTAAGAAACTAGACTAAAAAATCCCATAAGCCCTTAGAGTTAAGTATATTTTCATTTTCTATGCCTTTAAAAATGTGGAAATTTTACGGAAATTATAAACTACTAGTAGGCCAATACCACAAAGAGATCAAAAAACAGGAGAAGAACTTATGCACAAAAAATATTTCTGAAAGCACTTGCTTGTAGTTTGAAAGACCTGGAAACTAAGAAGGTGCCTCTCCTTGGGGAATGGAAAAACAAAGTTTATATGAATATAATGGAATACTGTTGTGCCTTAAGAAATTATGAAAGGCACAGTTTCAGAGTAACCTGAGAACATTGCTTTGAACTGATGTAGAATGAAATGAGTGAAAGTAGGAGAGAAAAAGTTTAATGACAACACTGACATAACTTTGAAAGACTGGAGAACTCATATCAATTCAATGACCAACCACAATTCCAGAAACCAACAATGAACCATACTACACACTTCCTGACAGAGAGGTAATGGGCTCAAGTTACAAAAAGACATAGACATTTTTGAATATGGACAAGGTAGAAATTTGTTCTATGTCATTACATGTGTGTTTGTCCTTCATTCTCAAAGAGGACCATGACAGCAGGGAGACGACAACATGACTTGCAGTTGACTCTGATTGGAGGGAAGGAGGGCTGTGCAAATTCACCAGACTCATTTTATATACATACACTCATCTATATGCCAGGTACTCTAATAAGTGATTTACATATTATCTCATTTTGTTCTCACAACTACCTGGAAGGTAGATAGTTTTATTATCCTCATTTTTTAGATAAGGAAATGGAGATTAAGTGACTTGTCCAGGGTCACATAGCTAGTAACTGCCTGAGGCTATATTGTACTAAGATCTTCAGACTCTAAACTTGCCACTTTATTCACTACACACTTCCTTGATATAAGACTTATGTGAAATGAGTGTCAAGCAAGTTCTAGCATCAAAAGGGCTATGCATACTATGGCTACAACAATGTGAATTAGAACAAAGTTAAAAGGCAAAAATATTCTTGTTAAATGCAATGGACGGTGGTCGTACTATCAAAGACATCAAAGTGGAAAATACTAAATTACCAAAGTTAAAACATATGGCCTTCCTTTCTGTTAATTGTCAAATTACAAATGTACAAAATGGCATATATAATCACTTAAATCACTGTATTAGACATGCTAACAAACTTTTCAGGAGGAGATATAATTCTTGTGCTCATGTGTATGGTAGGGTCATTATTTGGATATTTGTTGGGAAATATTTGGATATTCGAACAAAGTATATATATATATATTAATAACTGAATTAGGTTCCTTCCAATTACCTTATTTTTGCTCACAATATTTCAATGATGTGTTTAGTCCATGTTAAAACAACAGACAACAACATAGAGTAAAAGAAAAAAAAGACAAAACCTTATAAGATTTCCCATTTTCTGTGGCATTCTTGAGAGTATTTCTTACTAAAATACTGAAAACATTCTTTTGTCTCATCATTAGTCTTCACCCTCCCAGTTCCTTCAGGAATGGCATGATCTAATCTGTCAAACCAGTAGATTCTTCTATAAAGAATGTCTCAGATACCAGATGGTGTATATGCATACACTATGTATGTATAGTAATAGTATGGTGACAGCTGCAGTGCGCATGACTGGTGCTGAGTCTCATATATAGTGGTTTGTAAGCATGGGAGAGATTATTTGGATAAAAAAAATTTCAGACATTGAGCTCTTTAAAGATACGTTGGGGGGGAGGGGCGGAGAGGTGTAAAGGATTTATGACTAAGAATGGAGGAGGGGAGAAAGTAAGGTTTTAATGGTGACTTTGAAGGGCCCAAACAATTATAATTAACTCATAGTAAAATTATCAGGAGACTGTGGTACCCCTCATAGGCCAATATGGTCAACCTCATATGGCTGAGGTCACTGTATGACTGAATCCTAATCATTCACGTACCACAGTAGGAGGAAAAAAAACATTCATATATATGGAAATGTGAATATAAACAAGTACGTACCTATAGTACATGCATTTGTACATGTATATGTATACCAGTCAGTCAATAAATGTTTATTAAGTGCCTCCTGTGTGGCACTATGCTAAGTGCTGCTGGGTGGCACAGTGGATAGAGCACTATACCTGAAGTCAAGAACACCTGTATTCAAATCAGGCCTTAGGCATTTATGAATTAATTGACCTTGGTCAAGTCACTTAACTTTGATCTGTCTCAATTTCCTTGTCTATAAAATAGGAATAATACTAGCACCTACCTCCCAGAGTTATTGTGGGGAGCAAATGGGATAATAATTGTAAAGAGCTTAGCCCAGAGCCTGGCACTTAGTACTATAAAAATGGTAGTATTACTCTTATTGTTATCAGGCATGTATTCTTTACCCTTCTTTCTGTAATTATTTTTGGATGAGGTTAGGCATCATGCTTAGTCCATGTTATCTTATCGACATAGTCCTTTTTATGGCATTGACGTATGCAGGGGCCACTAACCTTGTATTGGTTACTCTTTGATTTTACTTTTCCTAGCAGATTATCCCTATAATCCACCCCCACACACATACCCTTAATTCTCTACCTTGTCTTTCCTTGATGCATACCAACATGTCCATTTCTCCCATCTTTCTGATCTCCCAGGCTGACAATATTTATACTATCTATTCAATTGCCAAATTTATCCCCATGTCATTCACCCTTTATATTTATTCATGGGGCCATCCTTATCACCTTTTGCCTCGCTCTTGCCTTCTATCTGGCCTCCCTGTTTTGTCTCTTCCCTGGCTGGTATATTCTCCAGGTGGCTGCCAAAATAATATGCCTAAAGAATAGGTTTGACCACGTCACTCCCTATTCAAATCCAATAGCTCCCTATTATCATTAGGGTCAAATATAAAGTCCTCCATTTGATATTTGAAGCCTTTTATAATTGCCCCCAAACTACCATTCCAGTCAAATATTACTCCCCTTCTTGGACACTACAATGCAGGCAAAATAACCTTGCTATTCTTTACCCATGACATTGTATTTCCCATCCAGGCCTAGAATATACTTCTTCCTCATCTATACTTCTTCAAATACCTCATTTCCTTCAATAAGCAGCATCTTCTATGCTAAACCTTTTCTGACATCCCTAACTCCTTTTACCCTCCAAAAACTAACTTGTTCTCATTTTTAATATAATTTGTGCATACTTCTTTATCTGTACTTCTCCATGAATATAATAACATAAGCTCCTTGAAGGTTGGCACTGTTTCATATTTGTCACTGTATCCCCAGAACTTAACACATTGACTGGTGGATAGTAGACACTTGAAAAATGCTTGTTGATTGATGAGATTGTATGGTTAGCACTTAATTCACAGATAGGCCAAACAACAGAGCTCTATCTTTTGGCTTGGCTATTAAAAAGAGTTTTCATAGTAACAGAAACTGGAAAACTGAAGATCACAGAAAGGAGAGTGCCTACATGAATTTGATTCCCTAGAGGGTTGCCTGAGTATACAAACATCATGACCATGCTTCACTAGTGAAAAAAGAACCATGTAGCAATTCAACATACACAAAGGAGCAGAGCCCAAATGAAGAGACGCAAGCAGAACAGTTCATGGGTCAAGTTGGAGGTGGAGCCAAAGAACAACAGATAGAGAAGAAGAAACCCATCTGGAAGAACAAAAAGTCCAGAATATCAAGGGAATTAATGAAAGGAAATGCTAGGGAAGGTGGCCTAGCCATACCAGATATCAAACTGTACTATAAAGCAGCAGTCATCAAAACTACTGGTACTGGTTAAGAAACAGAGTGGTGGATCAGTGGAATAGGTTAGGTATACAAGACGCAGAAGTCAACTACTATAGCAATCTACTCTTTGATAAACCCCCAAAATTCAGCTTCTGGGCTAAGAATTCACTATTTCACAAAAACTGCTGGGAAAATTGGGAAGTGGTATGACAGAAACTGGGGATAGACTAATATCTTACACCATATACCAAAATAAAGTCAAAATGGGTTCAGGATTTAAAAATAAAGACTGATACTATAAGCAATTTGGGAGAGCAGGGAATAGCTTACCTATCAGATCTATGGGAAAGGGAATAATTCATGACCCAACAAGAGATAGAGAGCATTACAAAATGCAAAATGGATAATTTTGATTATGTTAAACTGAAAAGTTATTGCATAAGCAAAGCCAATGCTATAAAGATTAGGAGGGAAGCAGAAAATCGGGAGAAAACCTTTAGAACCAGTGTCTCTGATGAAGGCCTCATATCTAAAATATACAGGGAACTGAGCCAAATCCACAGGAATAAAAGTCATTCCCCAATGGTCAAAGGATTTGCACAGGCAGTTTTCAGAAGAAGAAATTAAAGATATCTATAGACATATGAAAAAATGCTCTAAATCATTATTGATTAGAGAAATGCAGATCAAAACAACTCTTAGGTACCACATCTCTCCTGTCAGATTGGTTAACATAACAAAACAGGAAAATGATAAATGCTGTAGAAGATGTGGGAAAATTGGAACATTAATACATTGTTGGTGGAGTTGTGAACAGATCCAGCCATTTTGGAGAGCAATTTGGAACTATGCCCAAAAGGCTATAAAAATGTGCATACCATTTGACCCAGCAATACCACTCCTAGGGCTATATCCCAAAGACAGTGGGAAAGGGACCCATAGGTAAAAAAATATTTATAGCAGCTCTTTTTTGTGGTAGCAAAGAATTGGAAATCAAGGGGATGCCCATCAATTGGGGAACGGCTGAACAAATTGTGATATATGAACGTAATAGAATATTATTGTGCTTCAAGAAATGGGGAAGTTACAGACTTCATAATAACCTGTAAAGGCCTACCTGACATGATGCTGAGTGAGAGGAGCAGAATCAGGAGAACATAGTACACAACCACAGACATATTAATTCTGTGATGACTAACCTTGATAGACTTGGCTCTTCTCAGCAATACAAGTCTCAAAGACAGCTCCAAAGGACTCATAATGTAAAAAGCTTGCTACACCCAGAGAAAAAACTGTGGAGTATGAATGCAGAGAGAGGCAAACTATTTGCTCTCTCTTTTTTCTCTTCTTTTTTGCTTTTGTTTCTTCTCTCTTATGATTCATTCCATTGGTCATAATTCTTCTTTGCAACTTGACTATTGTGTAAATAAGTTTAATGTGAAGGTTTACATAGAATCTATATCAGACTGCATGCTGTCTTGAGGGGGAGGGGGGAGTGGAGGGAAGGGAAGAAAATTTGAAACTCAAGAACATGTAGAACTAAGTGTTGTAAACTAAAAATAAAAAAAAAAAATCTAATTTAAAAACAAAAAGAAGAACCAACCCAGACTTTCTCCTTCACTAGTCCTGTAAAGCATGTGGACTGTGATTTTCCAGTGGAGCAAGACCATTTATCTCTTGTACCCAAGTTCTTTTCCCATTTTGGAGGGTTAACAGTTAGGGAGAGACATACCTAAAGAAGCATTCAGTATCTTGAGGACTACATAGATCTTTGAGGATGTGAGTATCACTAGAGAAGAGGATCCTTGACTCCCTAGCAACTCAGAGTACCTGCCTTGTTGGCATGGGGTGGTGGGGAGGATGACATGTTCAGTCTAAAGAGTGGTATAGATCCCTGATGGGCAAAGGCTTAGTAGAGGAAAGAGAAGTATCCTGTCTACTAATGGATTTGTATATAAATTCTTCATGTTTTTGTGAAGTTTTTTTTTTAAAAAAACTTGTCCTATGTCAAAAGTTATATTTGCTCTAGTGTCAAGACTTAGACATCAGCCAAATTAGGATATGTTTAACAGAAACTCTGGATGGACACAAAAATTTGAAGTGAGTGACTTAGTAAGAGGCCCTCCAAAATCATGTAAGATCATGATTTCTGTAAACCAAAGGTTCACTTCATCCCATAGCTTACATTATCCTGTCATGTTTTCTTATTTACTAGTCTGTTCTTCTCTTCCTTTTCCTTCTCCATCGCTTCTATTAGCACAGGGGCTTACTGTTTATTATTTTGGCTTCCTCTCAATTGCCTTTGAAAGTCCCAAAATAAAAAGAGTATTTTGTAGTAGAAAAAGCACTGGCCTTGAAGATGGTACAGACATTATTTTGAATCACATCTATAACACTTACTAGTTGTGTGACCATGCTCGAGCCATTAATCTCTGTAAGCAGCAATCTGCCAAAGCCAGCTTATACCAACTATTGTCAAGTTTTCCGTGAGCACTGACAATGTGAACATTTACATCTGTAAATGTTTACATGATAGGAAAAATGTTAATAATTCAATCAAATGTAGAAGTAATTTATGAATTTTTAGAGAGCCACTTGTCAAATATTTACCATGTTTGTCTATATGCCTCATTTTCCTCATCTTTAAAAGGGGGATGACATCTATACCTTCCTAACAAGGGTACTATGAGGATCAAATGAGATAGTGTAAATAAAATGCTTTGCTTGCAAATACTAAGTTGCTATGTGTCAACTTTTATTAGACAAGCAATTTTGGTCTTCAACAAATTTTCATTCTGTCCTTACCTTCTCTATTTTTACTGAAATGGTTTTATAGGCTTCTTATTTAGGTATAAGATTTGTCTTATTATCAATTGATGTTTTAACTCAATTGCGAATCAGGTATTAAAATAATTTTATATCAAAGGGAATATATAAAAAATTTCCACTTTCTTATAGAAATCAAATCAAATAAACATTAAATACTTGTTGATTAAAAACCTTAAGTTATATTTCCTTTAACCTGTTGTGGGGATTTATTCATAATTCTGAGTCCTCCAAGAACCTGTTTCCTCTTTTCATTTTCTTTTTCTTTTTCTGGTAAGCATTAACTTCTATAGATTTCATACAAAGTATGAACATACAAAAAAAAGTAATTTCTTATCCTACCCAACAGCTTTGACTCTAACTTTTAAAAAAAATGAGCTAGATAAATACATATCATTTGTAAATTTCAGAGTTTTCTAGGGCACGTGGATGTGAGAACCTTTGTATTCCTACTAAACAAAACTGTCAGCAGTAAGTGTAGGTGAAGTAAGTGTAGGCTGAAGTTTGTGGGAGGAGTGGCCATTTTTTGTAAAACATAAGCAAATTAGTGTTCATAATAACTAGCATCTTCCTCTTTACTCTAAACTTTCATCTTCACTAAAACCAGTACCTGAGAGATTAGCTAAATTAGATCACTCAAAATGATGAAGTCTGAACTGAATGCTATTACATCAGTCTTAGTTGATAATATAATTTCAGATATTTCAAATATAACACAACTCAGGTTTCTTATTGCTGTGGTCCCACGAAGAAACAAAGAAAGTGACAAGGCATTTCATTTGAACAAACCCGTTGTCCTTCCTTTGACTCTAGATGACATTACTTACTCAAAAGGTGAAGAACAGAAAATGTATTCAGTCTGGAGCTTTGAGTCTAGCTGGGGAATATTTAGGAACAGGAGGTGGAGGCTTTGTGCTGTACCCATCCCCCTGAAAAAAAATATGTGCTATCATCAAGCAAATTGGGACGAGTCAAGATATGCCTGTTTATAATATTTTGGTTTCATTTATAAGGAATAGGGATAAAGTATTGATCACAGAATGTTCCATTTACTGGGACCCAGTTTAGCCAAGTTTCCCTTCTCTAGGCCTTTAGATACAACATAAGATTTATATTTTTAAGGTGGTGCCTACAATGTTCCTTTTCTAGTAGGCATGTATCTACTTTTAATTAATATTGATAAATTGTGTGAGGTAAATTGTATCATACCTAACACTGCCAAATTACCTTTCAGTTTTCACTGAAGTTTTTGAGAATGGTGACCCCTTATGCTAGTAACTTTAATATTGGGCTTTATCAAACACTATGCTGCTGTATTTACTTGTTTCTATATTTTGTGTACCTTATCTGTTCCAAAAAACAACTTCCCTGTTTTTTAAACCAGTACCAAATCATTTTTACTAATAAATGTTTTGTAGTGTAGTTTGATATGTAGTACTCATAGAGCACTTTCCCACTATTTTTTTTTTACAATTTCCTTTGACATTATTTACCTTAATTTCCTCCTTATGAATTTGGCCACTATTTTTTCTTGCTCAATAGAATAATAATGCTTTGGTAGTTTGATTGGCCAGGCATGGGAAATATAGATTAATTTAGATACTATTGTCCTTTCTATTATAGTGAATTGACCTAATTAACATTTCTCAAATTATTTAGGTCTGGCTTTGTGCAAAGAGTTCTTTATATAAATTAATTCATATAGTTACTTGACATATTCTCTTAAACATACTCTTAAATATTTTATGCCTTCTGTAGTTATTTTAAATGGAATTTCTCTTTCTTGTTATTCCTGATGGATTATTTTGGTAATTTACAGCTACCTCAATCATCTCTTTAGAACAGCAGCTCTCCTATCAGATCAGCTCCCAGCAACTGCTTTAAAATGTTTCTTCTTTCACTTAACTAATATTAATTGAGTTTGGGTCAAAACAATGGATTTTCTCTTCACTTCTTATCTGCTTTCCCTTTTGCCTTCACCTTCTGCATGATCTTCCACCTCAAAGCCATATTTCCTTCTGTGAAGTGACTCACCTTTCGATGTGAGGAAACAATATTCACATTTCTGTCAGACAGAACACAAATGATACTTATTGTATCATAATCACTAAAAAGTAATTTCAAGTTATCAACCACTTTAAGGATTCATCAAAAAAAAACCATATCAAAACTAGAGCACCATATACATAATTATTGTTTTCAACTCTCCAGATGTAACATTAATATATATAAAATAGCTTTTAAAAATGTTGCCGTATGAATTTTTTATGCTCTTTATTGAGTGAAAAGGTTTCAAAATGTAGATACTTAGTAGAAAAGACCACGTGGCATCAAAATGATGGATGTGTCATCCCTGTCAAATTCTCTGCTTTTTCACTTGTCCTGAAGATGCTCTCAGAAATGTATTGATGATGAGCTTGAATTTCCATGTTGATTTAATTAAAATAAGCAGCAATTTTATCCATTTGCATGATTTTTGCACAGAATATTATATAAAAAAGAATGGCAGGATAGTGAATTATCCATGGACCATTTCCGTCTGAAATCTAATGACAACAACAACAAAAGTTAAGGTCATGACAGCAATAGTGATATAAACCTTTTCCCAATGATATAAAATACCATTTATACACAATAAATGAAAAATTGTTAATGTTGCCAAGAAAAAAATTAGTGATTGTAGGCATTGAACTTGAACATGCAGGCCAACTTGAGTCAAATAAGTGATACTTACAAATACCTTTCTATTTTCCAGGCAAGACACCTTAAGCATAAAGCCAACTAGGAAAAAGTTTGTGGCTATACTTATCAAAAGATTTACTGATATACTGAAATCAAAGCTCAATGAAAAGAACATGTTTAGCAGCAATTTATACCCATGCAATATTAATTTCAATATACATTTTTGGAATGGTAAAGTGGATTTAGTAAATATTATAACAAAACTTTAAATAATACTAAAAACACTCCATCATCCAGAAGGTTAAAAGGAATACTTCATCAAAATGATTAATAGATGTTTTCAAAGCACATGATAACTAGGTTAAAACTTACAGAAATATTTTGTACCAAATAGATATTACTTAACTAGCCAACAGTAAAGGCTGATAACAGGTATACATTACGGGAATTATAATATATAATAAAAAGGATTTTGTCCCTGGTTTTAGGGCCTATAAAACAGCTAAGACCCAAAAGTGCAATTAAAAGGCTGCCCACATGTGGCATTCCAATTAATTAAACCGATAACATATTGACAATAAAACACTGAATGAGTGACTAAGTCTTTTATAGAAGTGCAAGACCAGGTTATTGTTACTGGAAATAATAGAATGGTCATGCTTAGGGACCCCACTAGGATTGATTGATGCAGCTTTTGTGATAAAGTAGTAGAAATTGTGCAACATGTCATTGTAATATATATGTATATATACATACATATGTATATATATACACACACATACATATATACATATATATGTGTATATATGAAGGGAGAGAGAGAGAGAGAGAGAGAGAGAGAGAGAGAGAGAGAGAGAGAGAGAGAGAGAGAGAGAAGGATAGCAGCTAGTAGCAGCAGATTATTAGGGCATATTCACATGGCTAGAATAATTCCAAAAGTTTACTACTCTTCCTAAATTAACACACAATTCTATAAAGACAGGCCTTGAATATCCTTGAGAACTCAATACACAAATTGAACATGAGTATTACCACAGATAAAACTGTTGCATGAAATTGATTCATAAAAATATTAAAAATGATACTTTTATTAGATTTCACCAAACCAAATGCTTGTAACCTACAAACTGGAGGGGAAACTTTCATACTATAGAGTCATAGCAGAAGTAAAATCACATAGCAATGGCATTTGGTACATATTAGCCTCATTGTTCTACATTTTGTTTGAGTTTCTCTAAAGATGGTTGAAGCAGGCCTTCAGAGGAGAAAGTTAAATCCTAAAACTTTTATTCATTTGTAGAAGTCATTTTATCTAACAGTAAGAATCAACAAAGCATTAAATATTAAAGAGTCATAGGAGAGTGGCATTCCAGGGCCATTCCTGTCTAAATTCTTTGGAAAACAATGAAACTTCCCACCCCCTAACACAATAATAATAGTTGTTATTAGTATTATTATGATTCTACTATAATAATAATGAAAGTCACTGTGGTGTAGTGGATAGAAGGATGAACTTGGATCTGGTCTCAAATCATACCTTTTCCTTATTTACTCTCAATGTGACCACAGGCAAATCACACAAGTCTTAGGAACTCTTGAAGACTAAGTAATAGATATATAGAAATCCATATTGGTGAAGTGAGTTTTTCAATTACTACTAATAAAATCACAGATCCTTTGTGTATTACATATATTATTCTAATATGTTAACATAATATGATATGACATGATGTGGTGTGATTGTACTTGATTCTCCCTAGGGCCTTGGTCAACTCCTTAGCTATATGGAGTACAGAGAGGCATATTAACTCATCCGGGTCATTTTGGTGGTATTTCCTAATTAGAACACTAGAACATGTCAGCGGATTATAAGATATAACTGCTATGTCTAAGCAAATTGGCTTTCTCTCCAGGTCTGACATCAACTTTTCAGTTCCTTCTCTCTATGGACTTATCTTAAGGCTTCAGTTCACATTGTGGCAAAATAAAAAGGAATCTTGTGAGATAATTTGAGAACCATATTGCTATACTTATAAAGGTAAATATTTATTGTTCAACCTATCTATTATGAATATCCTCGTTTTCCTTCCTCTACTCTTCAAAATCAAATTTCTTTTTCTTCTGTCCAGTCTCAGAGTAAAAGGTGACACTCTTCCTTATTGAAACTAATGCTTCTATTTGTTCCCTCAATCCCATCTCTTCTCAGCAGCCAGCCCCTCTCTCAAGGTATTTTAACTCCTTCTTCTACAACTCCTTCCATTTACACACTCACAGACTGTACATATTCTCATACATACACATACACACACATTCATACACATTCACCAACATTTACTCAATGGTCATTAGGGCAGAGAACCAGTTAATTTATTAAGATCCCACCACTGCCCTCAACCTGTGTCATGCAATCTCTCTCCTCTCTGTCAAAAAAAAAAAAAAGTTCCGTAAGATGGCTATTTTCATTTCTTCAGTAGTCACTCATACCTGACAGGCAGTGGGAAATGTTCTCTTAAATGTACAGTGATGGAGATAGAGGTCTGACAGTCGTCTGCATAAAGGTGATACCAGAAACAACTGTCCTTTGAACATGCCATCCCTTCAAACAGTGGTGGGATTTAGCTGGTTTGCTCTGATTCGGCAGAACTGATATCTAATTTTATGTTGAGTTCAGCGAAATGGTTGTTAAAATGGCACTTGTAATCAGGGATTCTCTGGGCAGCTGCCCAGTGTGGAAATCACAAGTATGTATTCCCCACCCCCCACCCCCAAAGGCAGTGCTGTGTCCCAGCCTTGGAATGGGGCCCGAGTTGGAGGCACAGGGGAAAATAGAGAAGGCAGTAATGAGGTGCCAGCACGAGATGGAAGGAGGAAGGGAAGGGGATGGCCAGGCCCAGGATGGGAGGGCTGGCTACACTCACAGCTACCACTGCTGGGGTGTCAGTGGAGGTTGGGATGCAGGGAGATGATAGCAGCTGTAGCTGAGTTTGCTATGGGCTTAGACCTTCCCCCCTCCCCCCTTTCCCTCCCTCTCTCTCCAACTGCTCATGAAGGAATCACCAGCCAAGCCTTGCCTCCAGGGGCCAGCAGTGAAGCTAGAGGGCTGGGACCTAGTCTCTGCATAAAGGCTAGAAAAAGCAAGCAGTTACTTTGAGCTTCCTCTCAGGGCTTGCTGGCTCCTGCCGGCTTGCCAATCCTACTGTACCTAGTGCGAGGAAGCAGAAGGCACTAGCCTTCGCTGTCATCTCTCCCCCCCTTCCCCCGCCCCCGACCACCGTCCTGGACCACCTACATCCTCTGGTGCTTACACATCTGGCCCGGCCCTTCCTGACCCTGCTTCCGCCACCAACACCCTCTCCCCTTCTTCTAATGAACCTGCCTCTTTCTTCCTGGACCTAAGCCATAATCAGAGCTGATCCCACCTGATCTGGATGACGGAGGGAGCCCTGTGTCATAGAAATCAAGGATGCCAAGGGCTCAGAGGGAGTGTTCTGTGGGGGGCAGGAGGACAGGAGCAGGGGGGTGGGAGAGACATGCTAAAAAGTCAGATTGTCCTTGGTGCCTCAGACTTGGCCTTTTACTGTAACTGAAACTGTTCAAGAGAAACTCTGACTTTTTCCCTGGCCCTGAGCTCACCTTAGTCCTGATGTCTCCAGGTCTCAGAATGGTGTTGGCTCGCTCATACACATTCACATACACTTACACAAGCTGACACACACTCACAGACTATACATATTCTCCTACGCACACACACACATACACACACACACACACATATACACACATATTCATACACATTCACCAACATTCACTCAATGGTCATTAGGGCAGAGAACCGGTTAATTTATTAGGATCCCACCACTGCACTCAATCTGTTATGCAATCTCTCTCCTCCTCTCTGTCAAAAAAGGTACCATAAGATGGCTATTTTTGCTTCTTCACTAGTCACTTATACCTTAACTTTTTACAGTTTTACTTAAAGACATGTGAGTGGCATGCCCAGCAGCAACATTTCCATCTGGGGTCAATAATTACTTCTTTTTTATAAAGCCAGTGGTTGCTTGACCCTCTCTCTGATGGACATACCCTCAATTTCCAATTCTTTGCCACCACAGAGCTGCTATAAATATTTTTGCACATGTTGGCTCTTTTCCTGTTTTTAATGATCTCTTTGGGATACAGTCTTAGAAGTGGTATTGCTGAGTCAAGGGGTATGCACAATTTTATAGCCCTTTGGACATAGCTCCAAACTGCTTTCCAGAATAGTTGGATCAGTTCACAACTTCACCAACAATGCATTAGTGTTATAATTTTCCCACATCTTCTCCAACATTTATCATTTTCCTCTTTTGTCATATTTGCCAATTTGAAAGGTGTGATGTGGCACCTCAAAGTTGTTTGGTTTGTATATCTCCAATCAATAGTGATTAGCTGGCTTTAATTTCTTCCTCTGAAACCTGTCTGTTCATATCCTTTGACCATTAATCAACTGGGGAATGACTTGTATTCTTATGAATTCAATTCAGTTCTCTATATATTTTAGAAATGAGTTCTTTAGCAAAGACCCTGGTTTCCCAGTTTTCTCCTTCCCTTCTAATCTTGGTTGCATTAGCTTTGGTTGTGCAAAAACTTTTGAATTTAATACAATAAAAATCCTCCATTTTGCATTTTATAATGTTCTCTATCTCTTTATTAGTCATAAAGGTCCATCTCTTGGGACCATGGGGCCCAAGAAGAAAGGTGAAAAAAAAGGAGCGCTTTGCCCCTTCACAGTTCAGTTCATGGTGCCTGCACTGAAGGTGAGCCTTCACTTTCTCCTAGTGAAGAAAAAGAGGAAAGAGGCTGACATAGTCTGATGGTTTTAAAGACAGTTTTAAACGTATTCTGGCTATGTAGTTGATAAAGGAGGCTGTTCTCACTCATGCGACAGGAAAATGCAGGATATCTTCTCCCAGAAGCAGGATTCTACCATGTTAGGCAATCTTGGCAAGCTCTAGAATCCCCATTACATAAATAATGCATGCTAGGTGGCACAGTAGATACAGTGCTTGGCATGGGGTCAGGAAAACTCATCTTCCTGAGTTTGAATCTGGCCTCTGACACGGATTAGCTGCATGACCCTGGGCAAGTCACTTAACCCTGTTTGCCTCAGTTCCTCATCCATAAAATGAGCTGGAGAAGGAAATGTTAAACCACTTGAGTATCTCTTTGAAAGAAAACCCCAAATGGGGTCATGAAGAATAGGACAAGACTGAAACATAACTGAACAAAATGAAAATCACATATCTTCAAAACCAGGAATTCTAAGAAATGCAACATTTGCTTTTGTTTTGTTCCCTGTGGCTATCCTTCTGCTACTAATCAAAGTAGTGCCCAATTAATGCTTGACTCATGCTTCCAGGAAGGAAAGCACTAAATGAAGAGGCAGAACCTTTTGGAATTTTAGACTTGGAACTTAAGGAATGGAGAGATAATCCCTTGACCAGTTCTTTTGACTGTAAACTTTAAAATAGAGATAATGGAAGTGTGAGTATGAGTCATGTTATACTCCATGAAATGTTTTTGCCCCGCTATTTCCTCAAAGCTTTGAAAATCTGCTCGCTTTCTTCTAAATCTGAGTTACTTCCTTATCATGATCACCTAAAGATTCATCTTTATGAGCATTTTAAGTCAAGGCAAAACAGGGTTCAATCGGATGTACAAACCACCAACAACAAAAATTACAAAATCTCCATGCTGACTAAGCTCTACCATAAAATTTGTTGTTGTTCAGTTGTGTCTGACCCTCTGTGACCCTGATGTCATCCATGGGACTTTCTTGCAGAGATTTCCCATTTTCTTCTCCAGTGGATTAGGGCAAACAGAGGTTAAGTGACTTGCCCAGAATCACATAGCTAATAAGTATCCGAGGCCAGATTTGAACTCAGGTCTTCTTAACTCCAGATGCTGAATTCTATCCATTCAGTCATCTAGCTCCCTAAAATAAACCACAAAATAAACCATTATAAAAGACAAATAAATGCAAAATAATTTTTACATATGTGAGTGTTTAAGAAAAAAATTAGTCACATAACAGTGAATTGATGTAAACCACAAGAATTTAACACTATCCTGAGGGAGTTGTTGACACTGTTTCTACAACACATTTTATGAAATTTCTTTGATTTCTAGGAATTTCTTTCCCTAATAAAAAGTTTTTTAGGAGCATATTTATTTTTAATATAATTAAAAGTAATACTCATTGTTGTCTTGCTCTTTAAAGTAGCAATGATGTGTCATCATAAGAATGGATACACATTAGAAGGTGGAATTGAGCTTGGGTTGTCATCTGACTTCTCAAATTAGCTATTATGCTACTTTGCACATTTTAGGAAGAGGGGACATTCCACAGTTCAAGACCAAGAAATTAGTTCTTCCATGAATGTTTTGTAATGAATAGACTAATTTGTAGTGTATTACTATCACTATTACTCAAAGTTCTAAAAACAAATGTTAAAAACTTTTTACATGCAATCAGGAAATAAGATATACGGGCATTGTATCTCACCCTACAATAAAGTAAGGGGGAAAGGGATAAGGTGGGGAGTGGAATGATTGAAGGGAGGGCAGACTTGGGAAAGCAGCGATCAGAATACAGACCATCTTGTGATGGGGAGGAGGGGAAAGATGGGGAGAAAATTTGTAACTCAAAATCTTGTTGAAATGAATGTTGAAAACTAAAAATAATAAATTAATCTGAGTGAAATGGAATGAAATAAACCAATTGGAAATATTCTGGTATGATAAATGGTAAAAAAAAATGGTAGTAGTAATACCTATGTACCAGGGTTACTATGTAGCTCAAATGAGATTTTATATACCAACACATTGCAAACTTTAAGGCTCTATATTAGTGTCATTCACCATTATCCGTGTTATCATGGCTTTGTATTAAATTGTCAAACTAAAATAACTTTATATTCCTTTCTGAGATATTATAATATGGCATACAATACCCCTACATTTCCAGAATCAGCATTAAAGCAATCCTTGAGGGTAATAATCATAGCAATAATGCTAATTCCTTCAGAGATTTTGAATAATTTAGGTGGTTGATAATAAAATGTAAAACTTTACTTCTTTTGTTAAATTCTAGATAGATAGATAGATAGTTATCACTTAATGTATAAATACTAACTGAGTGAATCCAGGGTCTGCATTGACCCTAAAACTCAAGATAGAGATTATTGGTCTTGTGGTCAGAACTCCCTAGTTTTTTTTCCTAATACATCAGTGTTTTCTTTCACCTCATGTCCTGCACCTAACCTTCATTCTATTTAAACAGAAATAAAACATTCTATTTAAAAAGAAAACTTAGAAATAAAACATTCTATTTAAAAAAAAAACTTAGATCACCTTTCACCAAGATTATTGCAACAGCCTCCTAATCTCTCACCCTGCCTCAAATCTCTTCTTACTCGTACTCAACCTCCACTGGGTGGCCAAAATGGTTTTCCTCAACTGAAGCTCTGACTGTGTTACTTCTCTGCTAAAAGAAAAAGTAGTGCTTTATTATCTCTAGTAGAAAATGTGAACTCTTCTGCTTACCTTTTAAAGTCCTTAAAACCTAGCCCCATGCTCTCCAGCTGCTCTATACTTTACCCAACCAATCGATCAACAGACATTTATTAAGTGCTCACTACATCCCCACCGAGGATTCAGATTGAAAATAATGAAAAATCTCTATTCACAAGGGGTTTATATTCTAACAAGGTATACAAGAAGTATAGTAGAACCTTGGCTTATGAATTTAATTTGTTCCAAGATTCTCTCCATCATGCGATTTTTTCGTATTGCAAAGTGAATTTTCCCATAGGAACTAATGTAAAGTCAGGTGATCAATACCACATCCCCAAGAATATTCCTATAAAATAATTATTTATAATTTTAAGCAAGTTTTTGGTCCCTAAAGCACCTGAAATACAATAGCAAATACAATAGCAATGATTAGTACACAATATAAACTGAAAATAAAACAAATTAACCTACAATTTACTTTTGAGAAGAGTCGGGCTGGCATGAGGGAAACGAGAAGGAGGAGGAGGAAGGATTATTGCTTGGAAGGAGAATCTCCTTCAATGAGAACATGGGGGATTTCAACATCCAGAGTGTTTTCTCTTATGTTACTTTCACTAAAAGTGAGACTAACACTACTGCTTTCACTTATTTTTTCTTTTTTAGAATCACTTTCATATTTTGACTCACTGATTTTTTTTTACTTTACATTTGCTTTTGACTAGGAATTTATCTAACAACACTTGTTTTTGACGTTTTTTTTTTCAGAATGTCACGGAAATGTTATATTGCATTATCATTAAAAATATTCATGGCTCTCATTGCTACAACCTTATTTGGGTGATGTTTTTCAATAAAATTTTGCACTTTTCCCCACATCTGATAAACCTTCCTAATCTCACTTGACACGAGGGATTCTTCTGACCTCTCAACAGCTTTAGCATCTGAGCTTTCTGCTTCGCAGTACCGTACGATACCATGGATGCCGCTTTTCTTTTTGACATTATTAAACTAGCCTCAGCTAGCCTTGAGACTTTCTTCCAATGACTGATTTATGCCCAGCATCTTTGAAACGAGATCGGCATGTAATATCCTTGCTTTCTCACAGATAACGTTTGCGATTACGGTGTCTCCTGCTAACTGCTTCTTGTTGATCCACACAAAAAGCAACTTTTCAACATTTTCTAGAACATATGGCCATTGCTTTGATATTCTTGTGACCCCTGTCACTGCATCTACCACCTTTATTTCGTTGCTCTTCTTCAAAATGGTGCATACTGTAGATGCAGACTGGTTATAAAACCATGAAAGGTCAGTCACACACACACCATGTTCATATTTCTCAATGATTTCTTTTTTCTTTTCCAAAGTATTGGTCTCCTTCTTCTTTGCACCTTCCTTTTCAATCTTCTTCTTCTTTGGGGCCATAGTTACAAACATTGTTGTAGATCACAGTCACTACTGTATAATTTTATGCAAAGTACTATAGTATGTATGCAAACACACGTGAACACACTTGTAATGATACTGTTAAGAGCAAATGATGCTGCCTTCACCAAGAGTCAATGCCAAATGAGGTCAGTTAGGTGGTATACTGACCTGAGGTTCCTTTGTTTGACATATGAAAGAAAAAAAAAACTTTGCCCTAGTTGAGTGTCATCCCTTCATGAGCCATTCATGTCCAAACATGATGTTCATACTGCAAATTTCTGCTTGTCCTGCAAGACAAATTTTCCAAAAATTTTTTACTCATCCAGTGAAGTGTATTTAACCAGGTTACTCATAAACCAAGGTTCTACTGTACACACACACACACACACACACACATACATATAGTATATATATATGTACACACATGCATACCTACATATATTACACATACACAACATAAATGTAAAATGTTCAAATGCAAATAAATAAAAAAAAATTACATACAACGTAACTGGGGATGGAGGGCAGTAGAAGTTGGAGCGATCAGGAATGGCTTCATAGAGAAAATGGTCATCGAGTTGTATCTTATAAGGAGAGAAGGACTTTGTGAGACACAGCTCAAACACCATCTTCTATAGAAAGCCTTTCCTGATCACCCTAGAAGGTGGATGAGAGAGAGGCAATGTAATAGAGGCATGTGGAATGGCCATTCAACAGCATAGTGATGGAAGATGGAGGATGAAGTATCTTGTGTGAGGAAAAGAGAGAGGGCCAGTTTTGTTGGAATGCAAAGTATAAAGGAGGGGGAGTAATATCTGAGTGTAGAGAGATAGGTAGATTCAAGACCAGGTTGTCAAGGACTTTAGAAGCTAAACAGAGAGCTTTATATTTTATTATAGAATTAGCAGAAAGTCTTTCAAGTCGACTGAGAAGGGGAGTCACGTAGTCAGATGGCACTTAAAGACAATTACTTTGGAAGAAGGAGGAAAGATGAATCAGGGAGAACAATTACAATGATCTATGAGAGAAGCAATGAGGGCCTGAACTAAGGCAGTAGCTTCATGAGTGAATGGAAGGACTTGGAGGCAAGAGTTGTTGTTGATGCACAAAGGAAGATTTTGGCAACTAATTGTAAATGTGGGGGGAGAGAGGTGGAAGAGTTGGATATAATGTCAAAATTCCAAACCTGGGAGAATACATCGTATAATCTACTCAAATTTTCTCTCTGTTATTCATATTTGACTTTGGTCTTCTCTCTCCATCTGCCTCATAGAATGCTTCTGTTACTTCGAGATGGAACTAGCTGTTACAGGAAGTCTTTCTTTTCTCCAACTGTTAGGGCTCTCCCTCCCTATGTGATATTTAAAAGCTTTGTATTTATTTTATATTTATTCTTTCTATAGTTATTCTAATACGTACTTTTATAAACATACCTGTTATCCCATCAATAATGTATAAACTCCTTAAAATTAGGAATTATTTCTTGTTTTAAATTTGTATCCCTATTGTTTGTGCACAGAGGAACCATTTACTGTGATTGATTCACTGATTCATTTTATATCATATGAAAGAAGATCAAAGTTTAGCATTTTCATTTATAATATAATATCTACACAGAACTGTATTTTCCCCTTTTGTCTCCCATTTTAGGACCATAAACTAAATTCTGCCTAATACCTTTGGCAGGAAGGGAATATTATCTAATTTATAAAATTATCATTCGATTTGTAATCCTATTGCAGCTAATTATATATCTTAAATGAATGATTCTTCCTTATTACATGAATGTGGAACTAGATAATTTGTGGTCATGAAAAAATTATAACACGTTTTAATTTCTATGCTTGAATTTCTTGTATATCTCTGATCAGTAAATACTTTTATATGGTTACGACTCTCAGTAAGGGTACAAGAAATTGAATGTGAAGAATAGCTCATTAATTTGTTGCTTGCTGTTTGTTCCCTGCTGAGTTTAACTCATTCTTAGTCATAGCTTCAATGATTCCATTCTACATTATTTGCAAGACTTGATATTGTTCCAATGATAAGGATTATAAAAATTGTCAAAAAAAAAACCCAGACTTAATCCAATGTTATATAAAAGTGTTTGTAAAGATATAATGTAAGAAGTGATTTATGGGTAGTTACTACCTATTTAGCTTTTACTACTATTGCGGGACTATTAAATAATCTTCCTGCTTCCATGAAGAAAAAGCTACACAAGTACCAAGAATTATTACAGTGTCTTTTCCATCTTTTACTATTAAGGTTATGGTTAACCATCTTGATAGTGAGACCAAATGTGGAATATTCATAACCTATCTTCTGATCTAATCTTCCTTCTCTTTTTTTTCTTTATAAGTGAATCTTACATTAATATCATATTCTCATTAGCATTCCACGCTTTCCTCAGTAGGATCCTGTAAAATTGATGGGCTAAAATTTTATACTAAATGCAGTGCATACTTCAGTCTTATGTATCCTGAAAGGACCATACTATCTAGGAAATACACATTACATCCAGTGAGATCACCTTTCATCTTAAAGGGCTTTTAAAATGGTACCAGAATTACTGCTCAAAATTAAAATCACAGAGAAACTAACACTCACTCACTGCTAGACATATTGGATATGCTTAGATCTTATGTGAAAGTGAAAATTAATGCAATCAAGATGAACATATACATAAATAGAATTCATAATGAAATATGTACAGCATTGTTGGGGTAATAGACCAACATTTAGTTGTTTATTCTGTTTCACAAAGACTGTCTAATCATCGTAAGAATTTTAAAACCTCACTTTATACCTTTCTCATTTGAAAGAGGGTATTTCTCTGACTACAGAACTCTACTGGTGACACATTTTTTTTTCCCCGAAGGACCTAGGAACAGCTGTTGCTTAATGAGTTATTAACACCACTTCCCGAAGTATGTGAATGAGGTTCAAAGATAGTAAGTACTGACCAGGCCAGTCTCAGCTGAATATGAGATATGACATGACTGTTGTATTATTGGGAGGTACATTTTACAAAATAGTTCCAAATCCCCCTCTCTTTTTGGTTGTTCTGAATGTAAAGAAGGTATAGGTTTTCTAAGATTATAAATCAAAATGACATTTTTATGATTTAAAGCTATGATATTTGTGTGATGTCTTAGGAAAATCAGGACATTTCACAAATTCAAAAGTAGAAACGATTCATGGGTTGGGATTCATATTGCACAATGCATGGAGCTTTCCTGGAATCTATGAACAGATCTCTCTGTTACAAGAAAGATGCTGACTTGTTTGCCAAGTCTCACTCCTTCGGGATTAAGTTTGACGCAGTCTTTCAAAAGTATTCCTTGTGCTGCAAGATTTTGGAATGTCTCTTCAATGAGACATCTAGAATATCATGGATACTTTTAACTCATTCTGCTGATGTGGCCTCCATGGTATTTTAAATCATGAAACTGCAGACTATTCCCAACTTATTTCTTTGAGTGAGAAACCTAGGGAGAGTTTAAGTGTCTAAATGTATAATATAATATCTTCACCACAATCACTTTTTCTGGATATGAATTCTTTGGAGAGTTGATGTTAACAAATCAAAACAGTAATAAATGAAGTCACTTCATAATGAAAAATAAAATTATACCTCAAATATATTTATAGAAATAGAAAACAAAAATTAAAATTTGATCCGCTGCTCCTGCTCCTTTATTTTATTATTCTTGATTTGTTCTGGTTCTTTCCTTATTATCTTATGGAACACATAATTAATTAAAGGAATACTTAGTAAAATTTTTCATTAAAAATGTCTGGATATCTGGCTAGGTTTTAACTATTTTCCTTGTTGTATTTGGCAAAGGGGTTAAGTATTTTCATGATCCATAATCCATGATGCCATAAAATCGTTTTCCAGGAAATACAACGGAACTCTTTTTTTAATGGTATGTTACCTAGAAAAATCAAATTTAAAGAAACTTATGGGATACTGAAATCATTTTATGAAATTCTCATTTTTTTGCATGTGTTAGACTATTGCTGTAATGTATCAAAAGGATACTTGTGTGTGTGTATGTGTGTGTGCGTGTGCATGTTAGAAGAAAAAGTTATTTGTGTGTGTATACACATATACACGTATACATACATATACACACATATACATACACACACACAGGTACACACACTCTCACACACACACGCATGCGCACACACACACACTCACACACAAATACATGTATGGCAAATGTGTATTTCTGGCTTTAGGGGATATTGTGGCCTCCAATCACAGGTAGTGAAAATAGTTAGCTGAAAGTGGCTGAGGGCCAATACTCTTATACCTGTAACTTCTTCTTGTTCCCACTCACATCTGGAAGTCTTCCCACTCTTTGGCAATTAATGTTATTCTATATCCTAGTGAGACTCACATTCCCCAGATTATGGACCACCCTCTATTTCCATTTTTCATTAATATTATTCCCACAAGAATCCTCCAGGCCTAGATAAGACACTAGCATACAAATATTAATTTGAGATATGTCTTCTGTAGAATATTAATTATTTGTCTCTGTTTTTCCTTTAGAATATTGCCAAACTACTATGTTGCTGAACTAGTACAATTCTTTTAAATCAATTTTATCTTTCCTTTCCAGCTACATGAATCAGAACGTTGAATCCTTCCAAACCACATGGGGGAGAAAGCTCTTCTTGGGGAGACAGTTTATCCTACCTTTGAGCAAAGGCCTTCCTTAACTGGGTTTATATGAAACTAGTCATTGTTCTAACAGACTAAAAAAAATGGGCTGAGCGTGACTATATAGTGAATTGCATAGTGAACATATAGTCATTACATAAAATACATCCAAATGTCATTTTCAGGTCAAATTCCATGAAATGACATAATTTTATTTCATATCAGATGACGTACTAGAATGTTTAGTTGAATATTTAAAAAGCATATAAGAAAAGCCATCCTTTTCTTACTTAAGCAGATATATCTAATTGTTATGAAATCTACAGGACTATTGTTTCCTATTTCCTGTCATAAGGCACAAACCCTAAGGAAAGACTTTCAAATTCACAGGTAACTAATGATAAGAATAATTCCCTTATTACTATACCAAATTGCTTTCCTCACAACAACATTGTTCAGTATTAACTATCTCCATTTCACAGATGAGTTAGTTAAGACTAAAAGCGGTTAACTCATATTCTTATAGTCGTACAACTATGAAGTTTTTGTCTTCTGATGCTAAGACCAATGTACTTCACAGAAAATAGTGTATGTTAAAATGATATTTGCCAAATAAATACTATGAAACATTTATCTAGTTTATTGCATAAGTATATTTCCAGGTTTTCCAAAATTAATACCATCTCCCTTTTTAATAACATTTTTGCTTTATCTTCTAAAACATTATATCATGCCTTTATATCTTAACATTGCCTTTTTCAGCATAACAGAATTGTCATTCATTTCATCTTCCAGCCCTTATTTATATATGCATCATTATCTCAAGCCTGGGTCCTCTCCATTACTTCCATGTTAAGTTTCATTCAACTGTCTTTAAACCAGTTTCTAGGGGAAAAATTCAAATAAGCTATTAGAAAATTCTGATGATCAAAATTTTCATTTGGGCATTTTATACCTTGTTACAGGAAAAAAAATTACTATCAAGTTTCCCACTATTAAAAAAAGATAAATTTAACTTTCTTTCTGGTGAAATTTTTATTTTAAACACTACATGCTGAATACAATGATGGAAGTCACTTGAAGCACATTTACCACCACAAAAATTCTGACTGCTTTGTTAGCAGCACTGCAGAGTGACCATCTTTACACAGAGAAAATCAGTGATATCTGTGTAGTAGGCCTTAGTTTTGCTGGTCTGTCACCTGCAGAGACTCGCCAATTCCTAGTATCGTACACTGGAGTACACCTAAAATGAATGTACCCAGCAGAATTTTTGGTCAATAATACCCATTCACTTGGCAAGTGTCAGAAATGGCTATCATTAAGCCTAGTTTGGAAAACATTATTGTAGTTTGCATCAAATGGTTAGGTCTCTCATTTTCAGAGGATGTTGAGGTCCAGAGAACTTTTGAAGGTGACACAACTAGTTGTTGGCAAAGCCCTACTAGGATCTTGCTGTCTGAATTCTCAGTCCTACACACCATTACTGGGTAAGTCTTGCTTTCATTAGATGTCAAAGCATTCAACTGAATATCTTATTTAAACTGCATTCAGCTGAGAGGTAGACATAGCCTGCTTCTATGCAGAGATTTTTCTGAACTCTGTAATAGACTAGGTTCATATAGTGCACCACTCTTTGCAAGGGACTTTCCTCAAAACTACCTTATGAAATAAGTAATATAAATATATCACTCCTGTTTTACAGATAAGGCAATTGAAACTCAGAACTATGAAATAACACTGTTAGAGCAACATGGCTAATGAGCAACAGAGCCAAATCTCCAACCCATTGTACTTTTTCATCTTAATTTTTATAATGAACTTAACATTAAATAAATACAAACATTTTAATATACAAAAGAAAGACAATTGTACAAGAAAATGTGAACCTTTATTAATACAATATTTTTAAGAAACTATACTAATGTGAGGCAGCTAGGTGGTACAGTGAGTCGAGCACTAGCTGGGGAGTCAGGAGGACCTGAGTTCAAATCTGACCTCAGATATGACACACTTACAGGCTGTGTGACCTTGGGCAAATCACTTGACCCCAATTGTCCTGCCTTCCTCCCTACCCCCCAAAAAGAAAATATAGTGATATGTGTATAAAATTTAAAAAGTAGTAACAAAATTCCTCTTTGTTGTCCCTTTCTGCATTTTTTATTTTCTTCTGTGCATTTAAAAGTTTTATTGATACTCCTTTCTTCTTTTTCTTCTTCTATCGTTATCCATTAGCTCATCATTCACCTTCCAAACTTCCATTACAATAAATGTGTATAGTTAAGCAAAACCAATCACACATTGGCCATGTCTGAAAATGAATGTATGCCTTGTTGTATACCACCACTTCTCTTGACCAGTACAAACATTCATTTAACTGCACAACACAATTAAACTTTATCCTGGAACTATGTAATAAACCACAGCTGAATTATTGTACTAGATAGCTCTAGATAAAGAATAAAGATATTTATCTATTTTTAAAATATATATATATATATAAAGTTCTTTTTTGACTAAATTTATTGCTTATAGATGATAGTTAAGGGAAAACTACCTATATCTTTATATAATCCTCTGGTAGGATGGAGACCTTTGAAAAGTTAGGCATTAGGGAAAGTTTGTTTTGCGAGGAGGCGTTTTTCACTGTTTTTCTCTTTTCTTTTCCAATAACCACATTCAAAGTCTACCAGTCACTTTGAGCTATCCCCATGGATTTCATACTCGATTTCCAAAGAAACTGTGAGTTTCCAAAATCAGGCACCCTTCTCCACATACCATTCCTTTTATATGTGTTGACTGTCTACTAAAACATAAACTTCTTAAAGTCAGGAACTGTTTTATTTTTATTCTTGTAGAAGTGTTTGAAGCAAATCAAAGACCAGAAGATTGGAGTTCTCCAAACCTCTACAACTCTGTCCCACTCATACGGGACAGGGCATTCATCTCCGCTAATAAGGAGAGAGTCCCATACTAGTGGGCTTTGGGAGAAGAGTTAAATAAAAACACTGAACATATATGAACAACATAAACAATAAAATTAAATAATAAGCAATATTTGAATAACAAACAATTCAATAAAATAACATATATAAATAACAAATGATAAAAGCATATATCAATACATTTTTAAAAAAGATTTTAATGAAATACAACTCTATTTCATATTTTAAAGTCATATTTAGTTTATTACTTGGGGTTTCTGCCACAGCTGGGAAGGTGCAAGACCTTCTCTTCCTCACAAGATCTCTGGACCCCAGCACCTGGAGTATCTATTGTAGTCAATGTTCAGATAGGCTGATCAGAAATTTTCTGTGAAAGCTACCCTGAAGAAGACCAAGATCTGACCAAAAGATAGAGGTGGAGCCTCTCAGTATATTGGTAAAAATTAAGGATTTCAAATGGGAAACACAGGGAAACAGGCCTCAAAAGGCAACAAATAGGGTAGTGCAGAACACGCCTGGGACCCAGTCACTCTGAATCTATCTAGGTTTCAGTTTGATAGAACAGAAAGAACACTAGACCTAGCATCAGAAGACCTGAGTTCACATCTCAGCTCTGATGTTTACAAGCTGTGTTTAAGTCATTTCTCAGTGTCTTCATCCATATGGGAACGTAGACTGAACTTGTGATTTCATTGATAAAAGACAACTGTATCCTTGGTGAATATTATTTCCATGCTATTTTTAAGTAATTTTTTTTTTGTTTAATGATGGTCTATGAATGTCACATTAAGTTCCAATCCCAAGCCTAAACTTCTAGATTGTCCTGAGTAAGGCATGGCCCAGAAAAATTATCTCCTTCCTGTCTCTCATTTTTAATCTTTTCTAATCTGATATATATATATATGTATATATATATATATATGTACATATATATATATATCAGACACAGACACAAACACATAGACAGACACATGCATATATGTATATATATACATTTCTTACATGTATATATACTTTTCTTACTATATCTTTTTTGCATTTTAAAATTATTTTTATTTATTTTGTTAAATATTTCCCAATTACATATAATTTTTATAATTATTTTTAAAAATTGAGTTATAAATTCTCTTTTTCACTCCCTCCTCTCATTCCTCCTTGAGAAGGCAAGCAATTTGATATCAATTATACCTGTGAAGTCAGGCAAAACATATTTCCCCATGAGCCATGTTGCAAAAGAAAACAGAAAAGAAAACAGTAAAAATAAAGTTAAAAAAAAGTATGCTTCAATTTGCATTCAGAGATCCTCAGTTCTCTCTGCATGTGTATAGCATTTTTCATGATGGGTCCTTTTGGAATTGTCTTGGATCATTGTCTTGATCAGAGTAGCAGTCTTTCTTAGTTGATCATTCTTACCATATTGCTGGTACTGTGCATAATGTTCTCCTGTTTCTGCTCACTTCACTTTTCATGAGTTCCTAAAAGTCTTCTCAAGTATTTCAGAAAGCATCCTGCTCATCATACCTTATAGCACAATAGTATTCTATCACAGTCATATACCACAACTTGTTCAGTCATTCCCCAATTGAGCCATCACCTCAGTTTTGAATTCTTTACCACCACAAAAAGAATTGTTATAAATAGATTTGTACAAATAGATCCTTCCCCTTTTCTTTAATCTCTTTGGGCTACAGACCTCATAGTGTTATTGCTGGGCAAAAGTATATGCACGTTTTAATAGCCTTTTGATGTATTTTTAAATTGTTCTTCATAATGGTTGGACTAGTTCACAACTCCATCAATAGTGCACTAGAATCCAAATTTTTCAATGTCCCCTACAATGTTTGTTGTTTTCCTTTTCTGTCATGTTAGGCAATCTGACAGGTGTGAGGTGGTATCTCAGAGTGGTTTAATTTGCATTTCTCTAATCAGTAGTGATTTAGAGCATTTGCCAATGTGACTATCAATAGCTTTATGATTTCTCCTTCTGAAAACAGCTTCTTAATATCTGTTGATCATTTATCAAGTGGAGAATGGCTCTTATTTTTATAAATCTGACTCAGTTATCTATATTTGAGAAATGGAGCCGTTATCAAAGAAACTTCTTATAAAATTCACCCCCCCAGTTTCCTATTTTCCTTTCATTTTGGCTGCATTAGTTTTGTTTGTGCAAAAGCTTTTTAATTTTATGTAATCAGCATTATCTATTTTACTTCCCATAATCCTCTCTATCTCTTCTTTGGTGATAAACTCTTCTTTTATCCATAGATATGATAGGTACATTTTTCAATGCTCCCCTAATTTGCTTCACCTTTTATATCTAAATAATGTATTCACTTTGCCTTCCCTTGGTATATGGTGTAAAATGTTGTTTTATGCCTATTTTCTGCAAACTGCTTTCCAGCTTCCCCAGTACTTTTTTTTCTCAAATGGTGAGTTTACAGCTTTTGTTCATACTCCAAAAATTTGAATTTTTTGATCAAACACTATGTGGCACAATGGGTAAAGTGCCATTTCCGGAGTCAGGAAGACTCATCTTCATGAGTTCAAATCTAGCCACAGAAACATACACTAGCTGTTTGATCCTGGTCAAGTTACTTAGCCATAGTTGCTTCAGTTTCCTCTTCTAGAAAAGTGAGCTGGAGATGAAAATGGCAAACTCTTCCAGTATCTTTGCCAAGAAAACCACAAATGTGGGATTACAAAGAGTTGGAAACAATTGAAACAACTGAACAATGACAACAGATTACTATGGTAATGACTACTTTGTATTGTGTATTCAATCTCTTCCACTGATCCACTACTCTGCTTCTTAGCCAGTATGAGATTATTTTCATGATTAAGACTTCATAATAGAAATCTGATACTGCTAGCCTTCCTTCCTTCAGATTTTCCCTCCATTGATTCCGATCACATTCTTGACTTTTTGTTTTTTCAAATGAATTTTGTTATTATTTTTTTCCTAGTACTATAAAATAATTTTTGTTACTTTGACTGATATGGCATTGAATAAGTAAATTGATTTAGATAGAATTATTATACTTATTATGTTGACTTGGCCTACCCAAGAGAAGTTATTATTTCTCAATTGTTTAGATCTGTCTTTATTTGTGTGAAAAGTATTTTGAAATTATGTTCAGATGATCACTGGGTTTGTGTTGGTGGGTAAACTTACAATTATTTCATATTATCTGCAGTTATTTTGAATAGAATTTCTCTTTCTATCTTTTTCTGATGGATTTTGTTAGTAAAATGTGGAAATGCTGATGATTTATGTGGGTTTATTTTGTATCCTGCAACTTTGCTGAAGTTGATAATTATTACAACTATATTTTTCCTTGATTCTCTAGGATTCTCTCAGTATACGATCATATCATCTACAAAGAGTGATAATTTTGTTTCCTCATTGCCTACTTTTATTTCTTTAATTTATTTTTCTTGTGTTATTTCCATAGCTAGAATTTCTAATATAATTTTGATTAACAAAGGCAATAATGATATCCTTGCTTCACTCCTGATCTTATTGGGAAGGCTTCAAATTTATCCCTATGACAGGTAGTGCTTGTTCTTGATTTCAGATAGATACTACTTATTATTTTAAGAAAGCCTCCATTGATTCCTGTATTTTCTAGTGTGTTTAATAGGAATGTTTATTATATTTTGTCAAAGGTTTTTTTTTCTGAAGAAATTGATTTAATCATGTCATTTTTTTGTTGTTGTTGTTATTTAGATGGTCAATTATGATGATAGTTTTCTTAATATTGAACCAGCCGTGCATTTATCATATAAATCTCTCCTGATCATAGACTATGATCTTTGTGAGATATTTCTGTAATCTCTTTGTTAGTATTTTATTTAAAATTTTCACATCAACACTCATTAAGGAAATTAGTTTATGGGTTTTTTTCTTTGTTTTTGCTATCTGTGGTTTAGCTATCAAAGCCTTACTTGTGTCAAAAAAAAGACACAAATAAGTAGACACTATTGAGTTTTCCAAATTGGCTAGCAAATTGAATGCAGCACTTTAACAGTATCAACTTTTAGGATTTTAAATAGCTCTACTGGAATGCCATCCCTTCACTGGTCTTATTGCTAGCCATGATTCCTAAGGCCCACTTGACTTCATTCTTTTTCTCTCTTTTATGACATATGCAGTTAGAGATATACAATTTCACCTAAGTACTACTCTTTCTATGTAGAATCTCCCTACTAATAATAGTTTTTGGAAGATACATATAACATCTTCCCATATAGAAAGGTAAACAGTTTAACCTCATTGAGTCACTTGTGATTTCTTTTTCATGTTTACTTTTTTGTGCCCCCCTTGAGTCTTATATTTGAAAATCTAATTTTATATTCAGCTCTGGTCTTTTCCTCAGGAATGTGTGAAGTCTTCTATTTCATTAAATATCCATTTTCTCCTGGAAAGATTATACTCAGTTTTTCTGGGTAGGTTATTCTTGGTTGTAATCCCAGCTCCTTTGTCTTCCAGAATATTAGAATACATGGAATTTTATATCTATCATAATTAGGTTTCAATTTAATTGACTCATACCTTTGTTATAGTCACTAGAGATCTTAATGGAATTAGACTTTGGTGTACAATGTGTTAGCTATGTGTTTAATTGTTGAATGAATGTGTCAGCTATAAACCTGATGAGCATACTATCTATTCCTTTCTCAAAGTCATTGATAAAAAATGTTGAACAACATAGGACTAAGGAGAAATCCCTGAGGCAATGAACCAGAAACCTCCTTTAAGCCATTGGGTAAGTGAAAGATCTTTCCTGCCCATTGACTAGGCTTCAGGTGGGGCCAACAAAGGGAAGTCTGATTAGAGACAGGCCCACACCCTTTCACTAATTAGGTATGAGGTCCCAGACTAGTTAACAAACTAGTTTGCTAGTTTGAGAGAGGTGTGAAGCCCTCAGGGCCCTAAGGGGTGTTGCTAAGACCAGAGCCAATGGTATGTGCCTGAGTTCTAGTCAATCAGATGACATCCAGGACTCTATAAAAAGAGAAGAACAGAACACAGAAACAGCAGAAACTGAGAACAAAGGAATGAGAGTGGAACAGGATACAATGGAGCCCAGAAGCAGTGGAGCAGAGAGCAGCAGGATTCAGAAGCCAAGGGCTAGCTTCCAGAGTGTGCAGAGCAGAGAGTGCTGAGCACAAGAAGGAGTTGCAGAACTCGGAGTCAGTGGAGCTGCAGGAGAGAGTGCTGAGCAGGGGGTTAGGATTCTTGAGTGATCTCCTTATAGAAGGGCCTTAGCTTGGAGGGGAAGCACAAGTATGGCTCGGTTTCCTGATATAATATTTTGTTATAATCTCCTTGTTACTATAGTGAGATGGGCTTATTGGTTTTGGAGTATTATTGCCACAATATCAAATTGGGGATGTTGGTCCTTGAATCTGATCCTTTGGAGTCTAAATAAATGTTATACTTCCTCTGCCTTCTACCTAGAGAATTCATTATACTTTGTGATCCCAAACCATTCCGGCATGGCCACAATCCTCTCTTAAGTCATGAATTTTCCCTTACTGATATATCTCCCTCCAAGTTCACATTTGTAAATCAAGCATACATGTCACATTATGCAGTTTTCCTCTCCTCTATGAGAGTGTGATCACAAAATCTTCAGATTAATCTTCTTTTTTGTTCAGGTGAACTGTCCCTTATAAAAATATTATTCCTGTTTCTGTACCTGCTGACCTTCATGATTCTTCTCTAAGCTTTCTGGATTTCCTCAAATACGTACATATGAACCTAGGGGAATTTTGATATGTAAGAAGTTGCTCCCCTGGAAGAACTAAGATGGGACTTCTTTTTCTTGAATATCTAGATTTTTGCCTAATGTCCTTTACTACACAGTACAGGCAACAATACCTGTTTTGTGAAGTCCTTAAAAGGGGCAGAAGGGTCTTTGGAATTTTTTGCAGCTTGAAGTATAAAAGGCCTAGCACAGACGAAGTGGATGTCAGAGGTTGTATCAGAGATCCTGCTTCTATGCAGTTAATGTCTTCCTGACCTAGTATAGCTGGTTGCTGTCTTGACTGGGGAGGCAAAGAAAAGTAGGACTTTATCTGAATCAATATCCTTTTTAACCTTAGAATTTGTATTCTTTTAATATCTTTTATCATTAGTAAGGTTGTTTTAATTGTAAAGTGTATATGAGTGTGTTGTGTTTCATTTTGCCCATGCAGGTTATTTGTGTCAATGTGGGTCTGTTTAGATATGGTTTAAAGGGAGGCAAGAATAGATATCTCTAGAGTCCCCTCTTCCAACTCTTTCCCAAGGGAGACTGATTCTATCCAGGAGCGGAAGCAGGAGGTTGGGGCCAGAGACTGGACATTCCATTTTTCTCAGAGAAAAGAGGTACCAGGATAGAAATATATTTATCTACTTCCTTAAATAGTCTAGGGGAAATAACTTTTAAGCTTAAGCTGTGCTCTTGATCATAATACCTTATTGGGGAAAGAGTTCCCTAAGCTGTATAACTAAGACCACTCCCTTCCCACCAAACACCAATTCCACAATGAACACATGTAGAGAATAAACCCATTTATCCAAGTTGTTGGCAAAATAGAAATCAGAGAAAGTATACATATGAGAATATATACCAGACAATATACAAAGGGAAATGAATTTTCCCATTGAGGGTAAAATTATTTTAGCTCAACCAAGAGAATGCCAGGTCTCATACAAAGGGAAATTCCCTAAAGTTTCTAGTGTAACAAGTTGATATTTGGGATAAGATTGAGGTTGCCAGCTTCTTTCCATGGTCTTTCTCTCCCATGAGGTACTTAAAGAGTGCCTGGAACTCTCTTGAAGTCAGAAGCCATAATACCAGTACCTCTCTTCTTTCAAACTTTCATCAACTCTGCCCCTCACACAGATGTGGAGCATTAGGGATTAATCTCCAGTAATGAAGATAATCTTATGCAAATAGCCTTTGGGTCACGGGTTACATTCTTGTATTTTATAGCTTTGGTATACTCTAATCTGTGAGCCTGAAACAGAATGGCCTGGATTAATCCTAGACCAGAATATCTGGTATAGTCTTCAAGGGTCATTGTAAAATACCTTATGGTAACATTCACTTTTTTTTCAAATGGGAGAATGGCTCTGTGAAGAAAGGGTTCTCTGGTCATTTAATAGGTAGACATGTGATCCAAGCTTTCTTAGGCTAAAATATTATTTGGTAGTAAATAGGAGCCCTTTCAACAAATTAGGCAGAAATCTTTTGTCTTTTCTGTACTATTAGCAAAACAGATGTTTATGGAGCTTGAAAAGGAAATCTAAAATATTCTTTCAGGCTTGGAAAAGCTGAATTGTCAGTATAAGAAGAGTAAAGATGAATCATCCTTTTGTATTAAGCATGTGGTAAAGAGAGACTTTGGATTATCCTATTACTGTCCCCAGAATATTACTTCCTTTAAGGGAAAGTAAGAGGATAGACTGAATTTCATGATCAGGGTTGCAGGAGAAGTTTAAAGATAATGGGACTTAAAGATAGGGATTAGATCTGTTATTTCACTGATACAGGGAACTTCTAAGTGAGGAAACTTCTGCTAGAGTCAGCTAGGTAGTGCTGTGAATACAACGAAGGACCTTGAGTAAGGAAGACGTGAGGTCAAATTCTGTCTCTGACACTTATGACCTCTGTGACACTGGACAGTCATTTAATCTCTATCTGTTTCAGTTTCTCTATCTGTAAAATGAGAGCAATAATGGCACCTACCCTCTGAGAATTATTGTAAAGATTAAACAAGATAATATTTATAAAGACATTTGGAAACCGTGAAGTGCTATATAAATACTATTTATTATTACCAATGCAGGTCATCACCTTCTCTGCATCTCATAACCTTAGAGAATGGCTTGAAGTACTCTTAGAGGTTAAGTGAACTCCCACAGGTCGCATCACCTTTCAAAGGTAAAACCTGAACTCAGGGCTTACTGGCTTCAAGGCCAGCTCTCTAAACATTATGACAAGATAGCTCTGTAATGAAATGCTAGAACAATGGCTAATGAAGATGTGATATAAGGTGTGCATAGCTGAGGGGCAGGACTCAGAGAGGTCAATTTTAGAATTTCATGGGCTATGAGGCTTTGCAGAGGATTTGCTCTTATACAGTCATCTGAATCAATCAGAGACATCAGATAGAGAATATTCTTTGTCCCTTTTCAGGTAGAAAAAAGGGAGAGTTATTTATACTGGGCCACACAAAGATAAATTATTTTTTTCATCAATTTCTCCAACTGAGGATATATGAAAAGGGGTGCTATTTTTTAAAGAAATGGGTTCAATAGATTAGATTTATATTACTTTCCTATTGCCCACCCATCCCCCAAAACACCTTTCTTATAATCTACTTGTTTTGGTGAAGTTGTTGACGTTACCTTATGATTAGAGTCCCTCCTCAGTGGTGTAAGACTTCAGCTTTAGATCTTTTTCCACCAGACCACAATTCACACCTGATAAGAATAATTCATTAAATTTGAGCAGGAAATTGGGACAGCCACAGTGGCTGTCTGGACAAATAAAACTATTGAAAGGAATAGGGATTTTGGAGGTTATTTGAAGAGGCATGATGCTAGATGGATAGAGGGTTATAATATTCTTTCCTGTAAGGAGCTTTAGCTATAACTTTCGAACCACAGGGTAGGTTAGAAAATTATTGAAGGTGAGCCAATAGAGATATTAGCACAGTTGAAACATCTGGGATGGGGGAAATAAGGAGACTTCTGCACTACCAAAATTTAAATTAAATTAAATCCTCTATCCCACATGGTTATTTTTCCACTTCACTTGGTTGTTTGGAGCCACCTAAATCTTTGTATATAGCTTTGAGGGATTAATGGAATTAGTCCCTTTAGGATTAGGCCTGAAGTTTCCCTGAGTCTTGGGCTATTCTAACTGCAGGACCATAGGGGAAGTAGTGAGCTTATGCATGAGTTACTATAGTTTGGAAAGGGAAGGAGCTGAATATATAAAGGACTAATCAATACTGGCTGGGAGGTTTCTATTATATCAGTGTATCCTCAGTGGTTTTGTTAGATATCACAGTTTCTATTAAGGGTTTAGGGATTAAGATCACTGAAGAAAGGAAAGGAACAATTTTCTCAGGTAGAGCTGTGCAGAAGACTCCTCATTGGCTCTTAGTGATGGTGGCTGATCAGAGATTGTGTATACAGGACATGAATATGAACTCAGGGAAGTCATTACTTGTAGAGGTTCTTATCAAAGCTTCTATGCAGGTTATTATGAGCAGAGTTAAATAGAGGCTCTTAGCGTTGCCCAGACTATTTCTCATAGTTAATATTAAGCAGTACCAGGTCCTGGTAGATGTCAGGATCAATGATTTTTCCTCCTTAGTAATGGAGATGAAAGAGGCTAGAGTATTCTGTTTTATAGTTATTTAAGAAAGATCTTAATATCACCTATAATTATGATGATGTGGTTTCTGATATAGAGCCAGACAGGCTGGAGAATGAAGTCAAGTGGGCCTTAGGAAGCATTGCTAGCAGTAAGACTAGTGGAGGGATGGCATTCCAGCTGAGCTATTTAAAATCCTAAAAGTTGATGCTGTTAAAGTGCTGCACTCAATTTTCCAGCCAATTTGGAAAACTCAACAGCAGCCACCAGATTAGAAAAGATCAGTTTACATTCTAATCCTAAAGAAGGGTAATGCCATGACATATTAAAATTACCAACAATTGTGCTCATTTTACACACCCATTAAGTTATGCTTAAGATATTGCAAGCTAGGTTTCAGCAGTATGTGAACCTAGAATTACCAGAAGAGCAGGCAGTTTTCAAAGAGACAGATGAACTAGAGACCAAATTGCCAACATTTACTGGATTGTGGAGAAAGGAAAGGAGTTTCAGAAAAAAAACCCTAACATAAAACAAAACATCTACTTTTGCTTTATTAACAACACTAAATCCTTTGAATGTGTTGATCTCAACAAAATATGTCAAGTCATCAAAGAGGTGGGAGTACCAGATCATATTACTTGTCTCCTGAGGGACCTGTATGTAGGCCAAGAAGCAAATGTTAGAACTGAACATGGAACAACTGATTGGTTTTAGATTGGAAAAGGAATGTGACAAGTCTGTATATTGTCACCTTATTTATTTAACATATATGCAGAATATATCATGAGAAATGTCAGGCTGGATGAATCAAAATTAAGGTTACCAGGAAAAATATCAACAATCTCAGATATGCAAACATACTAGTCTTGATGAGGGTAAAAGAGGAAAGTAGAAAAGCTGGCTTGGAGATTAACATTAAAAATATATACTGAGATTTTGAAAACTGATCCCTGGCAAATAGAGGGAGAAAAATAGGAGCAGCGTCAGATTTTGTATTCCTGGGCTCAAAGATCATGGCAGACAACAACTGCATCTACGAAATTAAATGTTGCTTATCTCTTGGAAGGAAAATTATGGCAAATCTGGACAGCATGCTAAAGAACAAAGATATCTCCTTGCTGATGAAGGGCCATACAGAATCTATAGCTTTTCCAATAGTAATGTAGTCTGTGAGAGTTGGAATATAAGGAAAGCTGAGGACCAAAGAATTGATGTTTTCAAATTTTGGTCCTGTAGAAAACTTTTGAGAGACCCTTGGACAGCAAGGAGGTCAAACCATCAATACTTAAAGAAATTAATTCAGGCTATTCACTGCAAGGTCAAATATTGAAGATGAAGCTTAAATATTTTGGCCACATGAGAAGACAGCACTCATTAGAAGGATCCTGAAGTTGGGAAAGATTGAAGGCAAAATAAAAAGAGGCTGTCAGAAGTTGAGATGGATATGTAGTGTCATGGAAGCAATTAACATGAGCTTGGACAGACTTCAAGGGAGAGTGAAGGACGGAAAAGCCTGGCATGCTATGGTCCACGGGGTCAGGAGTGAACAACAACAACACCACCAACAACAATATTCCCTTGGACAGCTTAAGCCACCATGGCAGAAGGCCTAGATATGATAGCGAGTGGCTTATGTGAGAAATAAGAGATGAGTGATGAACTCAGAAAATTTAGAGTTTAGCCTGGTATAAGGATACAAAGAGGAATTTTGAGGAATACAATGGCTGGGGAGAATCCAAATAATTCCAGATGTTGATACTTGCTCTGCCATAGACTAAAAATGAATCTCAGGCTTATTATCCACCTGAGTGTTTTCATGGCTTCCATTTATCAAGTCACTCACAAGTCTGTCTTTTTCAAGTGGAGCTCAGAAGAGAGTAAGTAGTCTTGAAAGATCTAAAGAACAATGTTCAAATCCCTTTCTCCTGGATTCTTAAGATCCTTTGTTTTTATGTCCTTAGAACTTTTTTCCACAAGAACAGGTAGCATAAAGCCTTTTGAAGACACCACCATGTGGCCATACTGAAAGAGGCTTTTGTGAATTAGGCTTCTGTAGCCAAGAAGCCATTTACATAAGGTGATACCAATATCCTTCATCCAATATTGCCCAGTGTGAACCAAATGATACAAGATGGTCTCTCTAAAATGAAGGCTATGGAATAGAAGGCTTCCATTGTTAAGTTAAACAGTACATTCAAGATCATGCCTGCCTGATGATCTTAAGGTATTAGTGAGCTTAATTAATAGATTGTGTGCTTCCTTGAGGCCTCCAGTCCTCACCTAAATTCTTTGCCTCTTTTGATAGCAGAATGGACTATCCAGGAGGACCTAACTCTTGAGGAATGTTGTTTTTCCTAGTTTACTGATGGATTAACCTATTAAAAGAAAGGTATACATGGCTAGACCTCAGAATCCATTAATCCAAAAATGCAGGATGCCTTGAGGGTTAGAAGTCTTGCCAAGTCATCGCAGTGGGTCAGGTTGTGAGCTATGTGGCTGGATTGTGAGAGAACCTTGAAGGATAGAGCAGAAAAGATTTTTATTTATATTGATTTTTTGGTTGTAGCTATGTGTTGGACTTTGTGGTCTGGGACACAGGGAAAATAGTATTATACAATCAAAGATTCCCTATTTTGAGGTTATGTCTAATGTAGGAATTTTTCTGATGTCTCCTACTGTATAAAGTTGTTTAAAGGGCAAATTAATACCTAGTAGAGACTTCTAGGCCTTTTGTTGCAGTGAAATGGTACATGTATGGGTTGATGCTCTCATGAGAAGAGCAAACATTGGTGATTAGATGTATCAACAAACTGAAGAGGTACTGTGGTCCTCTGTTGTGATGGTCAGTAGTGCTATTCCATGGGAAGGGAGGAGCTGGGGGAGAGTGTTCCACCTCAGAAGTTTCTTGGATGCAACTTTAAAGAGAACCTTACATGATCATGATGGATATAGTTCCTTTGAACATACTCCCAGTTAACTGTACCCAGTGCTTCCTTATTTCATCCTCTAGGTGAAGCCATGTGGACCTTGAGTTTCTGCTTTCTCAGAAGAATGTCTAAATCTTTGGAAAATGATCCAGACCCCCTAATTGTTAGGTTTCTTTTCCCTAAAGATGTTCCAGAGAACTCTTTCATAGAAGGGACTGGGTGACAAAGTTTTGGAACAGTTGGTAGGTGCACTTGGTTTTTAATGATATGGAAGGGTTTAATCATAGTGAATGGGAATTCACCTGGAAAAAGGAATCTTCGGCTGATTTAGTGGTAAACTTTAGTCCCTGGTGAAGGGAAGTCTTCATCCAGCCCCCAGAGAAGAAGGGTACAGCCCCTCAGAAAATGTCTCTATAGAGGTTGACATTTGGTGTCATCACTCTACTGAAGAGAGGGAAAGGTTTTTGACTGGTGGGCTGAGACATACTAAGCTGTTAGTGGTATGGGTGAATCCTGCAATCAACTTAGTCATTGGGTTAGGTTGCATGCAAGAGAAAGAGAGGGAGAAAAAGATGGAAAGGAAGAGGGGAATAAACATTTCTATATTTCCAACTATGTGCCAAGCAGTATATTAAGTGGTTTAGAAATATAACTTAATTCACCCCCATAACAACCTCCATTTTACAGTGGAGGAAACTGAGGCAAAGAGAAGTTAAGTGACTTGCCTAGGGTCAAAAAGCTAGTAAGTATCTTAGAGTGTAATGGTGACTGTGGAATAAAAAAAGGAGTAGTGTTTTATCTAAGTTCAAAATCAAATACTTTTATCTTTTTATCAATAAAGTTTTTTTTATTGCATTTTACAATCCACCAGCATCTCATTGTATTCTAGTTCCTGAGTTTGAATCATTGAAATAGCTTGGCTTAGTCCTATCTCAGAATAATTCTACTGACATACAAATCCAGACAAAATGAATCATTCCCAGCAAATTTTTCTTTTCTAAGAGTAAAGTGTTAGATAGAACACGTAGATGGAAAAGTAAGCTCAAATTTAGCTCCCTTCTGTGATGAAACTTTTAGAAGAGCATGAACTTTAAACTTCAGCAAAATCCACTTTCCACTGGGCAAGATTATGGTTTATTTAAATTGACTAGATTTTCTTTAATGGAAATTCACTTTTATTATGATGTGCTTTTAACATTGTAGGGAGCCAAGGTCAAGGGATTAAGTGTAGCAAACACAACTGTAGCAAGCTATGTTTTTCTTTTAAGGCCAATTTTAAAAATGAACCACTCAACAGAGCTCAGGAAACTGGCATTTATACACACACACACACACACACACACAAAAGTATATGTATTTATATTTCTATATTATGCATATTTCTATACATGTTTACATTGGTGTGAACATATAATTTTATTCATCTATATCTTTCTATCTGTGTTTATGTCTCTCTCCAGATAAATACATAACAGAGTCAGCTAAATATTTTGGCCATATAGTGAAAAGATATGACTCACTGGAAAAGACCCAGATGTTCAAAAGAGTGAAAACAAGGAAAAAAGGGACAATAGAGGATGAGAAGAATAGATAGTATCTTAGAAACAACAAACATGAACTAGGACAGACTTTGAGAGATACTCGAAGATAGAAGGGTGTGGTGTGCTATGATCCATGGGGTCCCAAAGAATTGGGCATGATCGAATGACTGAACAATAACAACAAGATCATAACTGGTCTCAGAAACTTACTACCTATGTGACCTTCTGCAAATTACTTCTGCCTGTCTCAGTTTGCTCAACTGTGAAATGGGAATAATAATAGCATCTTCCTTCAAGTGTGGTTTTGAGCATTAAATGTGATAATATTTGTAAATCACTTAGTATAGTGCCGGGCACATAGTAAACACTGAATAAATGCTGGATTCCTTCCATCCTTAAGATCAGAGACCATAATTTGTCTTTTTTTTTCTTGGTGTCTCCAGTGCTTAGCATAGTGCCATAGTCTACAACAGAAGTACTTAAAACAGGTTTGTTGACTGCTTGACTAGATCTAGGAGGGATAGGAAAAGAGACTTGGCCTGTGATTTCAAAGACCTCAATGGAACTCTGTATCAATGTGACTTCTTTACTTGTAGTCACAAAGGGCTGCATAGCGCAATGAGACGTTAAATGCTTGAGAGGTTAAAAACCTGCCCAGAGTCACATAGCAGGCTTTTGTCAGCCAGCTAACAAGCATGTATTAGACATTTGCTAGCTCTAAGGAAACAAGGATGAATACTAAAATTCCAAAATATTATAATATTATTTAAATAAATATTATAGCGCAAAGGATATTTAGCATGGTACATCAAGCATTAACCAATGCCTGATGAAGCACAGAAGTCTCTGGAATAGAAAAGATGGGCCATCAAGATGATCCAGAATATCCCCAATTTATAAATGGTCAAAGGATATGGAAAGGAAGTTTTCAGATGAAGAAATTAAATCTATCTATAGCCATATGAAAAAAATGCTTTCAATCACTATTGGTTAAAGAAATGCAAATTAAAACAACTCTGATGTACCACCTCACACCTATCAGATTGGTTAATGTGACACAAAAGGAAAATGACAAAGGTTGGAAAAGGATCCATATGTACAAAAATACTTATTGCAGCTCTTTCAGTGGTGGCAAAGAATTGAAAATTGAAGGGGATGTCCATCAATTAGAGAATTGCTGAACAAGTTGTGGTATATGAATGTAATGGAATACTATTGTCCTATAAGAAATGATGAGCAGACTGATCTCAGAAAACCTAGACTTACATGAACTGATCCTGAGCGAAGTGAGCAGAACCAGGAGAACATTGTACGTAGTAACAGCAACACTGTGCTATGATCAACTATGATAGACTTTGCTCTGCTCAGCAATACAGTGATCTAAGACAAGAGTGGAAAACCTGCAGCCTTGAGGCCACGTGTGGCCCTCTAGATCTTCATGTGTGGGCTTTTGACTGAATCCAAACTTCACAGAACAAATCTCCTCAATAGAAGGAATTATTCTGTAAAACTTGGACTGACTCAAAAGGCTGCACCTGAGGACTTAGAAGGCCACAAGTTCTCCACCCCTGATCTAAGACAATTCCAAAAGCTTCATGATGGAAAATTCTATCCACACGCAGAGAAAGAACTATGGAGTATGAATGCAGATTGAAGCATACTATTTTCTCTCTCTGTTTTCTTTCTCATATTTTTTCCTTTTTGTTCTGATTCTTCTTTCACAACATGCCTAACATGGAAATATGCTTAATATAATTGTACATGTAAAATCTATATCAGATTGCTTGCCATCTTGGGGAGGAGAGAGTAAAGGGAAGGAGGGAGGAAAAAATTGCAACTCAAAATCTTCTAAATGTGAATGTTGAAAATTTAAAAAAATAGATGATGCAGAAGAGTTAAAATGAAATGAAAAACATAAAATAACAAGGAAGAAGATAATAAAAGTAAGAACTTACAGTCTGCACAGTGGACATTATTAGTAGATTAGAAAATTTGAATTTATGGTGGCAAACATCTCCAAAGAAGCAAAAGAAAGAACAAAGGACTTGGAATAAAGATATACTGAAATGAAAGACAATCTAGAAGAAGAGAAGCAAAGGGCAATAATAGTAATTTTCAAAATCATTTCAACGGAAGCAATAGACATTTACCTCAAATAAATTAGGAATGGAAAAAAATAGGGAAAATTGACTTCCAAAATGTACATGAGAAACTAAAGAACATAAAGACTTCAATGTAGAAAATGATATAAGATTAATTGACTTTGCATAGAATTGTCTTTGAGTGGTAAAACCTTTGAACAGAGAAATAAGAAAATTAAAGAAGAGAAATAAATTAGAAACAAACAAGCAAAAACAACAATAACAAAAAGCTATAGAACTGACAAAACTAAACACTGGTTTATTGAAAAGAGAGGACTTTAAGCTAAATTGTTTAAAAAGAGGTGGGCAGAAAATCAAGTTAAAAATATAAAAAATGAAAAGGTAAAATTACAACAAAACCAGACAAAATAAAAAAAATTATCAGATTCTACTATGCACAGTTATATGCCAAATAACAAAGAACATAAAAGAAAAATACATTAAAAACTCAAATTAATGTGACACCAAATAATATCTTAAAAACCAATTTCAGAAAAGGAAATCCAAGTAACCATGAGGAAACTGCCAAAGAAAAACATTCCATTTAGATGTGTTTATGAGAAAATTCTATCAAACCTTTAAAGACCAAGGGATACCTACACAGCATGTTATTTTAAAAATATATGAAAGAAGACTCTATATGAAATTCCTTTTGTGACACAAATACAATCCTAATACCTAACCAGAGAAGGAAAAAGTACAGAAAAATATATTATTAATTACTAGTTCAATATTTTTAAGTACGATCTTGAAAAAAAGACTCTAGCAATTTTTTCCAAATATCATTTATTACAATCAAATTTTTATGCATCCTCATTTCATTTAATAATTCCACACTATCAAAATGACTAAAATAATTGTCATATTTCCTGCTCACATAATGATTCAGTAGAGAATATTAAGGAATTGGAAAAGAAACTCACCAGGGCAATTATTATTTTTAGTAAGGTTGCATTGTCTGAGATCTGCCTGCTCATCATTTCTTATAGCACAATAGTATTCCATTACATTCATATACCACAATATGTTCAGCCATTCCTCAATTGATGGACATCCCCTTCAATTTACAGTTAAGGTTGTAAACCCATAAAAATGAAAACCATCTATCTAAAAATAACAAAATAAAGGAGAGTGTCATTCAAAATAACTATCAAATTTAAAATTATATAAAAATTCATATGTATAGCCATTACCTAGTAAGTAAATGATCAAAGAATATGAATGGTTTCCAAAAGGAGAATTGCAGAGTATTCACAACCACATGAAAGAACGTTCCAAATCCCTAATAAGGGAAATATAAATCAACACTACCCAGAGATTTCATCTCACAACCTGCAAATTAGTAAAGATGACCAAAAATAATGGCAATGGACATTGCTGTAGGGATTTGGGAATGTTGAGAACACTAATTGATTATTGGTGGAGCTGTGTACAATTATTTTGGAAAGCAATTTCGGATTATGTGACTAAATTGACTAAAGTATCCAGTGCCTTTAAACTAGAGACTCTTAAGAAGAAAGTCTCTATATACACAAAAATATTTATAGCATCATTTTCTTTTGTAAAAGAAAATTATTTGAAACAAAATAGACACTCAACGATTGGGGAATGGCTAAACAAATTGTGGTACATGAATATAATGTAATATTACTGTGCATTAAGTATGAAGACAGAGAAGTAGGTACAGATCTATATAGACTGTGCAGAATGCAGTTAGTAAAGCCAAGGAAACAAGACACAAAATAACTACGACAATATAAATGGAAAAATCAACCACACACCCCAAATTGAAAAGTCAATGTAAGAAAACTACAAAGAGCAAGTAAGCCTTGAGTAAAAAGGAAGAAGAGAAAACCCTTAACCCTCTTCTTTGTGGAGGTGGGAGATCCATAGGTCATATACATTACACATATTTTCAGACTTCTTTTTTTTTCATCATGCTGATTTTAAATAGATTTTATTCTCCAGGACAAGAATCACATTTCCATTTGCTTACAGTACTGATAAAGTGCAATGTTGTTCACCTCCCTCCTTCCACATGTATTCAAGCATTCAGAATGTTCAGATTAAATGTTATTTTTATCCTTTCCCTGTCTTGGTTACAAATTTTAGTCCTTTGGTTTTTGTAAAGCTGTGCAGAATGCTCTTTCTTTTGGTGTGTTTAGTCAACTTTTTCAATAGTGGGTCCAGAAATATCTCCAGAAGGGGATGCTCTACTTTCTGGGAACCCACCAGATATGCCTTCTGTACTCTGGCACAGCTTAGTAATAGCAGACCTTTTCCAATTCATTCTGCTAATATTGAAATTTGTCCTTCTCTTCAGTCTGATTCTTATCCAGCCAATTGATTTTTTCAATGCATTTGTCAATGATTTTCTGTTTGTCCTCATCAGTTTTGTCTGGTGTTTCCCATTCTCTACTGTAACCCTCATATTGAAAGTGTAAGATCCAAGAGAGTTCTTGGAAGACAACTAATTTCTCTGCTTTTCATCTTCAGCCACATATTTCTCAGCTTCCTGGTCCATATACTCAATGTCTTCTTTGCTCAGATGACCTTATACATTGGTGGTGATCATCTTATTCTCTTTGCCTATCTGTGTGCTTATCCACAGAAGACAGATTGAAGATTCCATTGGCATCAATGTTAAATGTTACCTCAAACACCACTGGGGGCAAGGGAGAATTCCCATGAGCTCAAACGTATCAAGTAGGTTGTTATCCTTTGTCACTGTTCTCTTACCTGTATAAACCTGAATAAGCACACGAGGCTTATTGTATGAGTAGGTAAAAGTCTGCATCTTTTTGGTAGGCATGACAGAAAAATATTTCAGTGTATCAATTAGTTGTCCTGATTTTTTTCCTCTTTAAAATGCTATGGAATGGTCCTCTGAGAGAAGGAAGGAGAGAGATATTGGGAATAAGCATTATGATGTAAGAAACAGAAAACATCAATAAAAGCTTAATTAAAAAAACAAAATAAATACACACTGTATAAAAATTTAGATGTCAATCTACCAAAAGCATTCAATTCCTGCATATATTTAATTTCAAAATGTTTCTTAAATACATAATGAATAACTGGAGAAATATCTAGAGAAATCTTCCATGCTCATGATTGAGATATGAGAATACAAGAAAAAAGGCAGGACTATCAATTTTAACTTATGGACTACGATGTTCCATCAATCAGTCTATCAAATGGATACTTCATAGAGCTAGACAATATAATGATTAAAATCATAGGAAGAAAAGATCTAAAATATCAAGGAAAATCATGGAAAAAGATAAGAATTAAGGGGAAATAGCATATCTAGATCTTAAACTTTATCTTAAAGCACTGTTCATCAAAACCATTTGTTAATGGTTAAGAAATGGAAAAGTAGATCAACACAATGAACTAGACAAGAAAAAAATCAAAATAATAACTAGGAAAGAACTCCCTATTTGAAAAGAATTTCTGGAAAAATGCGATAGCAATCTTACCGAAGTTTGACTTATACTAACATCTTATGATATTCTATACTAAATTTAAAATGGATACATAATCTAAAAAGTAAAAATCATGGCCTAAAAAAATTACAATAGAAGTAAATCATGTGCCTTTCACAGATATGAATAATAGATGAATTCTTAATCAAACACATGATAGAGATAATTAAATAAAATGAATGGAGTAGGAAGAATGACAAAAGAAGAGATTTATAGAAATCTGAGATCACTTGTATGACAAGGTAAAAAGTGAAATGAGCTGGACCAGGAGAGCAATTTATACATTGGCTTCAATAATGTAAAGACAGCAACAACTATGAAAGATTTAAGAAGAATGATTAGCAGAATGGTCAATTGTGTCTCCAAGGGAATGATGATGAATCCTGTTTCCCACCTCTTGGCATCAAGGTGATGAATTAGAGTTGCGAAATAGATAAATATATTCAGATAAAGAAAATGTGTGGATTTATTGCATATGATTACACTTATTACAATACGGGGGTCTTATTTTTCTTTTTGTGATATGGAAGAAAGATGTAGTAAGGGGCATAGAAATGCAGAAATAGTGATATTGTACAGGCATACATTTGTTGTTCACTCGTTTCAGTCATGTTCAACTCTTTGTGACCCCATTTGGGATTTTCTTGGCAAAAAATGCTGGAGTGGTTTGTCATTTCTTTCCCAAGCTCATTTTAAAGACGGGGAACTGGGGCAAATGGGGTTAAGTGACTTGTGCAGGGTCTCACAGCTAGTAAGTGTCTGAGGACTTATTTGAGCTGAGCAAGATAAGTCTTGCTGACTCCAGATTCAGCACTCTATCCACTGAGCCACCTAGTTAATTGATCAAAAAAGGAGGACAGTGTTGGAACTACTGTGTCAAATTTGAATCACACAAAAACTTCATGTAAGGGGAAAAATATAAACTACATAATAATTCCTAGCTCCATATAAAATTACTTTTTTTGTTTCTTCCCATCTATAACTTTTTTTAAAAAAAGTTGATCCTTATGAATTTCCTAAGGAAAAAAAAAGTTATAGAATGTGGTCCCAAATAGGGAATGGTCTGGAAAGGGAATAACTAAAGGTAAGATTCACATTTTTGTAATTTTTAATAAAGTATTATGAACTGCCTTGGTACATGTCATTTTATGAACTATAAATTGTTTCCAAAATGGTTTAGAGAAATAAGACATCCAATTGTCTATTGTACCCTGATTCCTTTTAAAGCTAAAGTCTTAGCATTAATCTAAGTTTACTATAAGACTATGCGGGAGAATGAGGATGAAACCTGTATATTTTCTCATCTATTTTCTGTTTGCAGGAAGATAGCTGGGAGAGCTAAAGGCAGAGAAATTGAAATTATCCTCACATTTTTGTTCATGTATAGTTCTTCTGCTTGATTCTATGCAGCGCTGCCTTAACAGGAGTGAAATACACTTGGAGGTGGAAGGAAAAAATGCAATGTGAACAAATACTTAAAGGAATTCTTTTTTGTGGAAGTGAGAATACAGACATACACTATCATTGCTGTGCTTCTATCCTTGCCCCCTTTTAGGGGATCTTGGATACTTATGGCTGTGTAATTGCTTCTTGTAAATGATCTCCTCCTCTGTAACACTTTACAGTAAGTAAACCACTTTCCTTTGCCATCTGGTATCCAGTTGTTTTAACTAGGTTTCCAGTATTTGCATCAGTCATTTACAAGAACCTTTTTAACCTTCATAAAATGAAATAATTGAAGTCTATTCTCTCAGCCTAGCATTTGCTTCAGTGCAGTCTCTGAGTCTGAGAATGAAAGGGCTGAAACTGAGGGTGCGATCAAAAAGACACATACCGTATGACTTGCAGGACTTTCTCTGAGACCATTAAAATCCCTGCTTCTGAAGCTTTGGTGCCATCAGCCTGAAGCTGAAGGCTGGCCCTGGTAGCAGGGCATGGTCAGAGATTTTCTCTTTAGTCCTAGGTCAATCATGACTGAAAGTCTTTGTCTCCTACTGGCTGTGAGAATTCTGGTGAGTTGGTAGAAAGAATCTCATTCCTTTTAAAGGTACCCTTGTATTAGCCCTTGGCATTCATTGGTATCCTTCCTTAGACTGAACCCTTCACTTATCTCTTTCATTTACCTTTTTTCTTCCTTCTAGCTCAGAGACACATTTTTTCTACAATTTACCACCTCTTGTAGGAGATTTTTGATGAGGGAAAAGAAAACAAAATTCAAATATATGTATAGTTATATCTATATTTTCATACATAGACATATACATATGCATGTATAATTGTACATATATATGTATACACATATATGTGTATATATGTATGCTTGTATATGTACGCACATACTCACACACACATCTTGCTACTTTCTCTCATGAGTAAGATTTCTACCAAATAATTTAGTGGAAGAGGAGATAGACTGTTGGATGGAATGCATGAGTTCGGAATTGCCTAATAGATTTCATTTGTAATTAGCTCAGTATATTGAAACATTTCTGGTATAAGGCGCTTTTTTATCTCTCTTCTCACTTTTTTGCATCACTTTTGCTGGCCACAACTGAGCAAAACTAATACGAGGGAGGGGGCTGGTTTATATACTCATGCCTCTAAATGTAGACACCTTGACTTGACTGTGTCCGAAAGATCACGTACAAGGATGAAGTTGCTTTTAAATAAAGAAATCCACTTTGCTTCGGAACTGATCTTCTCCGGTGCCTTTAGTTTTATTCAAATCTTAATCCCATAGTGATCTTTTGGTAGTAATTTAAATTTATTTCTTCCTCAAACCACAATTTTCCTGAGCAATTTTTAATATCTTCTAGGACATCTCATACTGTCTATATAAGAACTTAATAAAATGATTGATTTTTTTTAAGATTTTTAAGTTTTTTTCTTCCTCACTTTCATTTTCTATTGTTACTGAAGAGGATTGTCTGGAAATAAACTAGAAAAGCTCAAAATAGTAGCTCTAGAGAGGATATTAGAGACCATCTACCTCATTTTATAAATGTTGAAACTGAAACCTGAAGGAAAAATGATTTACCAAGTTCATTTCCTCCCTGACTACATTGCACACATTAATTCCATGCTTCTATAAATGAACTTTTCATCAGTCACTCCTTTTCACTAAAATCACTTTTCCTTATACCATTGTTATTTGTATGCTTATCATTCTTCCCATTAGAATATGAATTACTTGAGAACGGGGTCTAGGTCTTTGTGTCTCTAAGACTTTGCACATTATCCTTTTGGCCTTTCAAATACTAGGTACTTAGTAAATCTTTGTTTAATTAGATTGACTTGTGTATTGAACACTGGAATTAAGGTTGTTGTTTTAAAATTTCTTAATAAGTTGGGTTGGACAGTGGATATGAACCTAATCCTGAAGAGGTTAGAGTTTTTTATTTTTCATATTACATTTAATACAATTATGATCATGTCAAAAAGCAAGAATCATTTATCAGGCACTGTGTACCTAGCTTATTGCAAGGTAACACCAAAGAAATATAACATGTTCTCTGCTCTCAAGAGGTTCAAATTTTGTTGAGTAGTTCTGTTTCATATACTTAATTATATGAAAGAGCAAGGGGGCAAAACAAGGCAGTATATAATTAATTTCTGAATTTTGATGTACATACAGTAAATTCTGTAGAGGTCAAATAAAGGGACAATTCAAGTGGTTTGGCTTAGACTCCACAGAGCATTCAGCAAAATACAGTGCTTGGGAAACTCTAGGGGTTCTATTGCTTATCGACTGATTCGTAATTAGAAAAAAAATCTTCAAAGAGAAGATAGGACTTGATAGGTCTTGAAAAATGAGTTGGCTTTAGATGGGTGTAAAAGTCAGATGAAAACTTCCGTACTCATAAACAAAAGCTCTGAGTAGGGAGTGAGTGTGTATCCAGAAGTCAGACTGGCAGGAATAGAGGGGTTCATGTTGCAAAAGTATTGGGAAATGTTTTGGAAGGTCAAAGAGATGGTGGCAAAGAGGCTGATGGTTATGGACTCTGAATGTCATGCCAAAGCTAATTGATATTGGAGGGGCAAATCGGAGGATCAATTCAATTTTGTTTTGCCATCCCCATAAGTACACCTAAAAGCTCATTTTGCTAGCAGCTAGGGGAGAGGCAGGTCAACTATAAAAAGAAGGCATTTTTGTTTCAATCTTTTGATACAAAGAAAGCCAAATATACTGGCGTTTTGGGTTTTTTAGGCCTTGATATATCTCTGATTATTTATAACAGTTTCTTCTTCTGTCTACCTCAGTTTCCTCTTTCTATCTACCCTTTGCCATTAGAACCAAACGCTAGAAAGTAAATAGACTCTGCTAAGAGAAACACAAAGCAAAACGTGGCTTCATATAAGATCCTTTGGCAATACTGACATCTCCCCCCATCTCACTTGAGCAGTCTATAATCAAATGTTTGCCACCAATGAGTGACTCAATTTTCACTTCAAAATAATCATATACATATATATCCTTTCTAAGATGTCTCATTTTAGGATTGTGGCTCATATCTGGGGCCGGCATCTCTTCAGACTAATAAGGATAAACACCAGGTAACTCATAGGGGCTCATACTTTGTTGAGACAACCATTAGAAACATTAGTGAGCTATCAGTGCTAAGTTTGAACCATGCTCTTTAGAAGCCAGCAGAATAGGAAAAAAGCTTTAATAGCTCTAATTGCAAGGGCTGGTTTAGCAAAGCAGGGGAAATGTTTTCTCTATTTAGTTTGGGGGGGGGGGATGAGTGATCATCCACAGTAGAATTGTGGCTTCTCTTTATGGGATTAAATTCACTTTTAATATCCTTCATTCAGCAAAGCAGCAAATGGGCCAGAACCATTTATTTCTCTGAAGAAGTCACTTTTTGTAGGGTGCCTGGAAAGTTGCCTAATGTGACACCTTAATACTAGAACATAGGCATGATTCCAATTTAATAAGGAAGGGAAGCCAAATTGTTCTGACAGAAACCGTTCAGAACCTCATGTCCAGTGTAAGCATAACAGATGTGGATTTCCATGACTTGATGTTCCAAGTCAATGTTTTGGTTAAAAAAAAGTGTAACCAAATATTTCAGGGAACAAACTGTTCCTGTTATATTTCCAGGGCATCTGATCAATGGGAAAAATGAGATGTGGAAATAAACAGAAAGGAAAGAGAACTGAGTTGGATTGGCAAGTGGGATTGAAAAAAAATGCTGAGTAAATGAAAAGAAATCACTCTTTTAAAAATAATATTTATTTATTTTAAACATTTTTTCTTTTAAATTTTGAGTTCTAAATTCTTTCTCTTCCTCCCCTATCCACTGAGAAGGAAATCGAAACTTATCAATTAATTTTACAAGTTAAAGCATACAAAATATATTTCCATATTAGCCATATCACCAAAGAGAGAGAGAAAGAGAGGGAGGGAGGGAGAGAGAGAGAGAGAGAGGGAGAGAGAGAGAGAGAGAGAGAGAGAGAGAGAGAGTGAATTATGCTTCAATTTGCATTCAGAGCTCATCAGTTCTATCTCCAGGGGTGAATAGTATTTTTTTTTCATAAGTCCTTTAGAATTGTCTTCAATCATTGTATTGATCAGAATAGCCAAGTCTTTCACAGTTGATCATCAATACAATACTCCTGTTACACTTCATTTCTCTGTTCATATTGATCTTTCCAGTGTTTTTTCCTTTCTGAAACCACCCCTGTATTTGTCATTTCTTACAGCACAATAGTACTCCATCATTATCACATGCTACAGCTTGCACAAATATAATTCTTTGCCACCACAAAACAAGCTGCTATAAATATTTTTGTACATACAGATCCTTTTCCTTTTATCTCTTTGGGGTTCAGACGTAGTCATGGTATCGCTGCATCAAAAAGTATGCACAATTTTATAGTCCTTTGGGAATAGTTCCAGATTATTCTGCAGAATGGTTGGACCAATTCACAACTCTACCCACAGTTTATTAGTTAGTGCATCCATCACCTTTTATCCTGAACCTGTGCATTGTGAAACCGACATATATTACTGATGAATTTCTCTGGGCAACCAAATTTCTCCATGATATTCCACAAGGCCTCATCATAACAGTATCAAAGGCCTTGGTCAGATCAAAGAATGTTGTATACAGACTGTTTTCTTCTGGCATTTCTCTTGGAGTTTTCAGGTAGCAAGCACCATGTCAACTGTTCACTGATCCTTTCTGAGGCTTCACTGACTCTTGGGTAGATAACCACCTTCCAGGTGAACAATCAGCCAAATAAAGAGGACTTTAACAAGAATCTTGCCAGCAATGACTAAGAGAGAGATCCTCCTTGTGATTGTCATAAGACAAGCTGTTCCCTTTTCCTTTATAGAATGGACGATGGAGGCATACTTGATCTCCTGGGAGATAACCACCTCTTGCCATGTAAACTAGAAGATTTTAGTCAGCTTCTACATGACCAGCATATCCCCCACCTTGTAGATCTCTTCTGGGATGGAATCAGCACCCGGTGCTCTGCCAAGGAGAGGAACCTAATCTAATGACATTCAATACCTCTTCTTCATTTGAAAGTCTGACTAGAGAAGGATTGACTTCTGAAAATTGTCTGCTCATATTCTTTGACTATTTATCAATTGGGGAATTGCTCTTACCTTTATAAATTTGACTCTGTTACCTATATATTTGAGAAATGAGGCCTTTGTCAGAGAAATTTGCTGTAATTTTTTTTTTGTTATTGCTTCATTGTCTATGGTAACTTTAGCAAAATGTAATTTCCATGACTATCTCTTTTAATTAGGTCTATTTTTGCTTTTGCTTTGACTGAGATCATGATTGCTTCCCTTGCCTTTTTTTTACTCCAACTGAAGCATAATAGATTCTGTACTAGTCCCTTTGCTCTTTGTGTCTTTCTGTTTCATGTGTCTCTTGTAAACAATAGGGAAATTATTCTGAAAGCAAATAGAGACAAATGAAGAAGAAAATTATAAATTTAAAACAAATCTATGAAGCAGAGTTGTTATAATCCAGTGTCCATCTAGGGGTCTTAGCAAGTATTTTCTTCCTTCAGCTTAATGTTGTTTAAAATTTTCATCAATGACCAGAATTATATTGCTAGGATACATGCCTCCACAGCAAGTCCCAGACAAACTGCAGGCATCCCACTCCACTAAGGACCTCCCCATATTGCCCCTTTACCCTCTCTCCATCAGGTGTTATGTTCATCATTGAAGAAAGGGATTGTTTTATTTGTATTTACTGTTCTTACCACAATGCCTGGTATATAGAAAGTGCTTAATAAATGCTGTATTCTATGTATCTGTCTATCTATCTATCTATCTATCTGTCTGTCTGTCTGTCTGTCTGTCTGTCTGTCTGTCTGTCTATCTATCAATTCCCTATAGTAATAACCATCTTTAAGCATCTGCTTTGTGCAATGCACCATGTAAAGCTTTGGGGACACAAAGATAAAATGAATATTAGATTCTATGCTCTCATGGAGCTGACACTCTACTGGCAGATGCAACTCATAAGCAAATAAGTATGCCATAATAGAAGGAGGACAAAGTTAGCACTAACAACTTAGAGGAGATGTCACATGAGCTGAGAACAGAATGAAAGTACATTAAATTGAAAACATTTCCACTAAGTTCCTAGAACTGGTTTTTTTTTCTGACAGATCTATTTTTTTTAATGTGATCCAGTCAAGCATCTGTATTAGAATAATAGATGAAGTGCAGGGCCTGAAGACAGGACTTCGAATGTGACTTAGGCACAGCTATATGACCCTGGACAAGTCACTTAATTGCTATTAATTTCATCTTCCTCAACTATTAAGTGTGAATAGTAATAGCTTCTGCCCCTCAAGAATGTTATGAGGATTAAATGAGATAATGTTTGTAAAGCACAGGGCCCAGAATATAATGAGCCTTTAATAAATACCTGTTTCCCTCAAATATGAGAAATTAGAGAAACTGACTTTCTTCCTTCCTGCTTTCATTTATCCACTTATTCATTCACATCAAACATTTATCTCATTGCCCAAAAAACTCTCTAAAAACTCAGAAAGAACAAAAATTTAGGGGGCAGAGCCAAGATGGCTGCTGGGAAACAGTGACTGGCATGAGCTCCCCACCAAGTCCCTCCAAAAACCTAAAAAAATGGCTCTGAACCAATTCTAGAGCTGCAGAACCCACAAAGTGGCAGAGGGAAGCAGGGCTCCAGCCCAGGACAGCCTGGATGGTCTCTGGGTAAGGTCTGTCCCACACGGAGCTCCCAGTTCCCAGTTGAGGGGAGCGGAGCTGAGCCAAGCAGAGCCCAGCACACGCAGTGTGGACCGCAGCAGCTGAGCGGAGAGTGCCCTACACGCATGAATTACTGAGCTGTGCCATCTACCAGACCTCTCAACACACAAAGAGCAAAGACAACAGAGAAGGTTAGTGGGAAATGCTGCGGGACTGAGTTTGGTGTTTGGCCACCACCCCTGGGGCAGCGG
>CM053622.1:513649785-513679477 GCA_028646595.1 Phalanger gymnotis
ATGGGCTTTCTGGGCCTGGAGTCTTTTTGTCAAGATGTTGGAATGGGGAGGCTGGTTCAAGTTTTTGCTGCGGTGGGGCCTAAATAAATTTCTTGTTGTTTTCTCCTTAGAGAATCTCTCATACCTTGCGATTTCGGACCATTCAAACATATACATGATTATATTTGAGATCATAAATTCGGCCTTCCTACTACAAACTGCTAAATGAAAAAATGAGAACTCCACAGGGTTTACCAGTAGGACAGTTCTTCTGTCAAAAAAGGTGTTGTGTGCTATGAGCAAAGCAGAATTGCATAGCTAAAAAGAAATGTGAGATGTGAAAATTTAGAGACAACTTCACTAAAAATATTCATATAGACTTTCTGTGTCTGACCTTTGGTAGAACCTTCCAAGATTTTTTGCTCTGATCAGACACAGTAGGCCCCAATATAGTATTGTAATTTTGTTGCTCTTCAAGAACAAAGAACAAGAAACAACCAACCATTTTGGTCTTTGACTTCCTTGGGGTGTACTCTCAATAGTGTTATCACTTGGTCAAAGGGAGTGTCTAGTTACTCTTCTCAATCAATTCAAATCTGATTACCAAAATAATTTGGCCCATTGACAGTTCTCCAATAGTGTAGCAGTATGCCTGTCTTTCCACCACATATAACATGGATAATTTGCATTTTTGCTTCTCTTCATCAAAGGTATAAGGAGATACCTCAAAACTATTTTAATCTGTATTATTATTATTATTATTATGCAGGCTTGAATTCCTACCCATAGCTAAATATTTACATGACTCATTTATGCAGGCATCAAGCAGTTTGTTGATAAGTATATGATAAACAGAGCAAGCCTTTTTCAAATGAATTTCTATATCAGAGCACAGAAACAGAAAGAGAGGAAACAAACTCTCATTGATCTTACTTTTAAAAATGTAAAAAAGTTAATTTATTGAATAAGATCAATCTTGAAAATTATCCTCAAACAAGATATCTCATAATAATTTAAAAATTATTCAGGACATTATGAAAAAATGTCACCATGGACAAAACAATGATCCAGTGACATATACAATTGTGACAGATTTTTCAATAGAATGATCTGTGAGATAGGGAGGCATGTTCAATTAAATTATTTTCTGGTATCATGTGAATTGTGCTGAGCAAATTACAAGCAGAGATATTCCACATTGATGTTCAAATTCTATTTGTTTCTATTTGTATATTGTATAAGTTGCATTGAACCTCATATTACTAGAAAGCTTCCCCAACAGTAACGGCAATGATAGCCATTTAACCATGCATACTAGAAGGAAAAATAGCATAAAAACTATATTTCAGCCAGATATATTCTTTCTCTCTCTCTCCTCCCCGCCCCACACATATAGAGAAGAGTGGCCTGATTCCTAGACCTTCCATTGGTTAAAGCTTGCCTATCACAGCAGTGGCAGAGTTCAGGCTTCCAGTAGGAGAAGATTATCATACCTATTAAAATAGAAAAATGTTAGAATTAGAGTTTATGTGTATGTATGTGTGTTTGTATGCTGATTTCATATTTGGCTTTAGTTTTTTTTTTTAATCAATTACAATTTTAACATGAATCAGGTTTATAATTTAAAAAGTAAACTTAGGTAGAGCCAGATGGTGGAGTATAGGCAGTAACCAAGCTGAACCCTCCCAACATTTTCCTCCAAATAATTTTAAAATAACTCCTTGAATCAAATTTTGGAGGGACAGAGCCCAGAAAAAAATCAGATTGAGATATTTTTCCAGCCTAAGATAACTTAGGAAGTTGGCAGGAGAGATCTATGGCACTACAGTGGAAGCTGGAATGGAATGTGACAGCAGTACCAGCCATGGGCCTTGGAGGCAACCTTGACACAGTGCAGGTGGTGGCAGCAGCAGTAGTTTTGGGAGTTCTTGGTACAGAGATGGTAAGAGAGTCAAAGCATTTGTCAAAAAGAGATTATAAAGAACCCTTTGCTGACACTGGTTGTAGCCTGTGCTTATTAGCAACTTTATTATTCATAAGTGGCTCTGAGCTGCAGTTCCAGAACAGAGAGGAGCATTAATGGTAAATCACAAGGAAAGAGGGGCCTAATTCCAAGGTGAAGAGGAGCATTAGCACTTCTGGCTACAGGAGAGCAGGGGACCTGGTCACAGTTCCAGGGCCAAGAGAAGCAGCTCTTGTGCTTGCAACTGCAAGGGAGAAAGGCTTATCCTGTGTAAAGAGCAAAGTACAGAACAAGAGAGCAGGGATCCCACCTCTCCCTGGATCACTTCACTTGGGAAGTATTGAAAACTTATACACAACCAGAACTAGCTCTGAAAAGCGCTTCATGAAATAGACTTAAGCTTAGGACAATGTCTCCTGATTCCTAAGTTTGCAACATCCAACTTTAACGTAAAGTTCAAAGTCAAGAGATGGGCTAAAAAATGAACAAAAAACAGAACAAACAAAAAAAAGAACTTGACTATAAAAAGCAACTACTTTCATTTAGTAAAATTCCTGTAGTTAGAAAAATTTCTAAAATTTTATGTGATGTAAGTGCTACAATTTTTGTTTTTAAAGTCAAGGAAGACCAAGATATACTCAGAAGAAGATAATAATTGAAAAAGCTAGAATGAAAGCCTTAAAGAAAAATGCTAATTAAACCAAGCCCAACAAGAATTCCTAGGAGAGTTAAAGAAAGATATACAAGTAGTAGAAGAGAATTGGGAAAAGAAATGAGTGATACAAGGAAATTATGAAAAGAGAATTAAAAGCTTGCTAAAAGAGACAAAAAATCCTAAAGAAAAAGAGAATTAGCCTACTGTTACAAAGAGGCCCAAAAATTTACTGAAAAAAGAACTCTTTAAAAAGCAAAATAGGTCAAATGGAAAAGAAGGTATAAAAATTCACTGAAGAAACAAATCCTTAAAAAACAAAATTTGCCAAATGAAAAAAATAGGTACAACAGCCCACCGAAGAAAATAATTCCTTAAAAAATTAAAATTGGTCAAGGAGAAGTGGAATGATTTCATGAGACATCAAGAAAAAACAAATCAAAGTCAAAAGAACAAAAAGTAGAAGAATATGTAAAATATTTCATTAGAAAAACCACTGACTTGGAAAATAAATCCAGGAGAAATCATTTAAAAATTATTGGACTACCTTAAAGCAATGATTTTTTTAAAAAGAGTTTGGATATTATATTTCAAGAAATTATCAAGGAAAACTGCCCCAATATCTTAGATCCAGAAGATAAAATAGAACTTGAAAGAATCAACCAATCATCACTTGAAAGAAATGCTAAAATGAAAACTCTCAGGAATATTAATAGTCAAATTCAAGAGCTTTCAGATTAAAGAGAAAATATTGCAAACCATCAGAAAGAACCCATTCAAATATCACAGAACCATATTCAGGATCACTTAAGATTTGGTAGGTTTTACATTAAAAGAGCCGAAGCCTTGGAATATGATATTCTGGAAGGCAAAGGGGCTAGGATTACAACAAAAATAATTTACTCAGCAAAATTAGGTTAATCTTTTATGGAGGAAATGGATATTTAACAAAATAGATAACTTTCAAGCATTCCTGATAAAAAAGATCAGAGGTGAAGAGAAAATTTGATATTCAGACAGAAGACTCAGGAGAAGCATAAAAAGGCAAATATGAAAGAGTAATCATAAGAGACTCAATAAAGTTAAACTGTTTACATTCCTTTTTTTATTCAAGATTTTTTATTTTTTAGTTTGGAACACTCAATTCTGCATGATTTAGAGCTCCAGATTTTCTTCCCCTCACCTTCTCCCTCCCCAAGATGGCATGGAATCTGATATATCTTCTACATATAACTTCGCATTAAACTTATTTACACAATAGTCAAATTGTAATGAAGAATTGTGGCCAACGGAATGAATTCCGAGAAAGAAGAAACATAACCCCCCCCCCCAAAAAAAAAACAAAAGAGAAAAAAAGGAGAGCAAATACTTTGCCTCAATCTGCATTCAGACTCCATAGTTGTTTCCCTGGGTGTAGTTTTGATGACTGTTGCTTTATGGTACAATTTAATACCTGGTATGGCTAAGCTACCTTCCCTAGCATTTCATTTCATTAATTCCCTAGATATCCTAGACCTCTTGTTCTTCCAGATGAATTTTGTTATTATTTTATCCAGCTCTGTAAAATAATTTTTTGGTAGTTCAATGGGTATGGAGCTGAATAAATAAATTAATTTAGGTAAATTTTGGTTATATTAGCTCAGCCTAACCATGAGCAACTGATATTTTCCCATTTATATAGATCTGACTTTATCTGTGTGAAAAGTGTTTTGTAATTATGTTCATATAGGCCCTGGGTTTGTCTTGGCAGGTAGACTCCCAAATATTTTATAGTATCTACAATAACTTAAAATAGAATTTCTCTTTCCATCTCTTGCTATTGGACTTTGTTAGTGAGGTATAGGCATGCTGAAGATTTATGTGGGCTTATTTTATATCCTGCAACTTTGCTAAAGTTGTTTGTTATTTCAAGTAGTTTTTTAGTTGATTCTCTAGGATTATCTAAGTAAATCATCATATCATCTGCAAAAAGTGATAATTTAGTTTCTGCTTTGCCTGTTCTAATTCCATCAATTTCTTTTTTTATTCTTATTGCTAAAGCTAACATTTCTAGTATCAAATTGAATAATAGGGGTGACAATGGACAAGCTTGTTTCACCCTGATCTCATTGGGAATGCTTCTAGCTTATCCCCATTACAAATAACGCTTGTTGATGGTTTTAGGTAGATGCTATTTATAATTTTAAGGAAGGCTCCATTTATTCCTATGCTTTCTAGTGTTTTTAATGGGAATGGGTGTTGTATTTTGTCAAAAGCTTTTTCTTCATCTATTGAGATGATCATGTAGTTTCTGGTAGTTTTGTTGATATGATCGATTATGCTGATAGTTTTTTGTAATATTGAACTTGCTTTGCATTCCTGGAATAAATCCTATCTGGTCATAGTGTATTATTCTCATGATAACTTGCTGCAATCTTTTTGCTAATATATTATTTAAAATTTTTGCATCAATATTCATTAGGAAAATTGGACTATAATTTTCTTTCTCTGTTTTGATTCTTCCTGGTTTGGGTATTAGTACCATATTTGTGTCATGAAAAGAATTTGGTAGGACTCTTTCTTCACCTATTTTCCCAAATAGTCTATAAAATATAAGAATTAATTGCTTTTTAAATGTTTGATAGAATTCACTTGTAAAACCCTCTGGCCCTGGAGATTTTTTCCTAGGGAATTCATTGATGGCTTACTCAATTGCTTTTTCCAAGATGGGGTTATTTAGGTATTTTACTTCCTCTTCTGTTAACCTGGGCAGTTTATATTTTTGTAAATATTCATCCATATCCCCAAGGTTGTCAAATTTATGGGCATACAATTGGGCAAAATAATTTCTAATTATTGTTTTAATTTCCTCTTCTTTGGAGGTGAATTCACTTTTTTCATTTTTGATACTGGTAATTTGATTTTCCTCTTTTTTTAATCAAATTGACCAAAGGTTTATCAATTTTACTGGTTTTTTCATAAAATCAGCTCTTTGTTTTATTTATTAATTGAATAGTTTTCTTGATTTCAATTTTATTAATCTCTCCTTTTATTATTTTCAGTATTTTTAATTTGGTATTTAATTGTGCATTTTCAATTTGTTATTTCTCTAGTTTTTTCAGTTGTATGTCCCATTCATTGATCTCATTTTTCTCTGTTTTATTCACATAAGCATTTAGAGATATAAAACTTCCCCTAAGAGCTGCTTTTGCTGTATCCCATGTTTTGGAATGTTGTCTCATTATTGTCATTCTTTTGAATGAAGGTATTAATTGTTTCTCTGATTTGTTCTTTGGGCCACTCATTCTTTAGAATTAGATTATTTAGTTTCCAATTCATTTATAGCTTATTTTTCCATGGTTCTTTGTTACAAATATTTCTTATTGCATCATGATCTGAAAAGGATGCTTTGACTACTTCTGCCTTTCTGCACTGGATTGTGAGGTTTTTATGCCCTAGTACATGGTCAATTTTTGAGAATGTGCCATGTGCTGGTGAGAAAAAGTATATTCCTTTCTATCCCCATTCAGGTTTCTCCAGAAGTCTTCCTTTTCTAAAATTCTATTCACCTACTTAACTTATTTCTTGTTTATTTTGAGGTTAGATTTATCAAGTTCAGAGAGGGGGAGATTGAGGTCCCCCATTATTATAGTTTTGTTGTCTATTTCTTCCTGTAACTCCTTTAATCTCTCCACTAAGAATTTGCATGCTATACCACTTGGTGTATATATGTTAAGTAATGATATTGCTTCATTGTTTATGGTGCCTTTTAGCAGGATATGGTGTCCTTCCTTATCTCTTTTAATTAGATCTACCTTTGCATTTGTTTTTACTGAGGTTAGGATTCCTACCCCTGTTTTTTTTTCTTTAGCTTAATCACAATATATTCTTCTCCAGCCTTTTACATTTACCCTGTGTGTATCTCCCTGTTTCAAATGTGTTTTTTGCAAACAGAATATTGTAGGATTATGGCTTTTAATCCATTCTGCTATTCACTTCTGTTTTATGGGAGGGTTCATCCCATTCGCATTCACAGTTATGATTACTAACTGTGTCTTTTTTCCATCCTGTTTCCCCCATTTATGCTTTTGTTTCTCCCTTTTCCCTTCCACTCCTCAACAGAGTTTTGCTTTTGACTGCTGCTTTCCTCAGTTTACCATCCCCCTTGATTCCCCTCCCTTACCTTTTTTCCCCTTGCTACTTATTCCTTCCCTTCTGACCACCCCCCTTCCTTTTCTTTCCCCTTTCCCCTCCTACTGCCTGTAGGATAAGTTTGATTTCTATACTTATCAGGGTATATTATTGCATTCATGAACCAAATCTGATGAGAGTAAAGCTGAAATACTGCTCTTCTCCCTCCCTTCTTTCCTTCTACTGTAATATGTTTTTGTGCCTCTTCATGTGATATAATTTACCCTTTTCTACTACCTCCTTACCTCTTTTCCCAGAACCATCTCTTTATATTTCTTAATTATATTTTTATCATTATATCAGTTATTTTATACTGACACTCACAGTCTATGAATATTCCTTTCAATTGTCATAATAACTATATTATTCTCAAGATTGACATATATACATATGTGTATGTATGTATATATGTACATATAAACATATATACATATATGTACGTATGTATATATATACATATAAATAATCACACACAAAACAAAGTAATCCTATATAAGGAGGTAACTTATTCTAAGCCTTATTGATTAACTAGGGTTTTTTCCCCATTTATCCTTTTATGTCTCCCTTGAATTTTGTATTTGGAGATAAAATTTTCCATTGAACTCTGGTCTTTTCGTCAGGAAGTTCTGGAATTCCCTTATTTCATTGAATGTCCATCTCCTTGCCTGGAAAATTATGCTTAATTTTGCTGGATAGTTGATCCTTGGTTGTACTCCAAGCTCCTTTGCCTTTCAGAATATCATATTCCAATTTCTCCCATCATTTAATGTAGAAGCTGAAAGATCCTGCGTGATCCTGAATGTAGTTCCATGATATTTGAATTGTTTCTTTCTAGCTGCTCGCAGTATTTTCTCCATGACCTGGTAGTTCTGGAATTTGGCTATAATATTTCTGGGAGTTTTTAATTTAGGGTCTCTTTCTGGGGGGTGATTGGTGGATTCTTTCGATGACAATTTTACCCTCTGGTTCTAGGACCTCTGGGCAATTTTCCTTAAGGATTTAATGGAAGATACTGTCCAGGCTCTTTTTTTCATCATAGCTTTCAGGTAGAACAATAATTTTTAGATTGTCTCTCCTGGATCTATTTTGAAGGTCAGTTGTTTTTCCAATCAGATATTTCAAGCTTTCTTCTATTTTTCATTCTTTAGATTTTGTTTGATTGATTCTTGATGTCCCATAGAGTCATTAGCTTCTACTTGCCCAATTCTAATTTTTAATATTTTGTTTTCTTCCTTTGTCTTCTCTATCTCCTTTTCTATTTGGTTGAGTTTACTTTTCAATGAGGCATTTTCTCAATTTATTTTCTGATTCTCTTTAACTAATTCACTGATTTTACTTTTTAAAGATTTGTTTTCCTCTGTGAATTTTTTTTCCATTTTTATTTTTACCTCCCTAATTTGGTTTTTCAAGTCCTCCTTGAGTTCTTCAAGGAATGCTTTTTGGTCTGGAGACCAGTTCACTTTCCTTTTTGAGGTTTCAGATGTGGGTGTAGTGTCCATGCTATCCTCTTCTGAATTGGTATTTTGATCTTCCCTGTCTCTATAACATGAATCAATTGTCTTTGAAAGCTTCTTACTGTCCTTTTTCAAAGTTTTTTTTTTCCTTCTGGTTTCTAAAGTGGATCTCTGTTTCTGGAGATCACAGAACTCTGTCCCAAGTTTCTTGTGTTGGGATCTACCTTTATGTGTTATGGCCTCTGGTTTCGTGAGGTGTGCGGGAGGGTTGGTCTGACTGCTGGGAGTCACCTCTTCTCCAGGACTGTTCTACAGCCTGGGTGGTCTCAGCTGTTTTCTGTGCTGGTGTCTGCCACTTCATCTGGCTGTGTAAAGCCACGTCTGGGGTCCTGGCATTGGTGTTAGTTAGCTCCAACACCCCCCCCCCCCACCAGGGCTCAGTAGCTCTCATTGTTCTGCTGAGGTGGGGCCTGCTGGGACACCTCTCTTCTTGCACTAGTCTCCTTCTGCCACCACAAGAGAGGCCCTCTCCCCAACTTCTCGCGCTACTGAAGCCCTGCTTCTGGCTGCTCTGTTTTTCCTGAGGTAGTGTTCTCTGGGTTTATTCAAGGGAGGGATGAGAGCTGTTTTTACCTGCATATCATGGCTCCTGGAATTTCAAGAAGGAAAGTGTCAAACCTTTAGAATGTGGGTTGGAGGCCTCTGGGCTAGCTGCTCCTGTGGCCACAGGCTCTGTGCTTCCACAGACTCCCATTCTTCCCTGAAAGGCCTGGGGCTCGATCGTGGAGGGAGCCAGTACTTCTGCCCTGGGCCTGTTCCTACTCTGGTGTTTTGCTCACCCAGTGACCTCTCAGACCAGAATGCTGGCTGGATTCCTCTGCTGTTCCATGTTGGTTTGGTCTGGAGCCCTTGCATGTGCCTGGTGCTCCTCCCCCTCTAAGTCTACTAGTAGCTTCTAACTCTCAAATCTGCTCAGATTCACTTTTTTAGATATATCTGACAGAATTTGTGAGAGAGCTCTGGTAGTTCCTTCCTTTCACAGCGCAATCTTGGCACCACCCCTTAACATTTCTCTGTTTCCATTCTTATATGGGAAGATGGTACATGTAACTCCCGAGAATCTTATCGTTATTGGGGCAGTTATGAAGAATCTACATAGACAGAGGGCATGGGTATGAGTCAATTATGTTGGGATGATCTCCAAAAAAAATGAAAGGGTGAGAAAGAGAGCTGCACTGGGAGAAGGGAGAAAATAGGAGCAGAATTGAGAAAATTTCTTCATATAAATGAGTTGTTCAAGGAAGAGTTTTTATGGTGGCAGGGAAAATGAGAGTGGGGAGTGGCAGACAATGCTTGAACCTCACTCTTATTAGGATTGGTTCAAAGAGGGAAGAATATAAAGATTCACTCAGTTGGGTATAGAAATCTATCTTACCCAATAAAGAAATAAGAAGAGAAAAGGATAAAAGATATGGGGAGGGGGGAACGATGATAAAAGGGATGGCAGATTAAGGGAGGCAGTGGTCAGAAGCAAAACAGACTTTTGAGAAGAGACAGGGAAAAGGACAGGATTAACAAAAGGAAATAAGATAGAGGGAAATGCATAGTAATTGTAACTGTTTGTAAATATGATAAGCTTATCCATTTAGGCAAAGGAATAGCAGAATGGATTAGAAACCAGAATCCAACAACAAGTTGTCTACAAGGGACATACTTGAAATAGAAACATACATACACACACACACACACACACACACACACACACTTAAAATAAAGGGCCAGAGCAGAATCTATTATACTTCAGCTGAGGGAATAAAAAGGCAGAGGGTAGCAATCATGATGCCAGAAAAAGCAAAAGCAAAAATAAATCTAATGGAAAAAGATAATCAGGGAAAATACATTTTAATTAAAAGTACCACAGACAATGAAGTAATAAAAAAAATTACAGCAATTTTCTGTGATAAAAACCTTATTTCTCAAATATTTAGGGAATTGAGTCAAAATTATAAAAAAATAAGAGCAATTCCTCAATTTATTAGTGGCCAAAGGATATGAGCAGGCAGTTTTCAAAAGAAGAAATCAAAAGTATCTATAACCATATGAAAAATGCTCTACATCATGATCGATTAGGGAAATGCAAATTAGAACAACTCTGAGGTACTATCTCATACCTACCAGAAATGATAAATTTTGGAGGGGATGAGGAAAAATAGGTGCACAAATAAATTGTTGGTAGAGATGTGAATTGTTTCAATCATCATGGAGAGCAATTTGGAACTATACCCAAACAGGCTATAAAACTGACCCAGCAATACCATTACTAGGCCTGTACCCCAAAGAGATCAAAGGAAAAGGAAAAAGGCCTACATATAAAAATATTTATAGTAGCTCTTTTTGTGCTGGAAAAGAATTGGATTGTGTGGGAATGCTCACCAATTAGGGGATGGTTATAAAAGCTGTGGTATATGATCATGATAGAATACTATTTTGCTCTAAGAAATGATAATGTGTGTGGTTTCAGAAAAATGAGACTTATATGAGTTGATGCAAAATGAAGTAAGAAAAAGTGAATGATCATTGTGCACAGTCACAGCAATGTTGTAATGATGATCAACCATGAAAGACTTGGCTACTCTGATCAATATCATGATCCAAGACATTCCAAAGGACTCTTATTGAAAAAATGCAATTCATATCCAGAGAGAGAACTGATGAACTCAGATTGCAAATTGAAGTATAATTTTTCTCACTTTATTCTTCTTTTGGCCATATGGCAAATATAAATATTTGTTTTGCATAATTTTACATGTATAATAGATATCATTTTGCTTGCCTTCTCAGTAGGTGAGAGAAGGTTGGGAGGGAAGGAGTAAATTTGCAACTGAGTTTATAAAGAAAAGAATGCCCTAAAATAAATAAATTTAAAATATTTAAAAAATTAATAGAAATTTTATGAAACAAAATAATGCACATTTAAAATACAGAAACATTACTATTAGTAATTTATATTTTATTTTCTTTCTTTAATATATCTTCTTAGTATACAACCTAACCTTACTATAGCACCTATATCTAACCAATTAATAGGATCAAAGTCCAAATGTAAATTCAAGAAATAGCTCTTGGAGCAGCTAGGTGGTGCAGTGAGTAGATCACCAGCCCTGGAGTCAGCAAGACCTGAGTTCAAATACAGCCTCAGACACTTGACACACTTACTAGCTGTGTGACCTTGGGCAGGTCACTTAACCCCAATTGCCCTGCCTTCCCCCCTGCAAAAAAAAAAAAATCAAATAAAAAAAAACCATAGACAGTGTGGTCTATAGGGTCATGAAGAGTTAAACATGACTGAATGACTTAACAACAATGTTCTCTTGATCAATATAAATTTGTGACTGGGCAATCAGTCTATGTGTAGGGCAATAGTTCATAGTCTCTGCTGGCTAATCATCGGCTTTCCTGGTCTTTTCCTATGCAGATGAGCCACTCACAGCCTAGTATGTTTAATAACATGCAAGTGAGCCTACTCAAAATTTTAAATTCTTTACAAAGAGGAAAATAAGTAACTCCTGTGAAAGAGACGCCTCTCCCATGTTGTCCATAATTTACCTCTTACGTCTTGCAACTTTGCCAGACAGAAACAGACACTCTCTCACAAGTACATCAGCATCTTAGCTAGAAGGTTCAGCCTTCCAATCCTTTTGGTTCTAGAACAAAGACGGTACTGGTAGATATAATTTTTCACACCCTAATAAGATCTTGGCACTTAAAATGAAAGCAAATTTGGAGATAATGTTTAAAAAATTGAGGTATTCATTCAATGACCTTGCCTTTGTTGCCTTCCTAAGTAAATCATTGTTAAGCTCCCATCAAGTACATGTTAGAGCCAGGTTGTAAGAACTGATTGTTAAATTTTCAGTGCAAGCATTTACACCTTGGAAATCAGCATCAGTACTTGATTTATGGTTTTGCTGATTGTCCAGACTTTTAAAAGGTGATAGAGAACATATAAACAATTCAGATTGAATTTAGAAGTGTGTTGTCTCAACTTCTTTTTTCAGAAGGTTTATTGTTAAACATTTACTACCACATCCCTGTCTATATCTGATAACACATACAAGAGAAGAAACACAATAGTGTAGGCCCCTTTCTTATACCAATATGGGAGTGTTGTACAAAGTAGCCACAGATTTGATGCTACAGCATACACAAGGCCTTTCTTCATATCCAGTTACTAGTTTTCTTTCCAGTATGAATCATTTTGTATTTATCTACTCATGTACATGGTGTATCCAATCAGTACAAAATATGCTCCTGTAGGAAGCTATGTGGCTCTGTGGATTGAGATCTGGGCCTGGACCAAGGGAAAGCTGAGTTCAAAGCTGGCTTCAGATACTATGTGAGCCTGGGCAAGTCACTTAACTACCTTTTGCCTCAGTTTCTTCAGTTGTAAAATAGAGATAATCGTACCTATCCATCAGAGTGGTTGTAAAGATCATGTGAGATAGTATTTGTAAAAGGCTTAGCACAGTGCTTGGCGCATATGCTTAAATGTATTTTTCTTTCCTTGGAGGCAGTGACTGAAATGTTTTTGTTTTTTCTTCAATACTGGTGAATCTTGCAAACCTTGCCACATAGTAAGCACTTAAAAAATCTTTGTTGAATTGATTTAGAGGTTATATGGTTAGTATGACATAGCAATCTCTCGTTGGTCCCCTTGAATTTTTTTTAAATCAGGTACTACCCATTTCCTGAAGTGGGCACCTTCCTAGAAATGTAGTATTGCACTGGGTTCAAGTAGATGAGATTCATCCCTGGGGAAGTCTGATCTCTAAAAGAAGAGATCAGTAATTTCTCATACTCTGGCTCTTTGTCCACATCCCTGAGTATTTGGGAAATGTTAGTGGTATCACACTCAAAGAGAAATGGATCTTGTAAAAGCATATTGACTTGGAAAGCCACAGATTAATATTATCTATATTGTATTATATTTTCTGTTATGTTGTATTTTTTATTGATTTTGTTAAACATTTCCCAATTACATTTTAATCTGGTTTGCACTCTGGAGTTTTGTAGGTTGCACAGGACCCAGCTGACATTTTGGCATCTCTCTTGTTAGATAATTCTTAAGTATGGTTCATAAGTCCAAGGTCACTCCTAAGGTCATTTCTAGGAAAGATGCAAAGACACAAAGTACATATCAGATATAGAACAGTTATTTTATTTCCTCCCCCAAAAGATTTATAAGTGGGCATTAACAAATAATTAAAACATGGAATGACGAGTCATCATTTATTAAGCTCTCTTAGGAGAAAAATAAAATGTTATAGGATTTCTAATTAATGTCTTACATTCTCCTCAGTTCTGAATTGTCCATGCAACACAAAAGTCCAGACTTTTCTGGAAAGCATCAGTATGGCTTGTTCTTTCTTGAAATTTTAAGTTGCAACATGGTCCTTATTATTTCTTCCAGAGGTGTTATATCTTTCCACCTAGAAAAGTGACACTGACTCAGGAACTCCCTACCTCTTGAACCTACATATTTACCACCAGATTAGAAACATCAATTTGTCAGGATTGCTGACAGGGAAGCTAGCACAAAACTCAAGAGACAACTAGAGACTTGAGATCCTGTTTCTGGCTCACCTAAATCAAGCATATATTCTTGCTCCTCTGTGCTCACGGTTGCCACAGTGGCTGGGGTCAGAGTGTGGTGGTAATGTGGAGGATTAGATTTGAACTTAGCATGAAAGAGAACAAATAAATCAGTAGTCTTAATTATTCAAAATGAGTTGAGCTTCCTTTTGCATTAAATACCAAAGGAAAATTAAGATAAAACTGACTAAATGGTCAATGTGGGCAGCTAGGTGGCACAGTAGATTTAACTAACACTGGGCTTAGAATCAGGAAGACTCATTTTCATGAGTTCAAATCTGGCCTCAGACACTTACTAGCTGTGTGACCCAGAGCAAGTCACTTAACCTTGTTTGCCTCAGTTCCTCAAATTAGAGAAGGAAATGGTTTGTCATTGTATCTTTGCGAAGAAAACCCCAAATAGGGTCATAAAGCATTGGACATGAGTAAAACTACTGAACAACGACAAATGGTCAATGCTAAAAGTTGGTTTAGTTCCATTTAAAATTCTGGGTTAACATACAAGTGTCTTCAGTGTACTTCTTTGGAAAAATTCCATAATGTAACGTGAAGGTGACCATTTAATGTTCATACGTGACTACCTACTGCACAGCTGAAAGATTGCCTTCATTGCCAAAGGCCAGAGATATTTCCTCAAATTTAAGCCACTTCTTGACATTTCTCCCCTTCTATTAGAGAGCTTTTCCTGGAATCTACACATTGGGGAAGCGTTCTCTCCTTTTCTTGGACACAGTCATCATGCCCTAGAGGCAGGCATTGGCTTCGCATCACCATCTACCCCTTTTCAGCTGCCCTTTCTATATTGTCTTTCCCATTAGAAAATTGTCTTTTCCTAACCCTTGAAGGTAGGGACTGTTTTTTTTTTACCTTGTATTTGTTAGCATATGACAGAGCCTGGCACATAGTAAGCCTTTAATAAATATTTGTTGACTGAAAAATCATGAAGACTATTAACATACATTTTGTCTTATTATATAACTAATAGGAAAAATTTATGTCATTCATATTTATAGAAATATGTATAATTTATTTTGTATAATTTAGCTTGTATCATTAGATTGTAAACTCCTTGAGGACAGGAACTGCTGTTTGAAACATTTTGTATTCCTAGAATTTAGCACATTGCCTGGCACATAGTAGGTGCTTAGTAAGGGCTTTTTCACTGACAGACAGGTATTCTCACATGGTGATACATTTACAGTGAGAAGAGACCTTAAAGTTACTTTATCCACCCTCTCTTACTTGACATATAAGAAAACCAAGGTCAGAGAGGTAAAATGTCCATGGTAAAATAGAGGGGAAGTGGCAGAATGAAATCAGTAATAGCCTATAAACAAATCAAAAACCTTTGTCAGTAAGGCAAGATTCACGATATCAATGGTGAGCATGAATATGCCTGTATAGTTCAGAATCACAAATTATAAGAGATTCTCTATATAGAAGGCAGAAGAAGTAAAAAATTTATTCAGATACCAGAGGATCAAATCCCCAAACCAATAATTCCAATTCAACATAGCACCAATTGTATCCCAAAACCAGTAAGTCCACTTAAATATAACGGCAAGGAAATTAAAACACAGTATCTCGGCAAGGACCCAAGCCATCCTGTAACCTTCCCCTTTGCTAGAGCCTTCCTGTATATACTCACTCACTAATCTTAACTGTCTGCTTGCCTGGGTCCTCTCCTCCCACAGCTCTGAAAGCCATTGTAGTTCTCAGAGTCCTTCCAGTTCTCTCTCTATCTCTCTTCTTCTAGTTCTTTGTCTCTCCCCCAGTTCTCTTTTCTTTGTCTTCTTCTTTCAGGTCTATAGTCTTAGCTTAACCACTACCTTCAGGATACATACATAGAAACACATACACGCATATATATATATGTGTGTGTGTGTGTATACACACACACATATATATCTACATATACATATATACATGTATACATACATATATACATACACACACACACATATATATATATATATATATATACACACCCTATTTAGGGCCCAAAGTAATCAGGAGAAGGGTGTGGGCCTGGGGCTTAGGAACTACTTAGGTCCTAAGGATGTAGGCCTGGAGCTTAGTACCTAATCACCCAAAGGGTTTGGACCTGCCTACAAACAAGCCTTCCCTTAACTAGCTCCACCTGAGGCCTATTAAATGGGAGGGGAAGATATTTAATCATGATTAGCACCACAAACTCCCCCCCCCAAAAAAAAAACAAAAACAAACTCTACTAGTTGATTAAACACACACACACACACACACACACACACACACACACACACATACTGAATACTGGAAAGATCTGTGATTTCATCAGCATGGAGAACTCCCACCAATAAAGAGCACTAGCTATATATGATAGGACACAATTCTTTAGGGTGTTGCTTGAGGTGCACAAAACTTAAAAGTGTCTTGCTGAAAAAAAGTCACAAAGCTAGTACTTGTCAGAGGAATAATTTGAACCCAGGTCTTTCTGGCTACAAGCATAACACACTATGTAGCTGCCTCAATCAGGCTTCTTGTATATTTTATGGAAATGATTATAATTTTAAAATAAAAATAAGTATCTCTTGTCTTTTTTGAATTTTGGTGACCTAAAATATTGCTGTTTTTAAGGTTTTTTTTTTAAACAAACCATTGAGTAATTCACTTTGCTTAACTTTTTCAATAGTTGGGTATTTTCTTGTTGGAAGCTGGCCAGTGTAATATCTGATTTCAGTTCATTTTATAGAATCTGTTCCTGCCATACTTTGAAATATCAATTTGCTTATCATTCCAAATTTAAAATCTGTAATGCAGTTTGTCTCTGGTTCTTAAACCTGTCCTGAGTTATTTGCTGAAAATAAAAATAAGATTCCATTTCTAAGTGAAATTTAGTAACAGATTCAGAGTTTTTGGAACTCAAAGCTTAACTTTCTAAAGGGCATCATTATTATTTCATAATTTGGAGGAGAGCATGTCTTGCCAACTTTAGCATTTGCTTGAGAATTGTTATGTTCTATCCTTTGGACTAGACTTAAAACTTTGTGTTTAAGTTTATGAAAAAAGTTAATTTACTATTTTTAAAAAAGAAAATGGATCAAAAGTTTTATCAAATAGCAAATGAAAATATTCCATGTGAAAATAAGTGAAAAATATACTTTTAATTAAATGTACATGAAAATGAGAATATAAGGGAGGAATTGTTTCAAGGGTTTAATTATATATTTGAAAAGTAGTTCGACATTATGAGTTTACCTAACCCTACTTTAAATATTCATCTTTTTTGCATAATTTCTCAAGATGATGATATTTCACACTTCAAGTTAGTAGAAATATTCATGCCTGCACCCAGTATAAGAGAGATACAAACACCTATAGTTTCTACTAACAAGAACTAAAATCATAAATTATCAAACAAATTTCCTGTGTACGATGTCGAAAAGGTCATTGATACAAGCTAGGCCTTTTCAACCACACTGCACATAGAGTAATAGTAGCATCCTGGTGTGTGAGGGACAGCAATCAATACAGAAAACATTGAAAATATTATTATTAAAATTATTTTCTTTACCGAAGTCTTAAGCTCAGGCCTATCAAAGTGGTAATATTTGTGAAAGTGCTTAGCACAGTGCCTAGTACACAGTAGGCACTATATAAATGTTTATTCCCTTCCTCCTCATTATGATGTCTCAAAGGCTATGCCAGCATAAACCACTCTTTGACAGGATCTGCCAAGCTGGGAAGGCTTCAAGGATAGCGTAGGTGACAGAAAGTGTGCCTATCATCCAAGAACCTGCCTGCCTAAGTTTATGTTGGGCCACAATTCTTGAATATATACAAAGTATATTTGGAGTGTAACACACTGGTGGAGAGAGCATTCATATCAATAGAATGATGAGTCTTTTGAAATATTCAAATGTGGTACAATGAAGGGGCTAGGATGTAGTTATTTTTTCCAATTCCATTCAATTAAAATGTAATTATTAAAATAATTTAACTATTTAGAGAAAAGGTTTTATTATTCGTATAGCAGCATTTAAGCATTCATGAAATCTGACTTATTTTTATTCCCTCAAGCAGCCAACAGTGTCTCATACACCATACATTTGAGTCTTTAAGGTAACCCCAGATCCTTATATGGATGATGCTCTTACTACTCCATTTATATGCATTCACTATCAAGAACAATATTTCCTCATGAAATCCTAGGAGATACTGATTAACTGAGATCGTGTAGGTATATTTACACACATCTAAGTAAATAGATAAAATCTAGGTATCATTATTTATATTAAATGCGCACAGTTAGTGCTATATGGCAATGGGGCATGGAATATAAGAGTTTCCAAAGAATTAAAAACAAATATATAAAAATCAATGGAAAAGTCCATGTAAGTAGGTTTCAACCTAAAACCAGTAAGGAACTTTGAAAAGAGCAAGTAGGAAGAAAACCTTTTGGTTAGGGAGAGGGATGACAGGAGGAAACCCAACTTGTGGGAGAACATGGACAAGATTTGCATGGGATGAGCAAGCATGAATGTGCTACAATCTATAATCAATAAACATTTATTAAGTGCCTATGCTAAGCACTGGGGATACAAAAGGAGGCAAAAGACAGTCCTTGCCTTCAAGGAGCTTATGATCATACAGAATAAATAGCAAAAAATACAGAAAATACATTAGAATTAGAGAGATTAGGAAAAGTTTTATGTGGAAGTTTAGGATTTTAATTGGTACTTGAAGAAATCCAGGGAAACCAGTGGGTAAAGAGGAGGTGGATGAGCATTCTAGACATGGGGAACAGCCAGAGAAAATGCCCAAAGTTGAGAGATGAAGGGTCATGTTCATTAAACATTAAGGAGGCCAGTGTCACTGGATCAAAGATTATGTGGAGTGGACTAAAATATAAGAAAATTGTAAAGGTGGAGGAGGGATTAGATTATGAAGGAATTTGAATTCCAAACAGATGATTTTGTATTTTATCCTGGAGTTGATAGGAAGCCACTAGAGTTTATTGAGTGTGTAACTGGGGTGACATAAATCAGACCCGTGCTTTAGGACAATCACTTTAGTGGCTGAATGGAGGATGGATTGCTGTGGAGAGAAACTTGAGCAATGCAGACTCACCAGACGGCTATTACAATAGGCGAGGCATGAAATGATGAGGGCCTGTACCAGTCTGGCCACAGTATCTGAGGAGAGAAGGTGATTATATTTAAGAGATGTTGCAATGGTAAAACTGACAGGCTTTGTCAAAAGATTGGAAATGGAGGTCAGAGATAATGAGGAGTCCAAGATGACACCTAGATTGCAGGTCTGCAGGACTGGGAGGATGGAGTCACCTTCTACAGTAATGGGGAAGGTAGGAGAGGTGAAGTTTTAAGAGAAAAGAAAAGAAAAGGAGTTTGGTTTTGGACATGTTGGGTTTAAGATGGCTGGACATCTAGTTCAAGATGTCTGAAAGACAGTTGGAAATGGGGTAGGGCAGGTGTATTTGAGAATCATCAGTATAGAGGTGGTAATTTAATCCATGAAAGCCGATGAGGTCACCAAGAAAAGGGAGAAGAGAAGAAAGTCCAGGACAGAAGCCTGAGGCATACCTGTGCTGAGAGGGCATACCTGTGCTGAGAGGGCATGAGGATCCAGCAAGGAAACTGAGGGGTGGTCAGATAGGCAAGAGGAGTACCAGGAGAACATGGTGTTCCTAAAACTAGAAAGATGAGGGTATAAAGGAAAAGATGGTGATCAACAGTGTTAAAGGCTATGGAGAGTTTGAGAATGAGGATTGAGAAAAGGTCATTGGATTTCACCAGTGAGATATCATTGACAGTTAGTTGGAGTGATGGCCCTCAGAAAAGTCTGTGATTGGGCTGCACTGTGTAACGGTGGCTACATTCAGATTGGACCAGGATATGGCCTAGGTCTCAACTTCCTCACTTTTGAGATGCTATGCCCATACCAGGAGTTGTGCCGTCTAGGGCCCAAAGGTGCCTTTTATCTGTGCCTTGACTCTCTTCCAGCTATTGATCACCTACTCTCTGGGTAAGGGACCCAGGCATGGTTTGCTGGCTGACTGCAGAGCAGGCAGCAGGGAAGAAGAAGCCCTTCCTCTACACCCAGGCCATGTTCAAATGGGCTTTCTTCCTCTGCTTGACTCTCCTTAAGAGAATAGCAAATACCATCCCCTCGTGGAGGTGCCAGATGGCTTCATAGTAATGTTGAGTGCCACTATTTAGGGAAAATGAGGCTCAAGTGAGTTCCTTCCTCAAATATATCAGCCTATCCCCTTCTACTTTGTAGTTTTGGCTGTTGAATGTCTGGTTTCTGCTGAAGTTGGACCTAGGAGTTGAGTGTGGGTTGAGTGCTGCTTAATTGAAGCTGCCAAAGATTGTTGTTGCAGTTGTTTGTCCTTTGTTCTCAAAGAGGAGCAATGACAGCATAAGGGTGATGTCTTGACTTTCAAGCGAATGGGATTTAAGTGAGGCAGAACTGCATGGAGTCATCAGCTTTACTCTCTCCTCCAGAGTCTCCAGTCTAGTGGCAAGATATAAGTCCAGAAGACTGGAGATGGCAAAGGATGCAGTAGGAGATCTTGGCCTTTTTAATAACCAAAATCTTAATAACAGTCTTAAAACTGGATGAAAGTTCATTGTTATTAGGAGACAAGAAAGAATTCCAGAAAGTTCTACCTCATTTAGTTCTAATAACTGATAACAGAATTAATGACAATTTATTGAGATAGTTACCTTTTAGAATAGTCACATATGGACCTATTTACTTCCTAATTTAAAATTGGCAATGGTTTATCAATCCATCCAGATCAAAATAATGATTACCTACCTACTAGCTGAGAAGTTGGGGAAGATATACAACTCAAAAATGGTAGGGAGCAGGATCCATACAGAGATAACTATAATATCCAAGAATGCCTAAGTACATTACAGAGGAGGAAAAAAAAGTCCCATGGGCATGAATTGGCACATGTTTTCACATGTGTTTATATGAGTTTTGGGGTGGGGTAGTAGGAACATTGGAAAAAACCAGTATAGCACTTAAATTCTCCTTTCAGTGCAACAATAAAGTGCTTGACAATTGGGAAAAATTCTTCTTCTATAAGTAGTTCTTTCATTCTTCACTGTAGAGACCAGAGACATGAGTTAAAAATAGATTTGTTTTAGATCAGCATGTTTCTGGTAGCACAGCAAAGCACCAGATGCTACTCTTCCTCAGTTTATTGTAAGATCACAGACATCTCTGATTGTTCTACTTAAACAAAGTTTTGATGATGCAGCACCATTTTGTGCTGTTTAGTCATGTCTGACTCTCCATAAACTAATTTGGGGTTTTCTTGGCAAAGATATTGGAGTGGTTTGCCATATCCTTCTCCAGCTCATTTACAGATGAGGAACTGAGGTAAAAAAGGTTAAGCGACTTGCCCAGGGTCACGCAGCTAGTGTCTGGGGCTAGATTAGAACTCAGGAAGATGAGTCTTCCTGACTTCCAGCCTGACACATCACATACTGCATCACCTAGCTGCCTTTCATCTCTGTGGCTTTTGTTAAATTAAACAGCATCTTTTGGAGGGAATTACCTAAGGGTAGGGGCGTGTTGAAGATTTTGTCTTAGATGCTGCAAAAGCATCATTGTTAGCCAATGGCAGCTTAGAATGGCATTTTCAGTGTCCTGAATGCCCATTTTATGGTCACCAGGTAGGAAATCATGGTGTAGGTGAAAGATACTTGTAGACCTGAATTTGAGTCCTTCTTTAGACTCTCCCTAACTATGTAAGCCAAAGAAATACACTTCCTCTGTCTGAAATTTAGTTTCCTCTCATATAAAATACAGATATCAGTATTCCCATGAGAGGGGCAACATGGTGTAATCAAAAGAGAACTGACCTAATGTTGGATGTGAGATTCTGGCCAAGTCATTTCAGGTGACTTTTTAAGAAAATAAGTTACAGAGCAGGTACTGAATAGCCTGGATAGAGAACCTTTCCTCTCTGGGAATATCACATTCCAGTGAAATCAGAAGTCAATTTTTTTCAATACTACTGTTTTATTTATTTTGCAGAATTGTTGTGAGGAAAGTTCTTTGTAAGCTGTAAAATGCTATTGAAATGTGAATCATTATTATTGATAGAATTTATTTCAAGTGCCAGTAGTCAATAAACATTTAGTAGTTACTTGCTACATGCCAAGCACTGTGATGAACACTTGAGATCTAAATGAGAAAAGTAAGAGTCTCTGACCTTAATGAGCTCACAATCTAATGGGGGATGACAACATACAAAAGAAAGCAGAAAAGGGAAGGAGCAGAAAAGCTACCTACAAAAGTGGCATAGTGGAGTCAAAGTATAAAATGAATCCAAGTAGAAGGGAAATGAGAAGATATCTCTCTTGATGCCTCCACTGCCACAAATGTTTGAAATTGTACCCACTGGTGCTATCACTTCAAGACTAGTTAGTTCTTTAGTAATGCTACATAGCGATATATTCCTAGACTTAAAGAAAAATTGAATTAACATACATTAATTTCTCTCTTGAAAACATGTCAAAATAAATACACCATTGGATACTATTGCATTTATTTATTGTTGATTGCAATTTTAAAATGTCAAACACGCATTAAGCTTTTTAAGCTGAGTTGCCAAATGGTGGCTGTATTCACAGATAGCTGTTTGCTTGAGTAGAATGTATGATGCATGACCGACTTGTAGACAAGGGTGAGATGGGAATGTTGTGTGTGCAACTATACATTGGAAATAATAAGTGACTTTGTGGCATTTTGTGTGTAGGACCAAGCATAATGAATAGTTATATAAGCATTTTGTGGCTCAAAATTCTGAGACTCTTTTCCCAAGTAAAAGAAACCTGTTTTTATTCAGCATCCTTTTTGTTTTCAAATTAAGGATTAGTAAGAGAGGGGAAGGTAGGTGGGGCAGTTAAGAGAGTACCAGGCCTGGAGTCAGAAAGAGTCACTTTCTTAAAGCTTGAATCTGGCTTCCAATACATGTTGGCTGTGTGACCCTGGGCAAGTCATTTAACTCCATTTGCCTCAGTTTTATCATCTATAAAAGGAGCTGGAGGAGGAAACAGCAAACTACTTCACTATCTTTGCCTAGACAACCCCGTATAGGGTCATGATGAGTTGGGCATGACTGAACAACAACAAATGATCCCTCTCATAATTGGTTTACTAGATCACTCAATTTAAAAAAAAGAATTAATAAGGGATTTTGTTGTTGTTTTATGGTGTTGCCACTTACAGTCTTAGATTGTATGCAGAAGTTCAGTAGTTTTTTTTCCTTTGTAACTTTTCCAAGAAGCCTGTCTAGACTTCACCCCCCACTCCGCACCTCTGTAAAATAATGTGAGTTTCTTCCAAGGTTATTTTCAGGTTAACTATTTGTACCTGAACTAGGTAGGCAAGGCTGTATAAACTATTCTTATAAGCTTTATCTGGCACCTGCATATAACAGCGTCCTGATTTGAGAGAGAAAACTTGAGGAGAGATTTAAAATCCAAGGCCAAGTAATCCCCCCAGAACAACAGCTAGGTGGTACTGCGGATAGAGTGCTGGGTGTGGAGTCAGGAAGATGTGAGTTCAAATAAAGCCTCAGACACTTACTAGCTATGTGACCTTAATCTCTATCTGTTCCAGTCAGTCTCTTTATCTGTAAAATGGGGGTCATAATAGCCCCTCATTCCCCTAGTTGTTGTGAAGATCAAAGGTGATAATATTTAGAAAATGCTTAGCACAATTTTTGGCACATCACAGATACTTTACAAATCCTTGTTTCCTTCATTCCTTCCTAAAAGACAAATTCATTTAAATATGTCCCAGGCAAATGGCATACCCAGACCTTCAAGGAGGAACAGGAAGCAAGATTTCTTGACTGATAAGCTTGAAAGATAAATCATTCAGCCTCAAATTGTTCCTGAAGATTCATTCTGACTGATACAGGACTAGAAACTCTATAGGATTGAAGGACATTCCCCTTACCTGTAAGCAACAAAGGAGACTTTGGTAGTTTTCATGGTCTTTGTATTCATTATCCATTCAAGATCTGGCCAGCTTTACTATATCCTCAACAAAGCTCATTGCATCATAGAATGTAATGTTGGAGAGACATAAGAAAGAATAGAAAATAATTAAGTAGTCACTTCTTACAGAATTGGACAGGCATGGCTATATGTAGGCTAGATATCCAAGTTCTATTTTTCTCCTGCTTCCCTACTGAAGGGAGTTCAGGGCCAAGGAAGCCTAACATGTCTTAATTATATTTATGCCCCTCTAGTCTGTAAAAATAAAAGTAAAAAAAAATTAAAATAAAGTCATAAATTCTTTGGGCTACCTTTTTGTAACTGTTTTTAATATAAATGTCTTTAAATATATTATCTTTGTATCTTTAAGGAGAAAATCTGGTGAATAGAAAGATTACTGGACTGAGTGAAAAACAGGTTTGATTCCTAGCATTACACTTGAGTAAGTTATATCATTTCTCTCAGGCTTAGTGTCCATATTTATAAGGTCAGGGTTTTTATATTAGTTTATTCTAACTTTTTCACAAGCTTTCACCCTTTCTTTAGATCTTAAGTCCTTGGATTGAAACCCAAATTAGAGCAACCAGGGATATACAGAGAGGTCATAAGGGATGATCACAATTATGCCAGGAACTGTAATGTGTATCAACGGGAGAGAGAAGATTCAGTAAGTGTCGGGGAAAGAAGAGACATGTAGCCGTGGCTGGTAGTACTTTTCTAAGGTTAGTATGTGATTTGTTTATCAACATGGCATAAAAAATAGAAATGACTGCTGTCTTCTCATCTGAGATGTGACAGAGAGCCTTCTAAGACTTATCAAACTTGATGATCTCTACTCACTTTCCTGAAGTAACCTAGAAATCCAATCTTGAGACTACAAATACTGGAGTAAGGGAATTAAGGCATTTGAGGCCTAGTTGGAATTTTCATCACTGATGCTGATCGAAGGCAGTGGCTACAGAAGAGGAAGGCAAAAGTAAAAGTAAGAAGTTAATATCTGGGGGCAGCTAGGTGGTGCAGTGAGTAGAGCACCAGCCCTGGAGTCAGGAGGACCTGAGTTCAAATCCAAACTCAGACACTTGACACCCTTACTAGCTGTGTGACCTTGGGCAAGTCACTTAACCCCAATTGCCCTACCTTCCCCCTTCCAAAGGAAAAAAAATAGAAGAAAAATTTTAAAAAAAGAAGTGAACATACCGTTAAAGAAATTGTGCCTGAAAATGGAATTTGGATTTCTAGATGATGGCTAAAAATTATGGAATTGCTTGATATGTGCTATCCCTTTCCAAGAGTTTAGTTCAAAAACTTGTCTGCTATTTTGAAAATCTAATCAAAAGGGTCTTAAAGTGAAAGGTAATAAGTATGGACAAAATCTATTCATATTTGCCAAACTATCAGAGAGAATTGCCGCAACATAGGACAAAGACTAGTCTTACATTTGGCCAGAAATTTACAAGAGGCAATATCCAAGAAAGGAGCTAACAATAAAAATGTCTTTAGACAAAGGCCCAAAGTCTTTATAAAAAAAATACATTAACTTGGTGACTCCAATGAAAGAGGTAAATTTGAACTCATGGATATTGTTGATACTTGGTAGCTACAGACATGACTGGAATATAGCTTTAGAGGGCTTGGATTTTTTTTTTTTACTTTTGCCCATGATTGCTTTATAACTTCCAAAGATATATGTTACTTTTTGGGCCTTCAGGAACATCAGTCACAAGCAATACTTATCAAGTCCTAACAATATTCTATCTTAACACTATGCGCGATATTTGGAAAGTATGGCCTCTTTGTTCTATGAAGCCACATTTAACTTTGGTTTATAATTAACAAAGAATTTAATAATGCTAGATGAATCGATTATGTTCTCTATTTGTTTTTTAGGTAGGGACTGAAAGAGCAAAGTATTTGACAATTTCTCTCATGCTATCCTCGGGAATAACAGAGACAAATGTGCTAAAAGACGGTACAGTAAGATCTTTTCAGAACTGGCTGGATGGTGAGAAAGAGTGTGTGGTATTCAATTGTTTTCACTCATGTTCAAGTCTTCAGGATCCCATGTGGGGTTTTCTTGGCTAAGACACTGCAATGGTTTACCATTTCTTTCTCCAGCTCATTTTACAGATGAAGAACTCAGAAATTCTAGCAAAGCAGTCTTTACAAACTTAGAGTAAGTTCTCTAGTGAAGTGCCCAGAGATCTAGGATTAACCCTTTGTTGTTTGTTGTTTTTATTAGTGACATGGATAAAGGTAAATATGACACACTTATCAACATTTCAAAAGACTCAAATACTGGAGAGAGAACTAACATGTTGCGTGATTGAGGGTCCACAAAGAGTCTCAACCAAAGAACTCCAATGTCTATAAAGTTGTGCTGAATCTAAAATTAAAATTATTTTCACTGATAAGTGTAAATTCCTACAGTGGAGTTAAAAAAAAAACTTGTTTCACAAGTACAAGATAGTTTGTGTATGTGACTATGTATCAGTTTGTTTTTTTCTTGAAAAAAGATTCAAAAGTTTTGGTAGATTGCAAACTCATTATGAATCAAGTGTGACAAGGTCAACAAAAAGCTAATGTGGTCTCACAAAGAGGGTATGAGAGAAAGAGTGTCCAAAATCATACCCCTTGGTCAGGTTACATCTGGAGTATTATCTTTAGTTCTGAGTACTGGATTTTAGAAAAGAGGAAAGAAAAGCTGGAAAGACAACATAGATGAGGGCAACTAAATTACTGAAAGGCCTCCAGATCATGCATACAAACAGTGGCGTACTGCTAAATGGCTAACAATTGGCTCTACCTTTCCCTCTTCTCCCTGAATGTACACATGGCATGCTTTTAAGTTTAATCTGAATTATTAACATTTTCTTTATTACTTTCTTAAGACTGGACATACAAAAATAATAAATCAAGTCTTTATTGGTAGCATTTATCAAAGTATAAATGTTAACATTGAAAATTTTACACTCACCTCTTGAAGCTAGTTTGATCTGGCTTCAGCACAGTCCTTCATAGAAGGTTCAGTTAAAGAAAATGGGAATATTTTTAGCCTGGAGAAGAGAAAACTTGGAGTGAGGGTAAGGGGTAGAGATATGATAGCTGTCTTAATCTACTTGAAGGTCTATCATATGAAAGATCACAAATCAAATCCTTATTTATCATCTATATGTCTAGAATGATACTGTCATAGAGTATGATCTTATGTATACATGTACATGCATATGTACATAGATAATGTAGCTATAATTGGTCATTTATAGTTTATGATTGTATATGGTAAGAGGTATTGGTCTTTTTCACATTTTTTTAAACCAAATTCTACCCAGTTTTCACCAATTTGCTCTTCTTGGTGTTACAGGACAGAAACAAGAATAATGGATAGAAGTTAAAGGGAAGCTAGACATAAAGGAAAATATCCTCAAAGCTAAAATTATCCCAAAGTCAAAAGTAAAGGCAGTGTTCTGGGATATATAGAAAGGTGGGCTTGAAGTCAAGAATACTTGGGTTGAAGTCCCCCCCCCCTAATACTTATTAGCTCTGTCCCACTGGGCAACTCACTTGCCCAAACACCTCTCTAAACTTAAAAGCCATCTATATCTGAAGAGGGAGGTTCCATATCTGCACTTCCCAACTCAGAATGTTTATGAAACCAAAAGTAGGATAGATCACCTCAGGAAGAAAGGGGTTTATCCTCACTTGAGTTCTTCAAATGTAAGTTGAAAGACCCTTTTGTCAGGATGCTGTAGAAAGAATTTTCTATTAGGGATAGGTGGAATTAGATGGCCTTGGAGGTCTCTTCCAACTCTAAGACCTTGCCCTTCTGTGAAATGACACCCATACCATATCAAGCTTATTAAGACATAGTCATCTTCATTTTTGTGGTGTTTGTGTGTGTGTGTGATTTTTTTGCGTGTGATATGATGGATTAATGCTCTGATAACTTCTTTGGATGCACGATCTTATTGATGTGAGTACTGCCTCCAACTCCACTGATTACAACTCATTCATGACACCATCTTGTGCAATGACCTTTTTACTAGGAATTCTCAAGGGTTTCCCTCTTCTTTCTGTAAGTGGGAGCACAGCAATGTTTGTTTGGAAAACCCCAGGATTGAGAAATGAAGCTTACCCTTCCTTCCCTAAAAGAGAAGCAAAGAACAGGAAAAGTCTAGTGCAAATTGGAGGGATGGTGAGTATTATGATAAACAAATGTTAATTTATTCCAATGTTTTCTAGTGATTTTGACAGAAATAGACATTGTAATTTTATGTAATCATGATTTTTTTCTTATTAGTATTGGTTGATGATGTTTATAGTTTAATAGTATAACATAGTATACTATAATAAAGCATAATATGGTATAATAAGTGGTCAGTGATGTTTATAGTTTTCTTAATATTGAACCAAATCTGAATTGATGATATGAATCGAACCTGGTCAAAGAGTTTATACTTCTCTATAGGTTTAGCTAATATTTCATTTAATTTGTGTACCAAATTATTTTAGGGCGAATTGTCCATAATTTTATTTTGCTATTTCGGCTCTTTCTGGTGTAGGTGTCAAGACCATATTTGTATCATAAAGGGAATTTGCTATGATCTCTTCTTCCTTTACTTTGACCAACAGTATGTATAATATTAGAATTAATTATTCTTTGAATGGTTGATAGAATTCCTTTGTGAATCCTTCTGGTTCATTTTTTCCCACTTTGGGAGAAAATATATGGCTTGTTCAATTGAAAGTTTCCTGGATTTAGAGAATTCAGGAAAGATGGCAATTTCCTCAAAAGCTAATTTGCATAGAAGGTGATGACCTGCATTGGTGCAAAGTGTTTCTCCGCCTTAGAGAAAGTGAACATGAAAACAATAAAATCACAAATCAACTCCTTATCTATCTATCTATCTATCTATCTATCTATCTATCTATCTATCTATCTATCTATTATATCTACCATGTGTATGTATTTATCATATCTACCATATGTATGTCCTGCTATGGTCTCATAGTATGATATCACACATTACATATGTACATATACACATATATGTACGTATATACTGACTAATTGATCTAATTATGGTTTATGATTGTGTATAGTAAGAAATATTTGTCTTTTTCACATTTTTTACCAAAATTCTTCACAGCTGACTGAATAATGAATACTTACTCAAATGTTCTATGATTCTAGGCTTCTTTATTATCTCTTCGTGTTAATTGGAAGTATAAGTATTGAACAACTAACTCCTTTTATGAATTCCTACTCTGTCAACTTTCTTGAACTTTTCAAGTATGTGGAAACCTCTTTTTAAAATATTTTCATTTGCTACTTTTCACCTTTATGAATTAACCCTCAAAATGTGGTTTTACTCTTATGTTTGGAATACGTACTATCAGAAGGAAGAATGTTAAGAAGAAATGGGTGGTTGGGTCAATGTGTCCAGGGTCAGTGGCAGCATCGGAGAAGGAGGAAAAATCATCATAATTGGGTGAAGCAGATCTCTGAAGCCAAAGAGCCAAGCAGCTAATTATACTCAAGGATCAAGAAAGTAAGGGAATCACTATCCTAAGCTAGACATTAAAGTTCAACAAGGCATGAGGAAGCAGTAGGCCAAGGACCAAATTTCCTTGTTTCCTTTTTGTGTAACTGGGTAGCTAGGAGGTTAATTTGGCTGCTAAGGCCCAAGAACTAAGTTTGACCCTTTACATGCAGAGATACCCATTGATAGGCATGTGTATACATGTGCCTGCACTCACACACACACCCTCAAAAAGTCAATCCCTTTCTGAAATG
>CM053622.1:513679977-513702534 GCA_028646595.1 Phalanger gymnotis
AGGGACTGAGAAAATTTATGATAATGGCAAAGTTTAAGTAAATTATATATTATTTATTTTGGTCCTACTCATATATTTTTTAACTCTATGTGTTGTTTCATTGGTATAGGGGTCAACTAGTAATGAACTTCACCTTTGTAAATCAGTATTTTCTGTAACTTCCAGTGTTAAAGAATTGTCTAGGCCACCAAAGGATGAAGTGAATTCCAATCAAATCATCCCCACCCCAACCCCTTGAGTGAGTGATTAGATGCTAAGTCTTGACACATATATCCAACTGAGGATATGATTTGATTGTTTACTAGGTCCAAAAAAAATCCTCTTTGTTGCATTTTATTTTATATTGGGTTTTCAGAATTTCATTCTTGGGTGTCTTCTGTCTTTCCTGGACTGACTTCCTCTAAAGCATTGTATTCTACGGGAGCCTACCTATCTTTCCTCTGAATCCTTTGAATCTGACTTTCCCTAAGAGATAGGGTGCATGCCACAAGATGTCTAGATCAAGATGGAGTGGTCACTTTACTGCAGAGTTCATCTCATTTCCAATAGATCAATCAAGTCCTTCCTTAGAATCAGATCCAGAATATAATTTCCCTTTATTCATTCTTCCACCTTTTGAAGAATAAAATTATCACTAATACATGTCAAAAAGCTTTTAGTTGTTCTGCCTCTGGGAGAGAGAGAGCTCTTAACCTGCAGTGAGGAAAACTTAGTCCTATTTCTGACACATATATATGTCAGATACAGCATGGCACAAGTATGTGTAATCCTGAGCAAGTCACTTCATCTCTTAGTGGCCCAGGAAACTCACTAAGACTATCAAGGAAGAGAAAATGTTATCTGTAATGGTAGAAGTTCCTTCCTAGGAGTCCCCTATACCAATGAAATAACAGGTCCAGTTAGGAAACAAAACAAAATAAATCAAAGAATAGCCAACATGCTGCCAGATTTTTTTAAATTGACAGCATAAAAAAGATAAACAAGGGAACTACATTATGACAAAGTAAAACCATAAGAAACAAACCAATATCTGATAAAGGAAAAATTATCTGAATTACTAGGTATAGGCACTAACATTTTAATGTCTCCTCACTTTTGGGCAAATCTAAAGCGGTAGTATAGAATTAAACAAATTGCTGGGTAAACTAGAGCTTAAAAAAACCTCATTCATGGCACTATCTAAGAAGGATTGCTAAAGAATACATACATACATATATGTACATACATGTATGTATATGTACACACATATATACATTTCTGAGAACTACATTCAAGTTTTACTATAATTGACCAAGTATTAAAGCACAGAAATATTGAAAATAAATACAAAAAAGCAGAAACATTCATTATTGACATCCTATAACAACAATAAAATTAGTTCAGAGAACACAAGCAAAAAATGGACACTCAGACAGAGATGTAACAATAGAATCCTAAATAATGAATAGGTAAAAGAACAAATCATAGAAACAACAATTCTGTGAACAAAAATGACAATGATAAAACAACATACCAAAATTTGGGGGATATAGCTAAAACAGTTCTCTAAGGAAAAATTATATTCCTTAAAATCACATATTAGCAAAATAGAAAAGGAAAGGGTTAATGAACTGAACTGCATTTAAAAAATAAAAAAATCAGCAATAAATGCCCCAGTAAGATATTTGTTGTTACAAGGTTGATAGGTCACTGCCTCAGTACCCATGAAAGGCGAATCACCAACTGCTGCTAGGTTCATCTTCTAGACCCATACTGAATAATTTGTGGTCTAATAGCTTCTAGAGAGCTCTACATTATTTTCAGAGAACAAGCAATGTCTTCCTCTTCAGAGCTTCTCTCTCTCTTCTCTACAGGAAGAGCTTCAAATCTGTTTATAAGCTCTAACTTTATTGATGCACTTTCCTTTAACTTTCTTTTTTGTTTGTTTTTTCTTACAATCTTCCACTCTCCTTTACCCTGACAAGGGTCAAATCTCCACTGTTCACCTTTGGATCCCTTTCCCCCATTGAAACTTTTTTTTTTTGGAACACTTCATTCTCTCATAATCTGGAATGTGGAGAGGAGTCCTTTGAATCCCATTACTTTTTCCCCAAAGAGGGAGATCAGTTTATACCTGGAACACAGGTAACATTTACTTAGATGTGGCAGAAACATAAACATCAAACAATGTAAAACTGTACAGTTTTCTCTGCTCTCCATAATGGTTGAGACTTTCTTTGAACTATTTGTGGGTATTTTTTTACACCTCCGCCTAAAGCAGCCAGTTAACATTTTCACAGCCACTTTTTACGCCTTAATAACTTGATAATTTCTATAGATCCTGTACCTAAGTTTTCTTTCAGAGGGAGATGGAACAGAATTCATGAAATGCATCATCACAAATAAGACTACCCTGATATTCTCTAGGACAGAGTTATCCAACACATGGCTTATAGTCCTGCATGCAGAGCTGAGTACTGCCTGAACTAGATTAAAATCTAATTGGGAAATATTTAAGAAAACAAAATAAATTGGAGATAATATGACATTTTAGAACTGTCAATATGTGACCCAGGTATCCTTATTTATGGATTAGTGATGCTCATTTGAGTTTGACATCACTGCTCTAGGATATTAACAAGACAGCAAAATTTCTCTTATAATGAGTGTGCTATCTGAGAGGAAGCCACACAAAAGGATAGGGACATAATCTATGCACTAAGGGAATCAGTTCTATTCCTGTCTTCCTTTTGCTGACCTTGTCATTTCTGGCTTCCGTGACAGGGGCATTGGGTGTATGGAGAGGCTGGGGACTAGAGCATATGGAGAAGCCCAAGGACATGTTTGACGCATGGTAGCCAGAAGCCATGGGGCTCATGAGAGCAAGAAACATTTAATCCAGTTAGTTGGGAGAGAAAATATTCAGAATAATTGAGCTTTTTAGCCATTGTTAATTTCATCTAGCCAGTGAGTTGGGAAACTTAGTTTCCTATCATCTACACCTTCCTTCTTTTCTAATTCCTGGGAACTTGAAATGGGAAATGGATGCTTTTTTCCCATGAGTCTCCACAAAATGTATTTCTTCCCAACTGCACCCAAAGATCAGGAAGGGCTACCAGAAATGATTGGGGGCAAATATTTTAGTAGTTATTTTTTAAAAATCACTTGTGAATGAAAAGGTCTATTAGTGATGAAGTTAAATATCCATTTCTATGCCATGTTAGGGAGAACATGGATGATTCCACTTTCTAAAAGTCACTTTGAGATCCACTCGTAACCCACACAAACAGGACAGCACATGTATAGAACTTTTACAGGGAGTTTCAAGTTTTTTAACAAGTGAGAGTGCTTTTATTTATGGAAGAAACATCAAGTACTAGCAGTACAAGTGAATTCTGAGTTAATGCTACACACATGTACCCAGATGTTATTTTGCATAAGTTTATGCCTTAGGACCAGTCCTACAGTATTACTGCAATCATACTTGTCATAGTCACCAACACATGCATAGAAATGAAAAAAAAAACACAAAGAGCTGTTAATAAAACAAAACAGTTACTCACTGAGACAACATCACTTAACCACAAAATCCACCGTTACTATCCACTGAGACGGGACCAATTATTTAACCACAGAACTATGGAATTACTTAACCACAGCATCCAGAGGATAGAACCAGAAATATTAATTTAGCAGTAGTACCCAGAAGAACCATTGTCCCCTAAAGAAAGAAATACTAATGAAGGGAGTCTTCCTTTGATCCTTGGACACTGAATACTTGTTGCTTAATGTGTAATTCTCTGCTGAAAGGTAGAACGTTGTTGATAATTCATTGTAATTGCTGTATTTTATGTTCCTAACATGACCTGGAGTAACTGGTTCTGATCACTGACCAAACCTCTTCTGACTGTATGCAACAGATATGTTTTGTTAAAAAATGTGAAATGTTTTTATTGTGAACTTAATTAGTATCTGTAATCATGAACATTTCAACATACAAAGGATAACAACAAATGGATTATATACGAAACTTGGAACTTTTGTTTTTAGAGGAAGTCTGAAACCCAGGAGGGATGAGGGAGTCTGAAGAATGAAATTCTGAAAACCAAAGGGAAACAATTGCGAAGAGGAGGGAAAACATAGTATTTTTCTATTCCTGTTCCCTATAGTTAGAAAGAGTGAGACCTGCCTCCACTAGGGACACTGTTTGTGACCCTCCTACCAAGACCCCATTATTGACAATCTTCACAAAGCAATTCTATTCCTTCCAGTGAGATAGAACAAACTAGGCGTTATCATCTAACCCATCACTGCACTATTAATCATAGGACTTACCTTATTACCTGTCTCATTACCCTTCAGGCCCCTTGCACTGACATCTGATTTGCTGAAGCAACCAAAGGACCCATGACCTTTGTCATCTAATTCTTCACTGATCCCCTAGAACTTCTGGACAAATTCAATACATTTTCTTGATGAACTTTCTTTTATGTTTGAGTTTCTTAAGAGTATGGACTATCTCCTTTTTTCTCTTATGTTAACTTGTTTAAATAGTAAGCGCTTGAATTGTTTTCATTCATTCATTTATTCATTAATGTAAAGAAAACTCCTCGACCATCTTAGGTTTAAAAAACAAGTGTGCAGAAGAAGGAAGCATGGCTAAGTAACAGATACTGACTTATTTATAAGAGTGTAAGTTAGTCTCATAAAATAGTGTTAAGAATGATAAAATAAATAAGAGATTAAGGCTGGCAAAGGAAGGTAAGAGCAGCCAATAGGGTCTTCTTTTTTATTGTTGGGCTTTTTTTAAAAAAAAAAAGTTATATTGGTAGACAAAGGAGGATAAAAGAAAGGCTGGGGCCTTTGCTTGAAGATATGGAATGAGCAATGATAACCAACAGAAGAGAAGTGTCAGCCACTCAATTCATACTTTGTTCTTCTTTTCTCTGCAAAGAAACACATTAACTGGAAGTGACAGAATGAAAATGACTAAGAGAGTTGATCCACATAGCAAGTGAGGAGAAGACAAGAACTGCACTTCGTGAATTAACACCAACTGACTTGGATGAACTACAGATGAACTAAATCCTTGAGACCTGAAAAAAAAAACTGGCAAATATAATTGCTATGCTACTGTTAGTGCAAAAGGAGAGCCTTTACATGGTCAGAGAAAGGAAAATCTTTTGCCAATATGAAAGAGAGGAAGAGAGAGAGAAAGAAAGAGACAGAGAAAGAGAGAGACAGAGACAGAAACAGGGAGACAGAGACAGAAAGACAGAGATACAGAAAGAGAGAGAGAGAGAGAGAGAGAGAGAGAGAGAGAGAGAGAGAGAGAGTGAGTGAGTCTAGTACCATAGGCTATTGAGCATCTCAGTTTTGTTTCATTGGAAAATTCTAAAATGGATCATTAAATAAAACCTTTGGAAATATCCATAATGGGAATCTGTGATTATAAGAGCCGCAAGAGCTTCATAGTCTGTGCTAAGCTAATCTTTTTTGCAGAATTATAGAAGTAGTAGAATAGGGGAACATTGTAGATACAGTTCCCAAAGATTTTAGCAAAGCATTTAATAAAATACCTCAAGCTATTGTCGTGGAGGTTTGGAGGTGATAATAATAGCTCTTAACTGCAAAGATGAGTTGGGTTCCCAGGCCATAGCTACTGTATCCTTTCAAGGATTTAGGGTTAGTCCTGAGAAGTTGCTATAGCTCATGAACCTCTACTGGTGTGCTCTACCTTTCTAATTAACAGTTGATATAAATTAATCAACTGGACTTAATTAGCTTTTAGAAGGCAGAATATACTATGGCCATATAGTTGGTTGAAAAGAACCTCCAAAAGTCTGTGACACTCTCCAACCAGTCTATACATTCCATGTGAAAGTGGAATCAAGCTCAGAAAGCACATATAGCAAATGGATAAATTATAGTTAATTCCCTCATTATACCTACTTGATCTTTTCCCTTAGAATGCTGTAAAAACATTTTTTTTCATAAATTTCCCACAAATTGGAGCCAAGGCTGGGTTTCTTCATTATCTTGTGAATCTTCTGACTCAATTCTTGGTTTTTAACATTTTCTTTCTTGAAATGTTTTCCACTATATTTTAGATTGTCCTTATCCATAGTTATTAAAGGTATCTCCTTCTGTATTCATGTAATTTCCTTATGATATAACCTTTTATATCAAGTTCATGTATCTATTTGGAACTTACTATGGTAGGCTCTATGTGTTGTAGTTCTAAATATGATTTATTCCAGGATCCTTCTCAAATTTCCCAGTAACATTTTGTAGAATATTTGAGTCCTTACCTGAGTATTTGCAGTGCTTTGGTTGATAGAATAATATACTACTATATATGATCGCATTTGGAATTTATGAGTGCCTGGCACATAATAATTAATAAAAGTTTGTTGATTTGACTCGAATTATAAACCTAATTTGTTCTATTGATCAACCCTCTATTTTTAACCACTACCAAGAAGTTATTGCTCAACTCCATTCCCCATTCCACAGTTTCCCTTGAGATTCATACCAATTTGTTACTTGAAATGATTTATCTTTTCCCTCATAATTCTGCAATAGGGATTCTCAACCTTTTTTCAATGTCAGAGATTCCTTTGACAGCCCGATGAAGACTATGGATCACTTCTCAGAATAATGTCTTTAAATTCATGCAATATAGTACACAAGATTACAAAGGAAACCAAATTATTGCAATATATTAGGAATTTTTTAAGTAGGGAAAACAAGCTTGTGAAAATCAGCTTAAGGACCTTAAAAAATACAGGTAGTTTGATAGATAAAGTAGTAAATCTCTAAACTGATTTAGATATGTAATATCAATTAAGTTGGGACTTTTTTTTTACTGTTTTAGAATAGAATGATAAATTAATTAATCCCTTTGATTGACTCTAACTAGGTGCTAAGCTTATGTGGACAGGAAGCCCTCTGGGTCTTAAGGGAAGTTGCTTAGACCAGAGTCAGTAGTTGGCGCCTAAGTTCTGGTCACTCAGATGATGTTTGATGATGTTCAAAGACTGCATAAAAAGAGATAACAGAGCTATTTGCTTGAGGCTTTCACTCCTGGAGGAGTGTTGGTGTGGGAGTCTGTGAAACCACTGTAAGAGCCTCCCATCAACTCAGATGTTGATGGTTTCTTGGTAACTATGAATTGTATCTGGTCTGTTGATAATGTATATTTCTAATTTGTTTGTATTTACTCTGAAATTCAGGGTGCTGGCTTTTTGCTTTGAACTAAGTGAATGATATTTGTATGTTGGATTGAAATAAGATTGTTAAACCCTTAATGTTGCTTTCCTTAGTAAAGCATATCAAAAGAACCTGTGTTGGCAGCATTCTTGTTGTTGGGCTTGTGTTTGTCTTTCTCCCCCATAGCAGCTGATAGCCAAATTGTAGCAACAAGATAATATTATCATTTTTATTAAATTTATAATGTAAAACTCTGAATAATTAATATGACACTGTTTAGCCTTCTTAAGTTCTTTAGAAAAATATTTTTTTTTAGTTTTGGTCATATATTTTGGATGTATTTCAATAGCTAGATTCTTCAATATTTTATACAGTGTATACTTACTGGAAAGACACTTTTCTTACTATCTCTTCTAATTTGGATTTTTGGAAATGTACAGGAAGACTGATAATTTTCATTGATTTATGATATATTTTACTACCTTACTGAAATTATTAATGATTTCAATAATTTTAATTGATTCTAGCTTTCTCTGCTAAATCCATCTGTTCCCAGGTTGTGTTTTGTATTTTATTTTGAGAGTTCATGTGTTTATCATTAATATTTTTTCAGACAATTTGGTTATTTAAATTCATCTCCTTTTCTTCTAATCTTCATTGTGTATACAAATGTTGATCATCTACTGTATGTCATTACTCCTCATTTATTGTGAATTCTCCTTTTACATATTTAGCATTTGTAATTTGGCTTCCTCTTATTTTTAAATGAGATAACAATTCAATATTTATTAGTTTAATTACTTCCTAGCTTTAATTTTTCAATTCAGCAATTGTTTAATTTTCAATTTTAACTCTCCTTTGATTCTCAGAATTTTTATCTTGTGTTTGGTGTAGTTTTTTGATTTGTTGCTTTTAAAATTTTTGAGTTGCATATTCAATTCATTGACATTATTTTACTCTTTTGGTGATAACAATATTTAAATATACGCATTTTCCTCTTTGGAATGTTTAGGCTACATATCAAAAGATTTTATATGTTGTTTTGTTGTTGTCTTATTCATTTAAATTATGCATTGCTTCTGTAATTTTTTTCCTTGACCTTCTAGTCTATTAGGATCAAATTTTTTAAGGTCCACTTAAATTTCAATCCATTCTTCAAAGATCATTAAAGATAATTTTATCATGTTGTGGAGTAAAAGATGTGTCTGTTTCTGTTTTTTTGTATTTTTTAAGAGATTCATATGTCCTGGGTTACAGCTGATTGTGACAAGCAAATAAAATTATCATTAATAAAAAGTGTAGATATATATGTTCCTTTGTCTTACTATTCAGTAATCAGCAGAGATCTCCCATATTTAACTATTCACAAATTTTACTTAGATTTTACTCTTTTTTATTTAGATTTTTTAAGTGTACAACTATTACATTTTATGTTTATTTATCCCTTTATGAAAAGAGAATTAATAATATTATTGAAGAAAATGACTCTTTTAAACATAGAATTGGCCAAATTGTAAGAGATACAAAACCTTATGAATAAAGTTCTTGTAAAATTGGACATGCAGAAAGTAATGACTCCATTAAAGATAAAGCAAAATTTAAAGACTGAAGAAAATGAAGAAAACATGAAATATCTCACAGAAAAAAAACAACTGACTTGGGAAATAGATCAAAGAGACATAATTTAAGACCATTGTACTACATGAAAGTCATGAACAAAAAGAGAACGTAGACATTATATAGGAAATATATATAATGTAATATAATCTTTAATGGAGTCATTACTTTCTGCATGTCCAATAATATTATATAATATAAATATATATACAATATAAAGGAAATTATAAAGGTAAACTACACAGAAAACTTAGAACAAGAGAACAAAATAGAAATTGAAATAATCCATCAGTCACTTCCTAAAAGAAACCCTAGGAATACAATACTCCAAATCCAGAGCTTCCAGCTAAAGAAGAAAATACTATAAGCAGTCAGAATGAAGTATTAAGTACCATGGAGCCACAGTCAGGATTACATAAGACTAAAATGTAACCATTATTAAGGAATGGAAGACTTGGAATATGATATTCTAGAAGGCAAATGAGTTAGCATTACAACCAAGAATAACCTACTTCTTGAAATTACAGGGGGGAAATGAATGTTTAATGAGATAGAGAACTTTCAAACATTCCTAATTAAAACACCAGAGTTGAATATCGAATTCAACATTCAAACACAAGAGTCAAGAGAAACATAAAAAAGTAAACACAAGTTGAGAAATCATTAGAGACTAAACAAGGTTAAATTGTTTATGTTATGTTTACTATATGAGAAGAGGATTGGTAACACTCTTTGGAACTTTATCACTATCCGGGGTGTTAGAGGGTGTCTACTTAGAGATTAGATATGATTATCTAATGCTTAGATAATCTTAAAATAAGAATGGAAAGGTAGGGAAGAGGAATGTATGGGGAGAGAAAGGAAGAGGGACAAAGATAGGAGAAAATTATTACACATGCATGTAGGATGCTAAAAAAGCTTATATAATTGAAGGTGCAATGGAGGGGGGAGTATGCAACACTTGAACCTCACTCTCATCTGAACTAGGTCAAGTGAAGAATACACATACACACACATTTGGGTACAGAAATTCATGTTATCCAACAGGAAAATAAAAGGGAAAAGGGAGTAAGAAAAAAGGAAGAGGTTTACGAGGAAATGTAGATTGGGGAGGTAGTGATCAGAAGCAAAAGACACTCTTAAGGAGACAACAGGATAAAAAGAAGCATATGTATAGGAGAATAGAGTTAAGGGAAATAAAAAATTAACAATGATAACTGTGAATTTCAGTAAGTCCCACTTTCCTCATATGTGAAATGATGGGATTGGATTAGATGAATTTGATATTACCTTTCATTTCCATAGCCATAAAGAAAGGCTGGTTAAAACTATCATTTGTTTTCTTCAAAATGCTAAAAGAAAAATATAATTATAAAAAGGATGGTTTTTAAACCCAATCATAATATTGCATTTATATAGTGCTTTAAGGTTCACAAAGTGTTTTTACTACAAAAAATCTGTGAGAAGGAAGAGTAAGTATGATTACCTTCTTTTTACAAATAAGGAGGGTCAGAGAGGGAAAACTTAAGTGTCTTAGGAAATGTTAGAGCCAGGAGCCAGATGTAAATCCTCTGATTCGAATCCCTTTTCCCCTTATATTGTATCAGCTTTTCTCTTATTTAAATAGTGTTAGAGAACTTGAATTCTACAGCTATGTTTTTGAAAGCAGAACATTTGATAAATTCTTGACCTGCTGACAATTTCATCTCTCAGAAGGTATGAGTAGGGGAATTACTACTCTAGAATTCCTTCTGATTAGTAAAAGAAATATGACTAGTGATGTGTATATAGTCAGACCTTTGGAAAAAAGGCAACTGTCACTCTGGAATTTGCAGTAACAAAAGTAAGGAATAATAGCTACAAATGAATATTTACCCCACATTTTAGTCAAAAAAGCCCCAAACCCTAAGAAGGTATTGACTGATTGATTATTGATTGAATTCAAGGCCCTATGCTGAGTGCTAGAGATAAAGAAGTATAAAGAATCTGATGAATTAGAACAAACCAAATGATATTATTAATAAGATGCTTAGGACATCATGTAGGTAAGCATTTCTGATGGTTGTGCAGAGCTTCGCCTCTATTTGTATTTTCCTAGCTAGTTGGGACTTCAGTTGTGTTTGGCCAAGGTCCCAAGTGCTATCATTGAGCAATGAACATTTCTCCTTGACAAATAATAGATAACACTGGTGACATCATTCTAAATAAGTGCCATACTTCCTATCTCCAGTTCCTTATCACATCCTTGTTAGGATCAGATCTTCCCTCATCTTCCTCCTCTACCTTTATGCCTTCATTTTATGTATCACTATATCCCTCCCTAGCATCTGCAAAATACTGAACATGAAGAGGGAAAGAGAACATCTTGGCCACTGGACTAAAAAGCTGTGAGACTTTGAATTTCCTTCTCTGTAACTGAAGTCAACCTTTGACCTAGAACTTGCTTCTTGCTACCTTTGGGTTTTGGCTCGAGTTTAAAAGATGTGTAGCATGGGGATATATTACTCTGTTGAACCTCACTTAGCTGGTACTCTTCTCCTTTTGTCACTCCCAGTCTATGCCCACCATCATATATGTTTTGACTTAGACATTATTCCGATATGGAGGATCTGCTCAGGAAAGTGACAATACACCAGTATTGTCATACCATTTAATAATTACCAAATCTCTTGAGAGTTTACAAAAATGGTTGTAGTGGTAATCAGGGCAGGATTTTACTATTGGGGGTACACTCATTGAAAGAGTACGGGTGACAAGACTTTGGGCAAGCTGTTGAAATAACACCACCCCTCCCCCCTCCCAGTTTGATAACCCCAGACAGATGGCTGGTGCTTTTCTAGTAACTATGAATTGTGATTTGAATCAAACAAGGTCTGTCTGTTGATGTTTGTAATTTCTTTCTGTATTTGCCCTGAAGTTCAGGGAGGCTGATCTTTTCCCCCAGAACTAAGTGAATGATATATGTATGTTTAATTAAACTGAGATTGTTAACTCCTTAAAGTTGCTTTTCTTAGAAAGGCAGATCAAAGAACCTGTGTTAGCGGCCTTCTGTATGCTGGTTGTTGTTGGTCTTACACAGCCACAGTAGCTGCTAGCCATATTGTTACAATGATCCAAAAGGTTTGAGCTAAATACACACACACACACACACACACACACACATATGTTCTTTATATAGTAAATAATTACTATATTATGCAGATTTTTCCTTTGTGATCAAAAGTTCCTACATGTTTGGAGTATTATAAGCTTGTTTCTGTGGTAATTCAAAGCTGCTGTTATGCACATAACAATTTTGGTGTTTTTGCAACAATTATTTCAAGCTTTGGCCATTTTTGAAAAAAAATATTCTTTTAATTTATCAAGTTGTGATTAAATTATTTCCAGAGCTCTATAAGGGTTTGACTTTTGAAGTATCATGATTTGTAATGTAAGAACAAACATGCACATACTTTCATTTGCATTCTGTACACTGCAAAAGAGTAGCTTCCTCATTCTCCTCTGTTGCCAAGTAATGATGATTGTATCTCATCAGCTGTGTAATCACATGACTGAGATGTTACAAAGGTTTGCATTCTTGAAGCATAAATGCCAGGTTTTTAGGAAACCTAGATCACTAGGCATATGCATTACAAGCTATCTTGAAACCGTCATGGGCCATCACAAATGTTTTACAGAAACAAGCCACATATAGCCTATTAGGGTCATTTTTAAAAATTTAAACTTATATTCTGCTTATGTTACTAGTCTCCTAATGGTTGGATTTTCATGTGTACTAGTTGGCAATACTGGTAAGTCATTCGATAATTTCTGTGAGAGTGTAATCAGTGTGCCAATGGGAAAGGAGAAAAATGTCATGTCTGAATAGATTTTTTTTCTTACAAAAGTTAATTGATATATAAATATTTTTTAAAAATGAATCAGTATATGTAATTGAACTTAAAATGTTTCCTTTTAATATAGTGCTATTCATTAGCCAGTAGAAAAGTGGATATTTTGTATCATACCTAAGTGTTCATTTTTATGGGTTAAAGTGGTTAAAATTTTTTTTAAATGAATTACATTCTCTAAGCAAAAAAGGCTTTCAAAAATTCTACCATATCCCACCACACATTTGTACATGAGCATTTTTACTTTATTCTTGTCTTAAATCAAAACACAGGAATAAATACAATTCAAAACCAGATCTGAAACTGTTTGTTTGGAGTTGAACCAAATTTTTGTTCAAATAAAAGAATTTCAACATTGAAATTAAGTGTACACATGATTTTTATATTATGATAAATATGTAAGTTGTAACTTATTTCATTAAAATATTAATTGCATTCCACAAAATTTGTATGATAAAGAAATTTCATATGAAGTCCTACAGATAATTGCAAGAATGTGAGGGCTTGCTGGCTTATTTCTTTTAATTTTCACAGAATAACATTCATAAAATACTTATAATTATTTTATAACTAAAGATTATAATTTTTATTCAGCTGTCATAATCACGGTTAGAGTAAAATTTTATGCTTTGTAATAATATAATATGAATTTTAATTTATAAGTTTGGTGGTAAAAGTTGTCATTATAGTTATTGTTATCATTAAATGATAAATCTCAAAGAATATTATGAATAGTATATTTCATTATGCTAGGATTCATGAGACATGTTTTTATTGCTGAAATTGGTTCTCAGAACAAAAAATTGTGCAGTACACAATTAGATAGGAGAAGGTGGACCTGAGCCGGTCTTTTTTCCCTTTTTTCCCATACTTGGACTCTGCATTCTATACCTTAAAAAACAAAAGAAAACAACGAAAAACCTCTCCAAGGCACTGAGACACTAACTGAAGGAAAAGTGAGCAAGTGAGCATGGGGGGGGCAGGGAATTCCCCCATGTTTAATGAACTTGTCTGTTTGAGGAAGCAGGGCATATGCATACAGTATTGTGAGACATCATAAGCTAAGTATAAAATGAGTACTATGGATGCATGCAGCAAAAATTCAGATATGTTAGAGATTGTACTAGGCTAGGTTGGACAGAGAAACCTTTAAAGCTGAGTAGGATTTTGATAAGTAGTGGGGAGAGGAGAGCTATTCTGGTCAGGGGAAAGGCTTAAAGGTAGAAATGTCCATTATATGTGTATGTGTGTGTCTCTGTGTCTGTATATACATGTGCATATATGAGTGTGTCTGTGTGTATATTTGTGTGCATATACACATATATACACATACACACATCATACACATATATTTGTATATACATACATACATACATACATACATACATACACATATTTAGGAGGAATGACACCAGTTTGGCTATAGAGGTGTTGTCCTGTAGTAGACTAATAGACAATACAGAAAAGCAGGGACAAATTTTAATGAGCCTTGAATGACAGATTAAGATTTAAAAGTTGAAATGAAATAATCTTCAATATTATGAAAGGGTTAAATCAACTTAGAAAAGTCCCTGGCCTATTTCAGCAGAGAAGAGTTGTTTACACTCTGATAGAACTGGGCTTATTAACAAAGAGATAATAAATATTTCATTAAAAGAAGTTGAAGCCATTCAAGGCTATAGCCTCAATTTAATAACAAGTTGGATTAATCGGCTAGTTCTTAAAAGAAGTTTCATAATAGGGGGAGCCTTTGAACTTGGTGGAAGAGTTAACAGTAATTATTGTCTATAAGAACAGAGATCCCTTTGAAATAATAAGGTATTAAAATAAGGTGTAAAAGCTGTTGAGTGGCTTCCATTTGTATGGCAAAACAGCTTCAGGCAAAATATGTGCCTAACCTAGTAGGGGTGTGTAAAAAAGTTCTGTTTGCTCACCTGGCTCCTACCTCTCAAGGCATTTTTTTTATTATTTCTGTTGTGGGTGTGGCCAGTGTTGAACAAATGGGGAAAACATTTGAATGGGAAAACTCATTATAACAACATTGGACTGGTTTGAGGAGTTTGTTGTGGGGTAGGGTATGGGTGATTGTTAATGAAATAATAGTGCGTTCTAAATTTTATTCTCATAATTCGCTGTAGAGTGATAGGGTATGTTGCACAAATAAAACAGGACAGAAAATAGTATTGATTTCATATTTGTTTTCATGGTATTTTTTTCTTACCACAAGGAAAAGTATTTTTATCAAAAAACCTTTGGCTACATTTATAATATGATAATTAATATGTTAAAGAGATAAATTTATCATGGTTACATTTCAAAGTTTTTTAGGAACAGAGAGCTTATTGTTTTTCAATATTTTCACATTTGGTTGTTTTGTGGAATGGTTTTGGCTGTCAGTGTGTAGAGGATGGAGATGAGAATTCAAAGTTTTATTGATTTATTGATAAGCTTCAGAGTCAGAAAAAAGAGTAGAGGAGTGGTTGGGGTAAATGACCTAGAACAGCAATCCCAACCTGTTTTTCCAATAACTTATCATTGTTTGCATATCAGCATGTGAAAAATTGAAGTATAAATATTAGTTATCCACAGAAATAGGAAATTCCCCTCCCAAATCCTCAAATGGTGAATTTTAATGCATTTTAATTAAATTAAAAATTTATTCCATTCAGTCTATTTAAAAAACAGGGTTTGTCACCAAATTCCACAAGCAAAAGTACTTGGTAGGGACCATATTATAGATCATCTTTATATTTTTTTTAACTTCATTTTTCAAGTAACACATTTATTTTTATTCATTTATCCTTCTGATTACCCTTTTCCTCCATTAAATAATTTAAAAAAACCTTTAACACATATCTGGAGTATAGATATAGTATGGCAAAACAAATTTCCACATTACCTATGTTCAAAAATCTATGCATCTTTCTGGATTTTAAGTTTATCTCCTATCTGTTAGAAGGTGCTTCATGTTTTCATTTTCTTTCTATTAGACTTCCTTTCCTTTTATTTTTTATCATTAGCCTTGAAATTCCTGACCTTTTGTACCTCTCTCTGAATTTTGTTATTTTTTTTTTAATCTGCAAAATATTTTGGGCATGTTTGTTTTGCACAGTACTAAATAAATAAAAAATTTTGGTAATATTATTATTTTTATCATATCAGCCTGAACTAGCCATGAGCACTTAATTTTAATTCAAATTAGCTGTCCTTCATTTCTGTAAAGAGTGTTTTTACTTAAACTCAGAGTCCTTCATATTAATCTTGAAAAATATACCCCAGGTATTTGACAGCTTCCATAGCTATTTTGAAAAGAATTTTTCCTAGCAAGCGTATCCAGATGATCACTATGATTCAATATTATACTAGAAATCCTAACTATAGCAATAAAACAAGAAAAATAAATTGAACTAATGAAAATAGGCAATGAGGAAACAAAACTTTACCACTTTGAAGATGACGATATGATGGTATACTTAGAGAACTCGGCAATCAACTAAAAAAAAACGTAGTTGTAACAATCAACAACTCTTAAAACAAAGTTGTAGGATACAAAATAAATCCAATGTAAACTATCAACAGTTCTATATATCACCAACTAAACTAAGCAATAAGAAATAGAGAAATTTTACTCAAAATTATCAGACAGTATAAAATACTTGGGAGTCTATTTACCAATAAAAACCCAGGGAATACATGGACACAATTACAAAACAATTCACACAAATAAAGACAGATCTAAATGATTGGAAAAAAATATTAATTGCTCATGGGTAGGCTGAGCCAATATAATAAAAATGACAATTCTATTTAAGTAATTTACTTATTCAGTGCCATGCCACTCAAACTACTAAAGAATTTCTTTATACAGCTATAAAAACAGTAACAAAATTCATCTGAAAGAATGAAAGGTTAAGAATATCAACGGAATTAATGGAAAAAATGTTTAAAAAGGCAGTCCAGCAGTTCTACATTTTGAACTATTTTATAAAGTGGTAATCATCAAAATAATTTAGTACTGGCTAATCCACTGGTGGATCAATGGAATAGATTAGAAACACTCTACAGAATACCATGTGACCATAGTGATCTAGGGTTTGATAAACACAAAGATCCAGACTTTTGGGGTGAGAAGTCAACATCAGACAAAAATTGCTAGGAAAACTAGAAAGCAGTTTGGCAGAAACTAGATGTAGACTAATATCTCACATTGTATAAGGTCAAAATGGATAAGTTGTTTAGACATAAAGGGATGTCATTTAAAAAAAGTTGATGTTTGTCATTCAGTCATGCCCAACTTTTCATGACCCCACTGACCATACTGGTCATGTGATTTTCTTGGCAAAGGTATTGGAGTGGTTTGCCATTTCTTTCTCCAACAGATTAAGGCCAACAGAGGCTAACTGACTTATCCAGGTTCACACAGCTGATGCTGAATTTGAATTCAGGTCTTCCTGACTCCAGGCCCAGTGCTCTATTCACTGAGACCCAAGGGAGCATGAAAAAAAAAATGTACCTGTCAGATCTACGGGTAAGGAAAGAGTGTATAATGAAACAAGCAATAGAGAGCAACACAAGACATAAAATACATAATTTTGATGACATGAAATTAAGAGCTTTAAAAAAAATTTTGTACAAATAAAACTAATGCTGCCAAAATTAGAAGGAAAACAGAAAGTGAAGAAGGGGGAATTGGCAACAAGTTGCTCTGATAAAGGTCTCATTTCTCAATTTATATAAGGAACTGACCCAAATAAGAGTTATTCTCTAGTTGATAAACAGTTAATGGATATGAACAGGCATTTTTCAGAAAACAAAAGCAAAGCTATTAATAGTCACATCATAAATCACTTTTGATTAGGGACGTGCAAATTAAAACAAATCTGACATACCTCCTCACACCTATTAGAGGTGTTAACAACAGAAAAAGAAATTGATAAATGCTGGAGGGGATATGGAAAAATTGAGACACTAATGCATTGTTGATGGAGTTGTGAACTAGTCTAACCACTCAGAGAACAATTTGGAACTACTCCATAAGACCCATAAAAGCATGCATGCCTTTTGATCTAGCAATACCACTACTAGGTCTTTATCCCAAAGAGTTCAAAGAAAAGGGAAAAGGCCTATGTATACAAAAATATTTATAGCAGCTCTTTTCGTTGTGGCAAAGAATTGGAAATCAAGGGGATGTCCATCAATTGGGGAATGGCTATACAAGTTGTGGTATATGATTTCAATTGAATACTCTTGTGCTGTAAGAAATGATGAGCAGGATACTTTCAGAAAAACCTAGAAAGACTTATATGAACTTATGAAAAGTAAAGTGAGCAAAACCAGGAAATCATCATCCACTGTAACAGCAATATTGTAAGGATGATCAACTACGAAAGATAGCTACTCTGATCAAGACTACAACCCAAGACAATTCCAAAGGACCCATGGGGAAAAAATCCTATCCACCTCCAGAAAGAGAACTGATGAACTCTGAATGCTGATCAAAGTATACTTTTTTTGAAACTCTGTTTTTATTGTTTATTTCTTTTGTAACATGATTCGTATGGAATATTTGTTGCATGACTTCATATGTATAATGAATATTAAATTGCTTGCCTTCTCAAGGAATGGTGAGGGGAAGGGATGAGAGAATTTGGGATTCCAAATTTTAAAAATGATTGTTAATTTTTTACATATAATTAAAAAAAGTTCAATGAAGTAAAAAGAGTTTTAAAAAAGCATTTGCCTTTCTAGCTCTTCTCGCTGGTTTTATATAAGAATGCTGATGATTTGTGTCGATTCATTGTATGACCTGAAACTTTACTCACATTTTAAATTGTTTGATTTTATTTTAGTTGATTCTTTAGGATTCTCTAAATACACTGTGACACTATCTGAAAAAGCAATAATTTTATTTTCTCTTCGACTTTGTTTATTCTCTTATTTTTTCTTGTCTTATTGTCTTATTGCATCCAGCATTTCTAGCACTGTGTTAAATAGTCATGGTGATAATGAGTATCCTTTATTTATCTGAATCTTATTGGATAGGCCTCTAAAATTTCTTTAATCCATACAAGGTAATATATTAGAGTTGGATAAATAATATTTACCATATTAAGGAAAGATCTATTTATTTCTGTGATTTTTGGCATTTTCTCATAATAGAAATGAATTTTGGATTTTGTCAAAAGTTTTATCAGACACTTGGGATATTATTTTTAATGTTTACAGTCTTCTTTCCTTACCAACCTTGCATTCTTGATATAAAACCAATCTGGTTATGGTGTATAATATAAAAGAGCATCTCTACTTAATTTTACCCTCCTCCTCTCTTAAATAGTTTTGATGGTATGTTTTCTTTTTTATTTAAAGATCTATCCCTAATGGAGATAGACCAGATCCTGAACCCAAATGCCTTGAGAATGGCAGTCCATCCCAGTGTCCTTAGCCATCATCTTAAAAGCAATACCTGTAGAGATACAACTTGGTGATTGCTCCTGCAGGTGTTATAGTCATATCTATTGACCAGAAAAAGAAACTTCTTGTCATCAAAATCTTTGGCACTATCAACTGTTTCAACATCAGAAAGTGATAAGATTTTACCAATGGAAATGGCATTAAAGAAGAGGCGTTGCCTTCTGCTAAGCTAACCCCTCTATAGGCATATTGCAGAGATATAAACGGGTTCGGTTCCAGACTACCATGATAAAGAGAATTTCACAAAAAAGCAAGTCACACAAATTATTGTTTCCTAATGCATATGGAAGTTTCGTTTACATTATACTGTAGTCTATTAAGTATGCAATTGCATGATGTCCAAAAATATACATATCTTAATTATAAATAATTTATTGCTAAAGATTACTAACCAATCTGAGTCCTCAGCAAGTGGTAATCTTTGTTAGTGGAGGGTCTTGCTTCAGCGTTGATGGCTGCTGACTGATAAGGGTGGTGGTTGCAGAAGGCTGGGGTGGCTGTGAAAATTTCTTAAAATAAGACAACAATGAAATTTGCCACATAGATTGGCTCTTTCTTTAACTTGAATGATTAGAGGCTATTGTAGGGTTATATTTGGCCTAATTTCAATATTGTTGTGTCTTAAGGAATAGGGAGGCCCCAGCGGAAGGAGAGAGATGGGGGATAGAAGTTCAGTGGACCAATCGGAATGCATGCACACAGCATTTATCAGTTAAATTCACTGGCATATATGAGTGCAGTTTGTGGTACCCCTAAACAATCATAATACTAACATCAAAGATCATTGATCACAGATCACTATAATTGATATTATAATAAAAAATTGAAGTATTGCACAAATTACCAAAATAAGACACAGAGAAATAATGTGAACACATGCTGTTAGAAAAAATGGTGCTGATAGACTAGCTTGACACAGGGTTATCACAAACCTTCAATTTGCAAAAACTATATATAGTATCTGTAAAGTGCAATAAAATGAAGTTCAATAAAACAATAAAACAACAAAAATAATTCAAGTGATCCCACTTCATCCCATCTCCTGAAGCAGATTGCCATCTTCGATCTTTCATTTATTTTCAGTCTCTCCCTCTCTACTGGCTTGTTTTCTACTGCCTACAAAAATGACCATGCTTCCTTATACTCTGCCACTTGACTCCTCCATTTCTGCTAACTATAGTTCTGTATCTCTCCTGCCCTTTGGAGCTAAACTCCTCAAAAAAGCCTCCTATGAGAGGTGTCTCCACTTTCTCTCCTTTCACTCTCCTTAAATCTTTACAATCTGGCTTCCAACTTTATTGTTTCACTGAAACTGCTCTTTTCAAATTTACTTAAATGTCTGTTACTTGACAAGTCCGATGACCTTTTTTCAATCTTCATTCTCCTTGACATCTCTGAAGCCTTTGGCATTGTTGGTCACTCTCTCCTCTTTGATACATTTTTCTCTCCAGGTTTTCAGGATAATTCTCTTTCCTGGTTTACCTCCTGCCATTCTTACTGCCGTGTCTCTGTGTCTTTTGCTGGATCCTCCTCTAGATCACATCCTTTAGTCATAGGTGTCCCTCAGTGGTCTGTCTTTGTCCATCTTCTCTTCTTCCTTTATACTACTTCACTTGGTGATCTCATCAGCTCCCAGGGATTTAATTACCATCTTTGTTTTGATGACGCTCAAATCTACCTTTTTTTGCTCCATTATCTCTGATGATCACCAGTCTTCTATCTCTAATTGCCTTTCAGACATCTCAAACTGGATGTCCAATAGACATTTTGAACTCAACATGTCCAAAACAGAACTCATTCCCTTTTCCTCAAATCCTTGTCTCTGTTACCATCCTTATTACTGTAGAGAACAATAGCATCTGTCCAAGCTTTCAAACTCATAACCTAGGAGTCATCCTGGATTGCTTATTATCTCTCATCCCTCCATATTCAAGCTGTTGCCAAAGCCCGTGAATTTCACCTTTGAAACTTTTCTCCAATATTATCCTCAATACTCCCTCCAATATTGTCTGACACCACTCTGGGACAAACCCTCATTACTTCATACCCTAATTATTACAGTAGTGTCTGCTGGGTCTGCCTGCCTCAAATCTGTCCCCATTCCAATCCATCCTCCATTCAGTCACTAAAGTGATTTGCCTAAAACATAGATTCAATTTTTTATCCCACTCCCCATCCCCAGTCAATAAACGCCAATGGCTTCTTATTCCCTCCAGCAACAAATAGGAGATGCTCTCTTTGCATTCAAAGCTCTTCATAACCTATGCCCATTCTGCCTTCCCAGTCTTCTTATACCATATTTTCTGACATGTATCCTTTAATGCAGTAACACTGGCCTTCTGGCTCTTCCATGAATAACTCACTCCATCTCGCAGCTCAGGGCATTCTCTCTAGCTGTCCCCCATGCCTGAAACACTCTCCCTCCTTAGTTCTAACTATTGAAGCTTCCTTTGAGAATCAACTAAAATCCCACCTTCTCAAGGAAGCCTTACCCAATTCCTCCTAATTTAAGTGCCTTCCCTCTATTAATTATCACCTATTTATCTTATATACAGTTTGCTTTGTGTATATTTGCTTGTATCTTGTTTCCCCCATTAGATTGTAAACTCCTTAAGAGCAGAGACTGTCTTTTGCCTCTGTTTGTAACCACAGTGCTTAACATAGTGCCTGGAACATAGTAGATGTTTAGTAAGTCTTTATTGCTTGATTGATTGCTTTGCTACTATATTCTAAAGACCCTGGAACTTTTCCAGATATACAGCTGAAACCTTCCATATGTGTTTTCCCCCATTAGAATTGAGAGCTCTTTGAAAGCAGAGGACTGTCTTCTTTTTCTATTTCTATCCCTAGTGTTTTGTACATATTAAGTGCTTAGTAAATCTTGTATTCATTCATTAATAAACTTTTGAATGTGTTGTAACCTACTTGCTACTATTTTATATAATTTTTTTGCATCAGCATTCATTAGGAATATTGGTCTGTAATTTTCTCTCTCTGGTTTAAGCATCATGGCCATTTTTCCATAAAACATATTGGAAGGATGCCTTCTTTAATTATTACAAAGAGTTTAAGTAATATAGGAATAAATTATTGTTTATATTAAATAGAATTCATTTGTGATTTTGTCCTGGAGGTATTTTCCCTCCTTTGGGAATTAATTTATGCCTTGTTGAGTTTCTCTTTATGATTTTGGTTATTTGAACAGCCTTTTTCTTTTTTCAAATCTACGTAATTTATATATTTGTAAATATCCATCTATTTAATCTGAATTTGTTAGTATATTGATATGTGCAATAGCTTCTAATAATTTCCTTCATTTCCTCTTTAATTGTTTTAAATTCTTTTTAATTTTATACAAATAAGTTGTTTTCTATTTTTAATCAATTGA
>CM053622.1:513703034-513725419 GCA_028646595.1 Phalanger gymnotis
AAGGAAGGAAGGAAGGAAGCATTTTTAGGTATCTACTATATGCCAAGTAATATGCTAAGTGCTTTATCCATATTCTGTTGTATTTTGTTTCATTTTGTTAAATATTTCCTAGTCACATTTTAATCTGGTTTGGACTGCACTTAAGATTATTGTGGGCCAGGCAGAATGTTACCACCTCTGTTCTAAGGAGATGGCAATAATGGGACTCCAGCTGTGTGAAGTCCAATAAGCTTGATCAATGAATCTGTGATCTAAATTATCCAAAGATGCAGATTACAACTCCATTCCTGCCTGCTCATTTTGTGATTCACAACTCTGGTTGCTTACTTGCAGTTCTTCTGACCACTGACTTCCTAATTTTACAGTACCAAATAAAATTCCAAGAGGCAGGGTTTTGAGTACAATTAATCAATTTATTAGCTATGCTTGCTATAACCAATAAATTCATGTCATTGATCTCTCTCAGCGACCAAAGACCCCAGGTCAGCATCACAGGCCTCTTTAAATACAGATCTGTCTTCTTGACTGTACATAGTACATCATTTTGACCTCCCCTGGCAAAAGCAAAGCAATCCTAATTGGTAGATATTTTAATGATAATGTGGGCTAAGAGTTCTCAGCACCTCCTTATTACTTCATTGTTGATTGTGGGGGTTGTAGCATGGAAGAGGCAGCTGGAGAGAGTAGGCTCATCATGAGACCCAGTAAACTCTAATAACCTTAGCTAAAATAAAAAAAAAAAAAGCACTAGAATCAGGATCTCTCAGGCTCTTTGTAGTCTCTGTCACCCCCAAGCTTGATGAGGGGAATAGGACAAAGGGAGAGGTCCTGAAGGAAGACTTAGCTCTGGTGGGTTGGCTTCTGTTTACAGGGTAAACAACAAGTATGGGTCCCTGCCCAGTCTGATGACTTGGAGGCTGTGAGTAATTGCATTCATTTGTTAGAATGGGAGAGGTCTTTTGTGAGCTAGGCTGAAATAGGAACATTATAGATTAATATTAATAATCAAACGATAAAGCATTAAATAAATTTTTCTCACTATAATCTCTTACCCCTTTACACCTTCTTTTAACCCCTGGTCAGTAAGATGAATTTCTGTACTCATCTGTGTGTAAGTATATTTTTCCTTCATCCCACCTATCTTCTTCTTTGTATTTTGAGCATCCCTGCCACCATAGCAGCTTTTTATGGTCAGGTTCTTTTTTTGTTTGTTTGCTCATGTTTCCAGCCTACTTCCTGATTTTGGCTTTATGTTAATGTTGGACTCTGCTCACCTCTGGGGAAGTGGGGACAATGGTGTCCAACCTGAGCTTCTGTCTTTATGTCCTTCTGTTATTTTCACAGCTCCCTGCTGGGGCACGTAGGTTTTTGGTGTTTCCACAGTGGTATGATCTAATGAGAGGTCTGTTCACTACCTTACTAGTCTGCAAATTCCTGACAAAGTTTGGTGAATACATATTTTATGCTTCATTTGATTTTTAAAACAATGAGCAATAATTGAACGATGTGTGGACACATCATCCTATAACTAATAATCCTATAACTAATAACTAATTCAATATTTTTTTCAAGGTACAAGGCTAGATAAGGATAGTTCTTTTATTCCTAGCCTTGTTTTCCAAATGAGTTCTCCCTCGAAAGGCAGGACTTAGTGAAAGGGGAGAAGGATGTCTTGTATATTTATGAGCCTTTGTGCGTCTTTCACATTTTTGCAGTGGAGCAAACTTGAATTGTTTCCTCCTACTACAAAGGGTTATTCAGTGGCTTTACATCCAATAGAAAGGAATAGCTCTTTGTGTAATGCCCACAATGCCACTTTCCTGGGAGAGTCTTAAGCACAGGTTATTCTAACAGGTATTTCCAGGATGGAAGAAAAGTCTTTCATGTTCATTAGTTCCTATGAGTTGTAAGCATATGTATGTACAAGTGTATATGTTTTCATATGTGTATAAGTGTATATGCAAATGTTTGACATTCTTTCCCTAAGGTGAAATAAAATCTATTTTTTTAACCAATATATATTGTCACATGGAATTCTTACTCACATCTATAGATATTAGTCTGGTATTACCAGGGAAGAATCTAAGTGAGCATGAACACACCACAGCTGAAGTTACTGAGGGATTTGAAAGGCAGGATTAAAATCAGGATCTTTTAATTCTCAATACAGTATATTTTCATGTACATGAAGAAGAAATAATTAACAATGTGCAAAATTTTATAAAATATTTAATCAACATCGTGCCATGTTTACTCAATGTTTTAATGAGGTTATTTTGTTTCGTTTTCTTTTGTTTTAACATTACAAGGATCAGCAATGACTATTGATGCAATTTTAATTTATAACTTACCACAATTCTTCTTATCCGGGCAAATATGTTTTAAATGAAGATAATTATGAGTATAATTTTACTTCGGTTTAAAAATTTTCATTCTACCATTCTGATTTTCTTTTCTTTGTGGATAACAAAGAATGCTGTGACAATTTGCTACTTGGTCCTTTGAAGTATTCTTAAATTCTCATCCATCAACTGTACTACAACTTATTTTTGCTAATATTTAGTCAGGTCATTATTATTGTATCTGGAAAATTTCATTTAAAAGTTTACTGGTTAATTTGTCCATATTTATGGGATACCTAGCATATATCACAGATCTGGACCCAAACATTGCATTTTTGGGGCACCAAAATAATCAAGAATTTTTATTGCAAAACTACTTCATGTAGAGCTTCATAAATTTGCAACTTTGGTCATGTTGCAAATATGAATTTATGTGATATCTTAATTTTGCAGAAGTTTTTTGATCAATAGCTTGAGTGAGAGTCACACAAATTAGAAGAACAGGGCACTGTCTGGTTTGTCTTAAGACATGGGATAGAAAACTTGATGTAGTAAGAGAAAAGAAAAACAATAAGGATTTGTGCCCCTATGCATAGCTTTTACTATTTTTATTCACAAAGTAAATGTGTAAGGAAGCCAATTAGTTTAATTTTCCACAGTTATTTATGAACAGCATTAATATTTTCTACCTAATCCTCTGGAGGTCTGATTATAAGTCCGGAAGACCATATTTTCCATTAAACTTCAGGTTATAATGAAATGCTAGAAACTCATCCAAAATAGACTGATGTTATGCTGTATTATAATATAGTATTATAGTGAAGTTCCATTATACTAATTGCCTGATTTTCCCACATCAGAATGTAAGCACCTTGAAAATAGTGATATTTTAATACTTTATATTCATATCCCTAGCACCTGGCACGATACCTAAATATCTGATTAGAACGTTTTAATAAATACTTGTTGATCGTTTGGTTGGCAATAGGTATTAATCTATCTTTTTGTAGTTCCAGATATGAGATTTCATCTAGCATCTACACCAAGGAGCTCTTGGTGTAGGGACTATCTTCACCAATGGAGATCAGCAATTTATTCACAACTTATAGGCTCACAGAGTAATATTGGACATTGAAAGTTCAAGAGACTTGCTCATGATCACAACTTGTACTTGTTAATGGCCAGACTTGAACCTGACTCTAAGGCCAGACAAAGAGTACAAAGAATATTTCACTAACACATTCCTCCTTAATATTGAAAAGTTCCTTACTGAAGTAAAAATTATTCCACTTGATTTGGTGAAAGAAAGCCAGTTGGAGGAGCTGTTTAATTTCTTAATTTTAGAAACTTTGCAATATCATATTTTCTTTTTGTAAGTTTGCTCATATAGCACAGATAGAGGCGTAGCAGTTACCTGATTCAAGATTGTAACACATAAATTTTATGACTCTTGTAGCATACAGCATTTGGGTGTTACAGCAGTAAACATTCTTGTAGTAATTCTACTGTGATTTGATTGAATAAATTACTCCCATAAGAATACAATGCCTCTTCTGAGAGATAATTAACTCAAGACGCCAAATATCATTTTACCCTCTTAGAAAGTGCTGTGCAAAACCCAACATAACAATAAAAAAACTCAGTGGTGCCAAGTGGTGCCAAGATGATGAATTAGATTCTTTCCTCAATTGTCTTTCTCATCCCCCCCCCCCCCGAAAGGAAAGCTATGTGCCAGATTTAGAGCAATTACAGCTGAATCTGTAAGGAAAAAGAGAGAATCCCAACGCATTAAAACCCTTATCAGTTAACATTAATTCTTAAATCATTCACTGACTTTTGCCTGGGCAAATCTAGAAGGAATAAAAGTTATGAGAATCTACTCTATATAGGCATATGTGAACAAAATTGAGAATACCAATAAATGGATTATTTACCAAAAAATTAAAATGAACAAAACAGGTCAGGGAAAGACTGGCTGTGGGCTCAGAGGACTTTAGTTCATATACCACCACTGACCTTAGACCACATTCATTCATATACCACGTTCTTGACACCAAGATCATTTAAATTCTCTGGGTCTCACTTTTTTTATCTGTAAAATAGGATTGGACTGGATTATCTCTAATATCCCTTTTAGCTCTAAGTATGTGATCAGTCACCAAACTGATGGGGGGAAAGGGTTGGTCCAAATGGATTTCCAAAACTTTCTTTGAAACTTTTAAAAAACAATTAATAGCAACATTACACAAATTACTCTCAAACGTGGATGAATAACGCACTCTAACAGACTCCTTCAATGAGGCAAATATATTTCTAATACCTAAATCAGAGAAGAATAAAGCAAAACACACAATCCGAAACTCTAGGGGTTCTAAACTGGAGTCCGCAGACCACCAAGGATTCAATAAACAGATTTCAGGTGCCTTACAAGTTTGAATGAGAAATCAAAATTATATCTTTATTTTCATTAGCCTTTGTTTCATTTCTAATCCTAGACATGTTATGTATTTAAAAACATTATTATGAGAAGGGATCCATGGGCATCATGTGACTACCAAAGGGATCCACGACATCCAAAAAGTTAAAAAAAAAATACTCACTTGCTATTGATGGAAATCATTAAATAATATCAAATCAAAAATTTTAAATAACATCCTGCTAAAAATACTAGAGCAATTTATTTAATAATCACTTACTTCCAATTTGCAAGTTGGATTGATAGGTATGGAATGATGGTTCAAGATTAGGCAAACAATTAACATAATCATACTAAAAATAAGAATATCCCAAACCAAGCAATTAATATAAACATACTAAAAACAAAAATATCTCAAACCACCTGGTTATGTCAAATTTAAAGATAAAGGCTGTAACACAATGGAACAGTCACCTATTTACTCTTAACTAACTGCCACACACAAAGCAGGTGGTCAGCTTAGAGAGACAGGAGGTGTATGTCGAGCAAGTCAAAACACCCCAACAGCTCCTCTTAAACATTGATTGGGACAGCCTAGGACTCTGGGCCTAAGGGCCTTGGGAATATCATTGCCCAACAAGCCATCACTCCTGTTTCCAGTGCAGCCCCAGAAGACATCATGGAGGGAAGAAATGATTATGGACAGAGGGCTTATATTCTTCAACTCCACCAAGGAACAACTGCTGACCAACTATCACCAAAAGGCAGATAGGCACAGGAGCCTTGAAAGCATCAACACCACCACAATATCAGTCCTACTTCTAGCCCAGGCTTCTTAGTCATTATGGGGGAGCATCTTCTGTGGCTATTCCCACCAACTGTCAGTCAATTCCCATACATAAAGCAGGCAAGCCAGCCTAGTTGAAGCACCAGGACACATGAGGGGCAAGCAGGCAATCCTAGGGGAAAAGACAGGAAGTAGCATGCTCCAGACAAATCAAACCACCACTACCTTCTACCAAAGGCTGATAGAGACAGCCCAGGTCCTTGTACTCAACAGCCTTAAGAGAAACTTTGCTTTCAGTCCAGTGGCCTGTGTCATCATCCTAGGAAGCAGTAAGCATGAAGATGTAGCCTCATAAATGCTCATGCAGGTGTTATAGCCATTGCTATAGAAGGCTTAGAAAGCAAAGTTCCTGACATCAAAGTCTTTTGCACTGTCAAATAATTCACAATGAGAAATTGCCATGATTTTATTAGTGGAAATGTCATTAAAGAAGAAACATCAGTATGAGTTTTACCACTTCATCCTAAGGACCATGGGACTTTTCCATTCGATTAGCAAATGAAACACTCCAGATGTCTCATGTCTCCTAATAGAATTTTAACCGTTCGAGAATAGGGACTGTCATACTTTTATATTTATGTCCCCAACATTTAACATAGTGCTCATAGTAACCACTTAATAAATGTCCTTCTTTTAACAATTTATACCAACATTCTTATATGGCATAGGCATAGACATAACTTACGATAAGGATTATCTATCTAAAACTAAATGCTAGCATCATATGTCATAGGGAAACATTTGAATCTTTCTCAGCAAATACAAGATTAAAACAAGGATGCTTGCTCTCCACCTATGTTTGATGTAGTTCTAGCAATGGTAATAATAGCAATAAGAAAAGAAAAACAAATTAGAGGCAAAAAGGTGAAAAAACTATCCTTATTTGTTGATGACATAGTGGTTTACTTAAAAAATTATAGGAAATCAGTAAATAAACCAATTTAGACAATTTAATAGCTTCTGCAATATTCTGACTACAAAATAAATCCAGAAAAACAACAACATTTCTGTATAGCAATAGCAAAATCAAAGAAATAATAACAGATAGTCAAGTCCCACTCAAAAAAGCATAAGAGACATGGGAGTCAAACTACCAAAGCAAGTTTAATAATTGAGTGTATTACAAAATGCTCTTTAAATCAATAAAGGATAACTTAAATATCTGGGGAAATAGGCTTTTAGGGCTCGTAGCAAGATGGTGCAGAATTCTGAAGTTAATTTAAAGATTTAGTGCTATATATAAATCAGACTAGAAAGAGATTTTAGAGAACTAGATAAGCTTACTCTAAGAACAAAGTTTACTTGGAGAAAGAAAAGATTTTAGATGCCAAGATGGAAAATAATGAAAAGAATAGGAATAAAGAAGGAAAGCACATCCAAATTTGAAATGGTATTATGAAACCATTATCATTAAAACCATTTAGTACTAGTTCAAAATTAGAAATGTAGATTTTTTTAAAAAAAAGACTAGAGAAGTAGCAGATAACATATCTTTCAAAGTTATAAGTGGAGGTCAGAGATATGCTGGTAAAATGTTTAACGATCATCTCCAAAAAAGTACACATAACATTTTTCAAGTTTAATCTTCATTATTAACAATTTCTCTATCACTTTATTATATCTAATTAAAATAAATCAAGCCCTGATTTGTAATATTTGCTTATTTCTAAGATTTAAATGTTCACACGGAAAATTTACCAATCATCTATTGCTAGTCAGTTAGAGCTGTCTCCAGCACACCCTAGTAGAGGGTGAGTTCTTAAACAAATCACAGATGAAAGTCAATACAAAAAGATGAAATATTTTCAATTACGTGAAATTGAAAATCTTTTGTATCAACAAAATCAATACAATTTGAAAAAGACTGGAAGCTGCTGACTGGGTTTTTTTTGTTTTTTTGTTTTTTTGTTTTTTTTTACTCTATACTTCTGATAAAAACCTGAGATCCCAGATATATAGAAACTAATTGAAATATATAAGAACAAACAACACTCCACAATAGATGAGTGGTTAAAGGATATGAACATAGTTCTCAAAAGATAGGAAAATATTAACAACCATACGAAAAAAATGTTGCACAACATTGTTAATAAGAGAAATGCAAATCCAAACAGCCTGCGGTTTCATCCTTTCCTTAAAAGCTGGCAAAGATGACAAAAGACATGAATAGCCATTGTTAGAAAGGCAGATGAAAGGGAGGTTCACAATGCAGTCTTGGCAGAGCTGTGAATTGGTCAAATCATTCTGGAAAACAATTTGAAGTTGTACAGTCAGTTCTTGTGATTTGCAGTACACTTATCCCTTCTACATCAAGGGGGTTAAGGGCCAAAACATGCTGTGATCTAGAAAATCTGTGTAAAAATTTTTGGCCCTCTTTTCATAGCAGAGAAGAAGTCTGAATTTTTTTTTTCTTTTATGGAATGTTTATAGTACCTTACAATAAAATATGGTGATGTCATACAATGCTATGCATATATTTCATGCATTTCTGAGTTTCTAATTTTTTTTCTGTGTCATCTGCTGGCCTTTGTATGTTGTCTGCAGTTTCTGCAAAACTTCCAAAAAATTCCTATTACATTTCTTATGCCTACTTACAATATATCAAAATGGTGATGGGGAAAGACATGATGTAGAAGGGATAACAGTACTTTTGTTGTATAGTGGACACCTAGATAGCATGGTGGATAGAATGCTTGGCCTGGGGTCAGAAAAACTCATCTTCCTGAGCTCAAATCTCAGATGCTTATTAGCTCTATAACTCTGGGCAAGTCATTTAACCCTGTTTGCCTCATTTTCCTCATCAGCAAAATGAGATGGAGAAGGAAATGCAAACCACTCCAGTATCTTGACAAGACATGAAGAGTTGAACATGACTGAAATCACCAAACAACAGCATGGATATAGTTTATATGTAATATGTATATATATATATATATATAACATATACATATATATGTATAATACATATACATATATATGTATGTATATTACATATACATATACACATATACATACATATATATGTATATATATGTGCATATATATTTAATCTATGTATATATACATATATACTGTTTGATATATGTATAATATAAATTATGTTTGTATCTGTTATTGCTATTCATCCTTTGTTTTTGAAGAGGACAAATGATATCATGGGAAATGTCTTGACTAGCACATAAACTGGATTTAAGTAAGGTAGAGTTGTTTAGAGTCATCAGCCTCATTTTTCTTCCAATGTCATCAAAATCCAGTGGCAAGACAAAAGTCAAGATGACTGGTGATGGCCTAGGATGGCAGTGGCTGACCTTGGCATCTTTGATATCTGACCAAACTCTAAGTTTTCTACAAGGCCTTCTGCCTTCATGGTCATTGGAACAAATTGTTCTTAGCCATCCATTCCACTGGGGGAAGTCTTCACAAGTTTGGGGTAGACATCTCCCTAACTCACTGACTAGTTTGAAGCCTGGCAGTTAACCTCAGCATAGTGAGTTGAGTGCCAAGTGGACAACAAAGGATGATAAGCACCCCTAAAAAGGCTATACACACATATACATACATACATGTATGCACATATGTGTGTATGTATGTGTGTATTTATGTACATACATGCACATGCATTTTATCAATTAAGTAAATGAAGGCATGAAGGCATATATAGCATGCCAGTTCAAGAAGGAGAGAGAGACAGACAGACAGACATTGGAGGAGTAACTGAGAGGTGTATCTACAAAAGATTCAACAAGTTAGAATGATGGCCCATACAAATAACTTGAAATTCCATAGGGAGAAATGTAACTATGTATAATTACTAGGTTGATGGATTTTGAATTACAATGAATCTCAGAGGAAATGTAATCTAAACTCCACACTTTCCAGATGAGGAAAATGAGGTGGAGAGAAGTTGTGACTTACCCAATGTCATAAGAGAAGTAAGTGGCAAAATAGGAATTTAAATTCAGGCTTGCTCCCTATAAATCTGGTACTCTTCCCACTATACCACCAATGCTGGGTTATTAAAATCAACCTCACAAATATATTTTGTGACCAGAGGGTGAAGGGATTTATCAGGTTAAATAGATATAATTATCTTTGACCCTAGAGTAAATAAGGAGCCTTTGAAGTTTATTGAGTAAAGGACTAACATGATCAGAATTCTTACCAATAGAGATATTGTAGCTGTCTTCAAGTATTTTTAAGGACTTTTTTGCGAGTTAGACATTTCTTTTTGGTCTCAGAGCATAGAACTAGGTACAATGAGCAAGAGCTTAAATACTTTAATACTTATTCAGTAGAAAGTGTATCAACAATCTGGCTAGCAGCTGTTGTGAGGTGTAAGACCCAATGAGACCAGCAACAAGAGCTGCCAGCACAGGTTCTTTGATCTGCTTTACTAAGAAAAGCAACATTAAGGGGTTAACAATCTCACTTTAATCACACATACAAATATTATTCATTTAGTTCATGAGGAAAAGCCAGCAACCTGAACACCAGAGCAAATACAAACAAGTTAGAAATTATAAACATCAATGGGCAGACCTTGTCTGATTCAAGTCACAATTCATAGTTACCAGGAAAGCATCAGCATCTGGGTTTACAAGCCAGGAGGCTCTTAACAAAGGCTGCCTAGAATCTCTTCAAGTCACACACCACTCTTCCAAATGGGCGAGAGCCTGAAGGGAGAATGCCAACCTCTGGGTTTTTATATCTTGTTCAGGGTCAAAGGGCATCACAATGTGCTACTGAAACCCATATGACCTAGCATCACAAATATGTCACTTAAAACCATGGAAACCAGGCTTTCCTTTGAGGCCAGGCGGTCTTCAAAGACTCCTAATTTAATCAAAGAAACAAAGATCAGACTCATCAAGGGCACTTGATTGAATAAGTGCTCCAAAAGAGAAAACAGTAAAAAAAGTCCCACTTTAATTAATATTACACAAGGAAGAACTTCCTAATAGAACAGAATCCTTTTAATTAATTATATTTCTTCAAATAAAACTAGATGACCAACTGTAGAATTTTATTTTCTTCAGTTATGAGTTAGACTAGAAGGACCTTGATGCTCTTTGCAGTTCTTAGATTCTGTGATTTAGTCCAGAGAAATTATCCCTACTCTTGACCTATATTTGTACTCCCTACTATCTACCTGTATACTGTGCTACCTTATATTTATGTTACTCTTCAGTTTATGTGTCATTTATTCATTCAGCAAACATTTATTAAGGCATCTATGATGTGTAAAAACTGTATTAGGCACTAAGGAAAGAGAGACAATAGAGCAATTATTAAGCACTTACCATGTTATTTTTGTTGTTGTTCAGTTGTTTGGTTGTGTCTAACTCTATGTGATCCTATGGACTTTGTCCATGGCATTTTCTTGACAAAGATACTGGAGTGTTTGCCATTTCCTTCTCCAGCGGCTCTCCATTTTACAGATGAGAAACTGAGACAAAAAGCAATCAAGTGACTTGCCCAGTAAGCATCTGAGGTTGGATTTAAAGAGATATTTTCCTCACTTCAGGCCCTGGCACTCTAGCCACTGCACCACTAGCTGCTCGTAATGATATTCCTACAATTGTACTAAAAGCTGAGATACAAATGCAAGGAATCAAGACATTCCTTTACTCAAGGAGTTTACATTCCAAAGGGAGAAGACAACATATACAGAGGAAAGAAGTGCATAAGTTGTGGTATGTTTTGGAGATGTCTGGAAAGTAAAGTGAAGGCTTGTATCTGGCCAAAGGCAAAGATATACCAATCAGAGCTGGGGGTAGTTCCAGGGACAGAGTCCAAACTTCCAAGGGAAAGGGGTAAGAGGATTATCAGAGAGTAAACATAGTTAGTTCATAGCTAGAAAGTGCAATTGAATAACAAAATGAAGAATAGATTCTACTTTGAAGGAACTAACATGCTACTAGCTTCTTATCCCTCAAACTATATTGTAAACTTCTTTTAAGCTAAGATTGTGAGATATTTCTTTGTATCCAAAGAACATTTATTTAAATAAATTAAAATCTATTGTATACTGTGCTATGCTGGAAATACAAAGACAAATAACCTAGATTCCTTCATTCAGGAAACATACAACTTAGTAGCAGACATGAAATAGACAAGTAAAAGATAAACTGTGATAAGTACAAGATACATGCTTCAGTAATTTTGAATATGGGATTTTCAGAAAAAAATGATTGTTAGTTTGTGTATCTGGGAAATAATGGGTGGAAGTACAAAAAATTTTTAAAATTGTAGTGACATTTAAAATTAATGTGAAAGGAACATATCTAGAAGGTATTGGGTATGAGTTGGTTCTTATCTGGTGAGCAGTAAACTACATAAGTCATTACATCTTTCTGCCCCCACCTTCTTCTGGGTGGTGTCACTCTTTCTCAGCTCTGTCCCAGAGTAACTTTCTCTGTAGTCAATGACTTTAGCTCCACCACTTCTGGGATTTTTGTTTGTTTCTGATCTGTAAGAGGAAGAACAAAAGGCATTGGAGGCACCTGAAGATACCAACTGAGAAAGACATACATCTGCTTTCTCTCAAATATCCCTCCAAAAGCATAGCTTTGCCTTAGGAGTATCCCAGTCTACATGTTACCTGCTTTGGGGAAGCTAGAAAAATATGAATTAACAAAATCTCTTGTTTAGATTGAGCTCCCAACTTGAAAGGGTTCCAGTAAATAGAGAATCTGTCTGCAAGTGTTTGTGTTTGTACATACATATACAATTACACATAAATAGGTGTACATGTGTATATGTACTTATTTGGTTGTTGTCCTTCATTCTCAAAGAGGACCAAAATGACCTCACTATGCTAGAGTCAAGTTTCAATGTGTCTGACTGTGGCTGACCAAACCAACACAAGCTTGGAATACTCTACCACAAGTCAAGCACAAACAGTCCATATGAACATTTGGGGTGGATTCTCTAAATTTGCACATCCTGTATTTACTTTGATCTGTTTCAATTCTGCTTTGCTCATAGAGCACAGCACCTTCTCTGATGTGGATATGCCATGCTGAGCAATCCTGTGTCAGTGTCTCCCATATCATACAATCAATGCCAAAGTTCTTAAGTGAGACCTTGAGAGTGCCCTTGTATGGTTTCTTCTGACCAGCATGTGAATGTTTGCTCTGTGTGAGTTCTCCATAAGACAAAAAAAAGGAAAAAAAGGATATGTACATATATGAACATGTATATATTCTTATATATTCATATATTATGTTCATACATCTATTATAGTTTAAAATTTTCTACTTCTCTGTCCTGTGTGATTTAGAATCTATGACTTTCCTGTGCTACATTACCCCACCTCCCCCCAAATCACACAAGTCTGTAATGCAATGAACAAACATTCTTTTAAGAAACCAACTGCTTTTAAAAACAAATGATGAAACAACAACAAAACAAACTCTTAAGAAATAGGGACTGTGAATGTCAGCTTAGCATTCCCCTGGGAGAACATAACTCAAAGTTATACAAGGTCTGGGAAAGTGGCATATGACCAGTTCTGTTCTCAGCAACAAGAGTCCCTACAACCACTTTGCATGTGTTCCCTGTGGCTTTTGAATAGCTTGGCAATAGACTTTGACTCAGTGTCTTAGCACACACACAATCTCTCTTTTGCCAGTTCAGTGGCAATTGTGGTGTCAGCCCTGGACAGCCTTGCTCCTTCCCTCCTCATGGCTCATCTGAATTCTTTCATCTGGACATAGTCACCTTTCAAATGACTTTTCTTCCCTAGGTCCCTCCCTCAGCAGGCAAGAGGCACTATCTTGATCCATCCATTCATTTGGGGATTTTTGTCCTAACTAGCAGGCATCCATCTGCATAGTCTACTCCAACTCTTTGGAAACCTCCCAAAGGCACTACAGAAATAATTTCACCAGAAAATTCCGGTATTAAAAACACTCATATGCACAAATAATTCCATATAGAAAATAACAATGAAAACAAGATGTCAAACAGGTATTGGCATTATACTTGTTTTCATAACATTTTTCATTAAAAATTCGATGGAAAAACAAAACTGTCATACATAGGATCCCTCTGAAACTGTGAGTGGAGATACTTCTGGTCAGAAGTTGGCATTAGAGCCATGCAGCTGTTCAGAAATTTCCAAGAGCAAGACAAATGGTGCTGATGAAGCTAATGCCCTCAGTCTTGTGTTGGTGAGTCACATGCGGCATTCACAGAAGGTCAGATGAAACCATCCAATGGGGTGAAATCTGGAATTCAGCCCCACTGGGCAGGGTTCCTGAGGATGCCAGTCGGGTATGATAACAGCATCATGAGTCTGTTACCCATTACTTTGCTATCCTCAATGTGCAAGGTTTTGGTGTTTGTTTATTTCCTTGCCTGCTTTTTAAGTGGCGCCTTCTCTTCTCTTCTTCCCTATAATGGGAAGTGCAGGAAGGGCAGCTGCTGATAATGGGAAATCACAGGGGAGAGATTGGTATCTGGAAAAGCTCAAAGCAAGTGGTTTTGCAAGCTTGGATGATGAGTTTCTCATATAAAATCATGGATCATAAGCTGGAAGCTGAGTACTCTAAATGCCAGTAAGTCAGTGAACAATTGTAAGATGACTAAATTTTCAGTCCCAATGAGATTTTTTACTTATAAACATTTGTTCTTTACAGAGGTTTCCTGCCTTTTCCTCTGTCTCTTTCCTAGGTCAGTCGTAATTTAAATCAGCAAGCAGTTATTAAAAGCCTAAAAACAAAGTGGCTTTGTTACTACTTTGTTAATATAAAATATATTTACATATGCTGCTTTAAGACCAATGTATCAATTTCTTATATACAGTTCTTTTTTTTTTGCATTTGTTGATGATTAATATCACAATGAAAAAATAAAACATTTAATTTGTAAAAGTCCTCCCATATACAATCTACTCTTCTTGGTAATTGAAATAAAAAGACAAAAATGAGATGCTCTTTGGGTTTATTAAGCATTGCACTTTAGTTTAATTTAGTAAAGCTGAGGTTTTTATGCTGTTTTGACTTTATAATGTAAGAAAGTGATATACTACGTAAGTAGAATTTCATTATTTTATAAACTATAATCTTTTTTCAAAAGTATTGAGAAAATGTAAATAATGAATTCTTTTTAAGATAGCTATTTGTTATTCATTCCACATTAATTTAACCTCCCCCCCCCATACTATTTTAGACACGGTAGAGGACCCAAAGCTTAATAAGACACAGTTTCTACCCTCATGGAGCTTATGATCTGAGAGAGGAGATATATCCACAAAGTGTTCCTCCTCTTAGCTATTTGAAAAAAAAAACTACAAATAAATACAGCATATGAAGTGAAATAAGAAAAATGAAAAAGCATTCAGAGGAGAGACCAGATTTGGCTAGACAATTGATGGTGGTACAAGGAAAAACTAGGACATTCGTGGAAGAAATTAAGTTGAGCTCCAAAGAATAGGTCCATAAGCATATATTAGAAGAAAGGCCTTTAAGGTACAGGGAACAGGGTAAGAAAATGCACAGGTAGTGGAAAAAAAGGCCAGTTTGGGGAAGGAGAATGGGGAGAGTACATGAAAGGGATATGAAGAAGCATAGCAAGATGCCATGCTAGAAAAATAAGTTTGAGTTGATTTAGGGGTCATTGAATGGCCAGTTAATGAGTTCTTTAGGCAGCAAGTTTCCTGTCACTGGAGTTGTTCACAAAAGCTGGCATAACCAGACCAACCAAATGGAGGGAATCAGGATAAGAAGAAATAGTAGCTCCCCACTGACAAAAAAAGATCCAGAAAAGTATCAGCCCAAATCCTCTTGAGGAACTCCAAGGAAAAATCAGTCTTTCTTTTCCAGCCTAGGTTCGAACAGAGAGACAGACATAAGTGTGTAAACACTGAGAATAGATATAGGTAACAGGACTCCATGTAAACTTTCTAGTGCTGGATCTGACCTGGGGTCAGGGACTATTCTCTACGGCAAGAATTTCAACATCCTTCACTGAAGGGCTGCATTGTTTATAGGAAGGAGGAGCAGATGCACTCTGGAAACTTTCAGTCTGGCCCCAGATTAGGGTCTTAAATCCAGTGCAGACTGAGGAGAGACTTTTGTCTAGTGACAGTAGACCATGGTAAGAAAGAGGGCTTGAGGATGTGTGTTGAAAAAAGGTACAGAACTGTGTGAATAGCAGGTATGTAGCCCTGAGAGCAGAGTGGTATCTCAGATCCAGCTCCTAGACTAGTTTAAAGCCTGAAGTGCTCCAATTATCTATTAGACATCTCAAATCGAACACCCCATAGACCTCTTAAACCTAACATGTCCCAAACTGTGCTCATTATTTTGACCCTAATCCCTCCTCCCTTCCTAAATTCCCTATTGCTGTGAAGGATACCACCACCTTAGCAATCACCTCTCTAGCTTTCCTAATAGGATTGAGGGTAGAGTAAGAAGCACAAGATCCCTTCTTTTCCTATATTTTAAATTACTTTAGTAGATTTGGAATTATAGTTCATGTGTTTGATAGAATTAACTTGTGATGGAGTTCACTTTAAATATATATGGTCCCAGGCTCTCTCCTCTTATTGGTACTTTTTTTTAAATGAATCTAGGAGGTAATAAACCACTGGGCCTAGAGTCAGAAAAACCTGAGTTCAAATCCAATCTCAGATACTAAATGTGTGATCTTGGGCAAGTCACTTAAACTCTGTTGCCTCAGTTTCCTCAACTGTAAAATAAGGAAAATAACATCACTTACTTCCCCAGCTTTTTGTTAGGATCAAATGGGATAATATTTGTACAGTGCTTAGCACAGTAGCTGGAAAATAAAGAGATGTCATGTAAATGTATATTCTCTATATATGGTTTATTCAATTTCTTTTTTTTGATATTGGATCATTAAAGCTCTCTTTTTCTTATTGTGCTAATCTTGCCCTTTTATATTTTTAAAAATATATTCAGCCATTTAATTTATATTGAGAGTAGTGTTATCATATAATTGGATAAAATGATTTTCAATAATTTATTTTTTTCTTCATTGGTCATGAATTCACATTTTAATTTTTGATATCTGTGATTTGGTTTCATTTCTTTTTCTAAGTAAAATTAGGGACCACAAGTTTTTCATCTTTCTTCCCTTCATATAGTAAGTACTCAACTATGGGCAATAGCTCCTTGGGAAAGGGTGACCAAAACAATTCCCCTAGATTCTACTTAACCTCTGGATCAAAAGAGTGGCCTCTCTTGTTTCTTCAGCTCACTCATTTAATGGCCACAAACCATTTTGTTGACCTTCAATCTTAAATCATTTTAATCTGACCTGTCCTCTTCCATGCCTGTGTTATTGTTGTTGAGTCATTTCAGTTGTATCTGACTCTTTGCAATATCATGTGGAATTTCTTGGCAAAGATACTGGAGTGGTTTGCCATTTCCTTCTCCAGCTCATTTTATAGATGAAGAAACCGAGGCAAGCAGGGTTAAGTGACTTCCCCAGATCCTCCAATTCTAAATCAAGTAGATGCGGATGGTGTGGCTAAATAATCCTTTATGGCAAAAACCTGTGGGTTTTAGTAGTCTTCAAACTTGCTCAGCTAGTAAGCATCTGAGGCCAGATTTGAACTCAAGTCTTTCTGATTCCAGGTTTCACACTCCATCTACTGAATCACCTAGATGCCCATGGCTATAGAAGATTACTATTCCTTTAAGATTATAATTTATTTTTACTTCAGGTGGTTCAGGGTTCAGTTTACTTTTGATCAAGATGTTGTGGGATGGGAGAATGAGTGCTAGGTCTTAAAGTCAGAGGACCTGAATTCAAACTCTGCCTCTGCTCTTACAACATTTGCATTGTTGCCTCAGTAATTGAACTTTTCTGGTTTTTATTTCTTTCATAAATTAAAAAAAAAGATGGTGTTGGAGTAGATGATCCAAAGACAGAGGCCAGTGAACTGGGGTCCGTGTACTTATTCTTTTCTTAAATAATGATATTTCAATCTAATTGGTTTCCTTTGTAATCTTCTGTAATTTTTATGCATTTGAAATTATTCTGAGAACGTATCCATGGGTTTTACCAGCCTGCCAAAAGAGTTCCTGACACAAATGTATTTAAGAAACCCTGCTCTGAGTCTCCTTCCATTTGAGCTCTTTGACTATTAGCTTATGACCCAATTTGTTGAAGTAAATAGGGCTAAATTAGTCATTATTTGGTCACATAGTTCATCACTATACTTTGTTCATGTAAAATGAAAACATTGTCCCAAATATGAGGAATACCACCAAATATTTGTCAGAGAAATGTATCATGTCTAAATATAGATTCTGAGCTCATGTCCATTTCACAAGTCATTTCCCCATTTGGTACTTTCTGTTTTTAGTAATACAAATAATCAGGATATTTGTCATTGAAATGGTGATATGAAATATAAAATTAACATCAGTTGGCTATCAAAGGCTGAGATCACAATGAACAAGATATACTTTTAAAAACTTTCTGGGGACCAACTCTGCGATGTGGTATGCATACTAATCCAAAACTCTGAGGAATTCGGCTTCCTTTATATACAATTTTAGCTGGGCAATTTGAAAATTAAAGATTGCTCTGGAGTTTACAGCATCAGTTATTGGATAATGTTTAATACTAATTTTACTGTAGGGCTCTACAAGGATTAAAAATTTGCAATACTAAAAACAGGTTGTTTTTTTATGGAAGAAGAAAACTAAACGTTTTTTAAAAAAGTCTGGAAACAGCCAAAGGGCTATATAATGTCATAAGTCCTAATGCAATGAACTCTCTTAAGGCATCTGAAATTGGGTTTTTTGATTGCTATGCTTGTTTCTAAGATAGAAAAAAACAAACAAATGTGGGAGGATAGGTGAAGGACTTTGAGCCCAGTGCTTAAAACAAAATTATGGTATCTTTATTGTATAGAGGCAAACACAGGCTAACTCTACAGAGTAGAGTGATCAGTTCTCTAGAATGTTTGATGGATGTAAACCACCAATAAGCATCATTAAAATCAATAAGCCCAGAATTTTTCTCCATGGTAATCGTTTTCTTTATGCTTCAATTATTTGGATAACTGCCTTGGCTTTCCAATCTTTTATACTGGTTCTACACAAATAATAGCAAATGTATTATTTAACAAAACATTAAACAGTATAATACTGTTTGGAAGGATGTAGTACAAAACACCAGCACATTTGAAAATAGTCTATTGTACCCCTATGGAAAGTACTGCATTCTCAGGACTTTAGGCAAATAAACTGTCAGTACAAGAATAAAAATGGTTAGAGAAATGCAAAATTTTGAAGTGGGGAGAGTGGGTAAAGAGGAAGATAATAAGCATTTTCTTATCTTCACAACAACCCTGTGAAGTAAGTGCTGTTATTATTCCATTTTACAGTTGAGGAAACTGAGGCACAGAAAGGTTAAGTGATTTGTCCAGAGTCATATAGCAAGTAAGTGTCTGAGGCTTGATTTAAATTGAGTCTAACTGACTCCAATCCCCGCTTTTCTATCCACTACCCCATCTTGTTTCCCTGAAGTGAGTTAATATGTGAATGGTGTTCATTCTCAATGATTTGTTACATCTGTAAATGTCACCCAAAAGAAGTATCACTTTGAATATGACACTGATAGGTGATAAAAATAAATAAACGAAATCAACATGGACCCTACACTGTTGGGATGTAAGATCATGCTAAGGTTAATAAAATATTCTGGTCAATAGAGTTTCTATAACTATTGTACGGTTGCAGGAAGAATCAAAACCACAGCAATCCCTATGTGAACCCACCAATGTGAACACTGAAGTCAGGATAACTCTTATTTGATTATATCTTGAGAGTGAATGGGCCAAAGAATAGGGGGGAAACTGTGCAAGAGATCCATCAAGAGGTGACTTAGTAGGTCAAATATCCTGAAATGATTGGTTTCTACTCAGCTTCCAACTTAAATCTTCATATCCCACTGGAAAGTGGGGAATTTCATTCTCAGAACACAGCTAACACAACAAGGTCAGGTAAATTATCTAGGGTGCATCCAAGTCCTGTGACAGAATAAGCTAGGGTTAAACTGAATGAAAAATATGTGGAAAATATATTTATAGAAACTAATTTCAGTGACTGCTTGTAATCCAGAATCACTAAGCAAACCTGATGGCCTTTATTTAATGAGCATGCTGTACAAGCTGGGTGAGGATCTGAAATCTTCACAAGCAGCCAAGATCTCTGAAAGAAGGACAGTCTACCTATTGTTGAATAGGAACAGTAATTGACTAAACAGATTTCCTTAAATAATAATCAGTCAGGTGTTTTGCGATCAGTTAATGGCAATGACCTGGAATTGATGACTCCTGTTACAGAAAGGTGACTTTCTTACTCTTCTTTGAATATGGGATATTTCCCAGTATAGCCCCAATTACTCAGGTGATTATAGGAGAGAAGCTCACTCCACATTACATCTTCATACTAAATCGTAAAGTAGATGAGGACAGGAATATTTCTTTTCTCAATCTGTTGTTTCCTTGAGCACAAGACTGCGCAAAGAAGATGCTTAATAAATATTTGCCATATTGACATGAAAGTCTATGGTTGTCTTTCTTGATATGCTATGTTATCCTCCAACTGGTGGGAACCACCGGGGTGTTATCTTCACAACATGGGGAAGGGAGTAGAATGGGAGAAGAGACAGAAGGGAAGGGGAAAGGAGGGAGGGCATGAGAGAGAGAGAGACAGAGAAAGATGACTGATGACTGAGAAATGAGAGAATACATTTTAAATTTGATTTTTATTGAATTTCTTACAAGGTAGGGTTTTGGGGATGGGGATAGTATATTTTTTTGGGGGAAATACAGAGCTATAACACACCTCAAATGCCAATTTTAAAAGATAAAATTTGGGCCAAGATGGTGGCTGGAAAGCATGGACTTGCATGAGCTACACCCCAGGTTCCTCCAAAAGCCTATAAAAATGGCTCTGAACAAATTCTGGAACTCCAGAACCCACAAAATAGCACATGGAAGCAGGGCTACAGCCCAGGACAACCTAGATGGTCTCTGGGTAAGGTCTACCCTGAACAGAGCTGGGCGCGGAGTGGAACAGAGCCCAGCGTGGGCGGCAGCAGGACGAACTGGACTGAGAGCCAGGTGGAACAGGCCCTAGCACCCTGAATCAGTGAGCTGTGGCAGTTACCAGATTTCTCAATCCACAAACACCAAAGACAACAGAGTAGGTTACTGGGAAAAGGTACATGGGACACAGTGACAGGAGTTCATGGTTCGGCCACCACCCCAGGGGCAGCAGGAGTGGTGCAGCTACAGAACTACATATGCAGTTGGTTTTGGCCCCAAGCCCACCTGGTGGGAGGAATTAAGTGGTGGGACTGAGCAGGAGCGCAGAGACAGCTTAGATCCGAGTCATCGTCCAGGTTGGCAGTTCTTGGGGAAAGAGTAGCACTGGTGTGGCAGAGCTTGCTGTGTAGCTCTGAAAACAACAGTGCAGCCACTCAAGCTTGGGACAAAGTACTCCCTACCACACAAGCAGTCATATCCCAATGAAAAACTCAAGGGTCAAGTAGTTGTCTGGGAACATGGCCAGGCAGCAAAAATGGACTCAGATTCAGACTCAGACTTTAGAATCTTTCTTTGGTGACAAAGAAGACCAAAACATACAGCCAGAAGAAGTCAACAAAGTCAAAGAGCCTATGTCAAACACCTCCAGGAAAAACATGAACTGGTCTCAAGCCATGGAAGAGCTCAAAAAGGATTTGGAAAAGCAAGTTAGAGATGTAGAGGAAAAATTGGGCAGAGAAATGAGAAGGATGCGAGAAAACTGTGAAAAACAAATCAAAGACTTGCTAAAGGAGACCTAAAAAATACTAGAGAAAACAACACCTTAAAAATAGACTAATTCAAATGGCAAATGAGCTCCAAAAAGCCACTGAGGAGAAGAATGCCTTGAAAGGCAGAATTAGACAAATGGAAAAGGAGGTCCAAAAGACCACTGAAGAAAATACTACCTTAAAAAAAAGATTGGAGCAAGTGGAAGCTAGTGACTTTATAAGAAATCAAGATATTATAAAACAGAACCAAAGGAATGAAAAAGTGGAAGACAATGTGAACTATCTCATTGGAAAAACTACTGACCTGGAAAACAGATTCAGGAGAGATAATATAAAAATTATTGGACTACCTGAAAGCCATGATCAAAAAAAGAGCCTAGATATCATCTTTCAAGAAATTATCACGGAGAACTGCCCTGATATTCTAGAGCCAGAGGGGAAAATAGACATTGAAAGAATCCACCCATCACCTCCTGAAAAAGATCCCAAAAAGAAAACTCCTAGGAACATTGTGGCCAAATTCCAGAGCTCCCAGTTCAAGGAGCAAATACTGCAAGCAGCCAGAAAGAAACAATTCTAGTATTTTGAAAACACAATCAGAATAACACAAGATCTAGCAGCTTCTACATTAAGGGATCTAAGGACTTGGAATATGATATTCAGGAGGTCAATGGAGCTAGGATTAAAACTAAGAATCACCTACCCAGCAAAACTGAGTATCATGCTACAAGGCAAAATGTGGATTTTCAATTAAATAGAGGACTTTCAAACTTTCTCAGGGAAAAGGCCAGAGCTGAAAAGAAAATTTGACTGTCAAACACAAGAATCAAGAGAAGCATGAAAAGGTAAACAGGAAAGAGAAATCATAAGGCACTTACAAAAGTTGAACTGTTTTATTTATATTCCTACATGGAAAGATGATGTGTATAATTCATGAGACCTCTGTATTAGGGTAGCTGAAGGGAATACATAC
>CM053622.1:513725919-513741851 GCA_028646595.1 Phalanger gymnotis
TGCCCCAGGGGCAGTGGCCAAACCGCAAACTCAGTCCCGCAGCTTTTCCCACTAACCTTCTCTGATGTCTTTGCTCTTTGTGGGTTGAGAGGTCTGGTAGATGCCACAGCTCAGTAATTCAGCATGTTAAGGCACTCTCCGCTCATCTCCTGGTCTGGTAGGCCCGGGTCTGGTCTGTTCGCGCCGTGGGCGCTGGGCTTAGCTCCACTCCCCTCAGCTGGGGGCTGGGAACTCAGGGTGGGACAGACCTTACCCAGAGACCATCCAGGCTGTCCTGGGCTGGGATCCTGCTTCCCTCTGCCACTTTGTGGGTTCTGCAGCTCTAGAATTGGTTCAGAGCCATTGTTTTATAGGTTTTTGGAGGGACTTGGTGGGGAGCTCACGCCAGTCACTGCTTCCCAGCCGCCATCTTGGCTCCGCCCCTTTTGACCTGTTTTTTAACCCACTCATTATTCAATCTACTGTTACTGAGTGCTCATTTAGGTCTGTCTTTTTTGTCTATTTTATCTATATTAATTGTCATTTTATTGCATCATATTCTATAAAGGATGTATTCAGTATGTATACCTTTTTTATTTTTTATAAGTTCTTAGTATCCTAAGCATGGCTCATTTTTGTAAAAGTACCACTTGGTACTGCAAAATATTTATATACTTAAATGCCCTCTTTTAGGAGGATCTATAAATTTTCCAGTTAGGAATTTTCTAGCTTCCTATTTTCTCCTTTGCTTATCATTCTCAGCTCTGAGACAGAAATGTTAAAGCTTACTATTACTATTGCTGCTATCTAGATGTTTCCGATTTACTTAATATTTTCTTTATGAATTTAAGCTCTATGGTGTTATTTAGTCAATGTTAGCAAACATACTGGTTTATTATCTTTTGAGTATAACTGGGGTTTTCTTTTGCACATGCCCATATTACTAATATTGAGGCAGTCATGTGAGAAATGCCAGTAACCTCCTTCTAGAAGAAGATTTTCTGCTTTCCCTTTCACATGGGTGAGTGTATCCTTTTTCCATATGCTTTAGGGCTGGAACAAGCTGCACCTTTAAAACAACTTACTGGGATTCTCTCTCTCTCTCTCTCTCTCTCTCTCTCTCTCTCTCTCTCTCTCTCTCTCTCTCTCTCTGCCGTGCCATAAGGCATACAGAAAAGATGAAGGTTTTGTTCACTCATAATGTGGGCACCATGAATTGAACTGGTGAAAGGGTACAAGGTTACATTTCCCTTCATCCACTTACTCTCCTATGGCTCTGAAAAATTGGCTTGGGGTTTTGGTCTGGTCTGTTTTGTTTTGTCTTGTTTTATTTATTTTTCAGTTCTACATGCAGATGGTAGAATACCCATTGGACTGAGATTCTAGCCTGGAGACCTTGGAGGCAAGATTCCAGTTCTACCAGTAATGTACTAGGGTACCTGTCTTTCTACAACTTATCCAATACAGACTATTCCTATATTTTGTCATATATATATATGTATATATATATAAGTGCATATGTCTATATGTATATATGTATAATGAAATATGTATGTATGTACTCAGGTCATATATCTAATTAGAATATATTGTGTAATATGTTTTGCTGGTGGGTTTTTTAATCAAATAAGGAATTCTTTCCAAAGCAATTTATTTTTTCTAATTTTTGAATACTTGTTATTTAGTTTTATTTTCCCCAAATTTTGTCTGTTTTGTCTGTTCCATTGATCAAACTCTCTGTTTTTTAAACCAATACCAAATAGTTTTGATTTGTGTTGTTGTGTGATACAGCTCTAGGTCTGGAAGGGCTATTGCCCTTCATTTTTCCCCCATTTTAATTTATATTCTAGATCTTTGTTTCTCCAAGTGAAATTTTATTTTATTATTATTTTATCCAGTGCCACAAAATATATCTCTAATAGTTTAATTGGCATAGCATTAAAACCTTAAACTATCTTTGCTAGTATTGTCATTTTTTTATTATATTGACACAGGCCAGCCACGAGCAATGAATTATTCCTTCGGCAATTTCTTTCAGCAGCAATTTGAAATTGAATTTATATAAACATGCTCTATGTTTTGGTAGATTGATCTCCAATCACTTTACATATTCTGTTGTTATTTGGGATGTTATTGCTCTTTTTTGATTGCCTTTTCTTTTTGTTATTATATTGAAATGGTGTTAATATTTGTGGATTTGTTTTGTAGCTCACCATTTTATCAAAGTTATAGGAATAGCTTTTTTTCTTAATTAGCAGCTTTTCTAATTCTCTAAGATTTTCTAAGTAAGCTCTCATGGCTTCCATTAGCTAATGGGGATATACCCCTACCCCATGCCATCTCAATACCTTTAATTATTCTTTTTCTTTAATGAGTAAAGATAGCATTTCTAGAACTATTTCAAAGTGGGCATCTTTGCTTATTGTAAATCTAACAGTGTATTTCCACTGCATAAGATTATTGCTTTTGCTTTTACATAGATTACATTACATGCATTACATTACATACATTAGATAGATAATTCTTATGCTGTTAAAAAAAGTTTTTCTATGCCTATAATGTAGAGTTTTTACCTTTAAGTTGTACTATGTCAAAGGCTTTTTCTATGCCTCAGTAGATTATCATGTAGTCTTCTATTTTAAAAAATGTGATTAATTAGGTCAATGGTTTTTATAATGTTGAATCAATTTTGAGTTAATAACTTGAAGCCAACTTTTTCATAATGAATGCTTTGCTGTATGAAAATAATATAGACTGCTGAAATGGACCTTATTGAATTTTTTGAATCAATAACAGTAATTATACTGATTTATAGAAGGAATCTGCAAACTATTGCCCATGGGTCAAATTTTGACTCGTGACTTTTTTTTGGTAAGGCCCATGATTTTGGTATTACAGGAATATTTGACAATAAAAAGTATTTGGTAGCAGAGCAGGAGCCAGGCAGAAAAAGTCCTAGCACCCTGAATCATTGAGCTGTGGCAATTACCAGACTTCTCAATCCACAAACACCAAAGACAACAGAGAAAGTTAGTGGGAAAAGCTGTGGGGACAGAGTGAAAGGAGTTCACAGTTTGGCCACAGCACTGGTGGCCGCAGAGTTGGTGCAGCTACAGAACTACAGCTGCAGTTGCTTCTGGCCCCAGGCTCACCTGGTGGGAGGAATTAAGTGGCAGACCAGAGCAGGAGTGCAGAGCCTGATGAGAGCTGAGTCGCGGTCCAGGTTGGCAGTACTTGGAGGAGAAGGAACTCTGGTGTGGCAGAGCTTGCTGTGTAGAAATAGCTCTGAACAACAGCGCATCCCCTCAAGCTTGGAACAAAGTACTCTACAAGCAGTCATAACACAACATAAAACTCAAGGGTCGAGTAGTTGGCTGGGAACATGGCCAGGCAATGAAAATGGACTCAGATTCAGACTCACACTTTGGAATCTTTTTTGGTGACAAAGAAGACCAAAACATACAGCCAGAAGAAGTCAACAAAGTCAAAGAGCCTACATCAAAAGCCTCCAAAAAAACATGAACTGGTCTCAGGCCATGGAAGAGCTCAAAAAGGATTTGGAAAAGCAAGTTAGAGAAGTAGAGGAAAAATTGGGGAGAGAAATGGAATGATGAGCGAAAACCATGAAAAACAAGTCAATGACTTTCTAATGGAGACCCAAAAAATACTGAAGAAAACAACACCTTTTAAAAGAGACTAACTCAAATGTAAAAAGAGCACCAAAAAGCCAATGAGGAGAAGAATGCCTTGAAAGGCAGAATTACCGAAATGGAAAAGGTGGTCCAAAAGAGCACTGAAGAAAATACTACCACAAAAATTAGTTTGGAGCAAGTGGAAGCTAGTGACTTTAGGAGAAATCAAGATATTATAAAACAGAACCAAAGGAATGAAAAAATGGAAGACAACGTGAAATATCTCATTGGAAAAACCACTGACCTGGAAAACAGATCCAGGAGAGATAATTACAAAATTACTGGACTACCTGAAAGCCATGATCAAAAAAAGAGTCTAGATATCATCTTTCAAGAAATTATCAAGGAAAACTGCCCTGATATTCTAGAGACAGAGGGTAAAATAGAAATTGAAAGAATCTACCCATCACCTCCTGAAAAAGATCCCCAAAAGAAATCTCCTAGGAATATTGTGACCAAATTCCACAGTTTCCAGATCAAGGAGAAAATACCGCAAGCAGCCAGAAAGAAACAATTTGAGTATTGTGGAAACACAATCAGAATAACACAAGATCTAGCAGCTTCTACATTAAGGGATCAAAGGGTTTGGAATATGTTATTCCAAAGGTCAATGGAGCTAGGATTAAAACCAAGAATCACCTACCCAGCAAACCTGACTATCATGCTCCAAGGCAAAATATGGATCTTCAATAAAATAGAGGATTCAAACATTCTCAGTGAAAAGACGAGAGCTGAAAAGAACATTTGACTTTCAAACACAAGAATGAAGAGAAGCATGAAAAGACAAACAAGAAAGAGAAATCACAAGGGACTTACTAAAGTTGAACTGTTTTGTTTACATTCCTACATGGGAAGATGATGTTTATAATTCATGAAACCTTAATATGAGGGTAGCTGAAGGAAATATACACATATACATACTTACATACATACTTACATACATACATACACACACACACACACACACACACACATATATATATATATATGTACACACACACACATACATAGGCAGTGGGCACAGGGTGAGTTGAATATAATGGGATGATATCTAAAAAAAATAAAATTAAAATGAATTAAGGCATGAGAGAGGAATATATTGAGAGAGGGAGAAAGGGAGAGATAGAATGGGGTAAACTATCTCACAAAAGGTGGCAAGAAAAAGCAGTTCTGTTGGGAGGGAAGAAGGGGCAGGTGAAGGGGAATGAGTGAATCTTGCTCTTATCAGATTTGACCTGAGGAGGGAATAACATACACACTCAATTGGGTATCACCCCGCAGGAAGGAAGGAGGAAGGAGATAAAAAGGGGGGGATGATAGAACGGAGGCAGATAGGGGGAGGAGGTAATCAAAAGCAAACGCAATTGAAAAGGGACAGGGTCAAGGGAGAAAATTCAAAAAAGGGGGATAGGTTAGAAAGGAGCAAAAAATAGTTAGTCTTTTACAACATGAGTATTGTGGAAGGGTTTTGCATAATGATACTCATGTGGCCTATGTTGAATTGCTTGCCTTCTTAGGGAGGGCGGGTGGGGAGACAAGAAGGGGGAGAATTTGGAACTCAAAGTTTTAAAAGCACATGTTCAAAAAAAAAGTTTTTGCATGCAACTAGGAAATAAGATATATAGGCAATGGAGTGTAGAAATCTTTCTTGCCTTACAAAAAAGTAAGGGAAAAAGGGATGGGGTGGAGTAGGGTGACAGAAGGGAGGGCTGACTGGGGAACAGAGTAATCAGAATATATGCCACCTTTAAGTAGGGGGAAGGGTAGAAATGAGGAGAAAATTTGGTATTCAAACTTGTGAAAATTAATGCTGAAAACTAAAAATATTAAATAAATAATGATTTTTTTAAAAAAAAGTATTTGGTAGAGTGCCTTCTTTCTCAATTTTTAAGAATAATGCATAGTATTGATTCTATTACTTCTTTAAATTTGATGGAATTTTCCTGTCAATCTATCAGGATAAGGAAATTTTTCTTTAGTATTTCCTTTAGAGATAGTTCTTTTTATTCTTCTGAAATAGGATTATTTAGGATCTCTTTTCATTCTTCAATATATTGTTCTGCTACATTTTGGCAGATATTCTTTATTTCTTTGGTATTCTGGTTTATTTAGCATACAACTATGCATAGTAGATTCTAATAACTTTTAAAACTTTTTCTTCTAGTTTTATTGTGATTTCACTTTATTTGCATTTTATTTGATCTTATTTTTTGTCTATTTAATTAAGTTGGCCAAAGGTTTATGAACTTATTATTATCAAAAAGAAATTGCTTTTGGGGGTGTTTATTTTGATCATCATTTTTATTTCTATTTTATCTTTTCTGCTCTAATTTCCAATATCTCTTTTGTGTTAATTTGATATATGTATGTATATACCTACATACATGCATATAAGTTATTTACATATAACTATATATATGTAAACTATACATGTATTATTTTTGTGTATGTGTGTTTATATGTGTGTATATGTATATAAAATTGCCTTTGTAAATCTTGCCTCAAAATAACTATACCTATTGACTCATTGTGGCATTGAGTAGGTCCTGCATGGATATGCAAAGCCTATGCAGACAGAGCACAAGCTCCAGTATGTGTTCCACCTGTGGCTCCAAGAAGTTATAGCTTGTGCAGCAGCTACATCCTGATAAACTATTTCAGCAGATGAGCTAAAACAGGTTGAAGGTAACTGATGGGTCCCCAACTTGTCCATGGCTTAAGCAGATGTCTGCCCCAAGCATGTGAAGACTTCCCCTAGTAGAATGGATGGATGAGAACAATTTATTCCAATACCTATGAAGGCAGCTGAAGAAGGCACTGTGGATCACTTAGAGCTTGGTTCTGCATCAAAAATGCTAAGCCAAGGTCACCCACTGCATCCTGGGCTACCACCAGTTGTTTTGAGTTTTGTCTTGGCCTTAAACTTCAACAACTCTGGCAAAAAGAGTGAGGCTGTCGACTTCTGGCAACTCTGCCTCACTTAAATCCAATTTTTGAGGAAGTCAAGATATCACCCCATGATGTCATTGATCATCTTTGATAATGAAGGATGAATAGCAACAACCGAGGTGATCCACACACGGTCATGTTTTCTAAGGCCCCAATTAGCTAAATTTGTGAGGATTACCACCAGAGGATTGGCCACCACAGGCCTAATATGTCATGACACTGTTTACTAAGGTTTGGAGGACTCACTGTTCTTTGGTGATAACAGGACTGCCCACATGTATAAATTAACATCTCTTTTGTGATATTGAAATCTTGATCCCTGGGTGGGGGTGAGGGAGAAGAGATGGGGAGGACTCTCCACATATGCACAAAAGTTTTTGTTTATATATTTCAAAAGAACCAAAAATTTTTAGTCTCACCAAAAAATAGGGTCATTAGGAGATAACCTGTGTTATGACATACTGAACCTCCCTCACTCAGCCCAGCTGCAGCCTATCTAAAACAATTATCACAGCAGTGGCCACTAGCCCAGAAACAAAATCAGCACATTGAATCCTGGAACAGGAAGGAAGCTGATACAGTTATAGAAATCCTGCCCATGTGATGATGATGTGCAGATTTCTCCCTGTCTCATGTCTTAGTTCACACAAATCAAAATAGAGCCTGAAATATGACTGACATGCAAATAAGGACAGTGTAAATGGTAGTAAATGTTTATTATATGTGTTTTTATACTTTTCTCCACTTTCTGTGATTAAAAAAAAAAACAAACCTCATTAACAATCGACCTAAAAGTCTGTCCTCAACACAGAACTTTGTTCCTACATGTGGATTGAATTAGAAAGTGATTATTTTCAGCTCCAGAATTCAGCAAATGCCCAAATAAATGTGCATTACCTTATAAATAGATATAGATATAGATAGATATTTTCCCCCTTGGATTATCTTTTTTCCCCTACTCCCTCTTCAGAAGGCAGCAAAACTTGGTAAATACAAATAAACCAGAGTGTGACCTCATGGCTAGTATGATTTGCAGTTTTAATCACATGATTCGCTGACCACATCTTTTGTCTCTAATCTTCTGGAACAGAATTGTAATATAGAATCATAGAATCTGATTCAAAAAACTTCAAACTGAGCTGTTTACAAAATCTTGAAGAAATGCTGATTCAGCCTTTATTTAAAGTTCCTTAGTAATAAGGAATAAGCTACATCTTTAGATGGCCCATTCATCTTTCAGGCAAGTCTCACTGTTAAGAAGTTCTTTCTTTTTGTTGATTCTAAATCTGCCTTTACAAGTTCCATTCATTTTTTTTTTCTGTATTAACTCTTGTAGGGCCAAGAAAAGAAAGCTTGCTGAACTTCCACGTGAAAAACCTGGGTTTGAGGAAAAGATGGTCAGTTCAGTTTTGGTCATCTTGAATTTTAGATTTTGCTAAGATTTTAGGTGGAAAGATCCAGGGGCAGCATTATATAGTGCAAGAAACACGACATTTGAATTGGAAGGACCTGAGTTCAAGTCCCATCTTTTAATTTACTGTCTTTGCGCCCTCTGGCAATTCATTAACTTCTTTGGGTGTCATTTTCCTCAACTGAAAAATTAGGTTTAACTAAATGGCCTTTATGATTTCTTCAACTCCAGAGTAAACTGGTAAATGTTGAATAACTGGTTCCCTAATTTGTGATGAAAATGACTAGCCAGAGAAAGAACTGATGGTGTCTGTATACAGATCAAAACATATTTTTTTTACTTTCTTTAGTTTTGTTGAGTTTTTTTGTCTGTTTTCTTTCAGAACATGACTATTATGGATATGTTTTCATGACTACACATGTATAATCTATATCAAATTGCTTGCCTTCTCAATGGGGGTGGGGTAGGGAGGGAGGGAGAGAATTTGAAACTCAAAGTTTTAAAATGAATGTTAAAAAATTTATATGTAACTGGGGAAAATAAAATACAGAATAAAAGCTAAAAATTTGGCTCTGGGGGAGCCAATTTTTAAGCTTAATTTGCATTATTAATATTTTCTCAATTACTTTCTTATGTCTATATAATATATATAATATAATCAATCTATATAATCTTATGTCTATATAATCAACAAAACAGTGAATCAAGCCTTGATTTGTTATGTTTGCCAGTTTCTGACCAATATGATCACGGAAAGTGCTACCGAGCTTGGGCACAATTAATCCATGTGAACATTTGGAGAGAAGATGTCTCTAAATTTGTGCATCTCACATTTCTTTTTAGCTGCTGCAATTCTGCTTTGCTCATAGAGCACAGTGCCTTCTTTGATGCTGACACTCCATGCTGGTCTGTCCCATGTCAGGGTCTCCCATGTTTCACAATAGATTCCCAAGTTCTTCAGAGATATCTTGAGAGTATCCTTGTATCCCTTCTTCTGATCTCTGTGTGAGCACTTGCCTTGTGTGAGTTCTCCAGAAAATCATCTTTTAGGCAAACATATGTTTGGCATTAGAACCATGTAGCCAGCCCACTGGAGTTGTGCAGTTTCTACAGTACAGTTTCAATGTTTGCAAGCACAGCTCAAGAAAGGAACTAAGGGTCTGGTATCTGATCTTGCCAGGTGATCCTCAGAATCTTCCTAACACAATGCAAAGAAAGTGGATCTGTTTCCCAGCATGGTGTTGGTATACTGTCCAGGTTTCACAAGCATAAAACAATGAGGTCAATACAATGACTTTGTAGACTTTCAGTTTGGTAGGTAAGCTAATACCTCTTCTCTTCTACACTTTCCTTTAGAGATTCTAAACACTGAGCTAGCTCTGGCAATGCATGAGTCAACCTAATCATTTATGTGTATAGCCCTGGAAAGCATACTGACAAAGTGAACTTATCCACAGCAAATAAAATTTCTCTATTTGTTGTAATCAATTGTTCCATGTATGAGTCATGTGGTGCTGGCTTGTGGAGACCACCTGTTTTCTTGGTCTTGATTGTCAGACCAAAATTAACACAAGTGATGGAGAATTGATCCATACTTTGTTGTATCTCAGTCTGAGGGTGCATTGACTGCAAATTGTCTCCAAACAAAAAGTTGCACCCCAACTCTTCCTCCACTTTAGTCTTGGCTTATAGCCTTTTTAATTTAAATAATTTACTCTCAGTGAGGTAGTGTCCTTGTTGAAGGCATCTGACAACATCACTGAAAATATCAAGCTCAAAAACATGGGAGCAAACACATAGCCCTGCTTCGCTCCAAAGATGACTAGGAAAGTGTGAGAGCATCATCCATTTTTCCAGAACCCATGCAAATATGCCATCATGGAACTGGTTTACAATATTGATTAACTCCTCTGGGAAAAAAAAAAATGTCGTTATCTTCTACAAGCCCTCCTGACTTACAGTATCAAAAGCTTTGGTCAGATCAATGAACATGGTACACACACCTCTGTTTTGCTCCTGGCATTTCTCTTGGAGTTGTTGGGCAGCAAACATTGTATCACCCTTTCTGAAGCCACATTGGCTCTCAGATAGAGGACCACCTTGCAGTCGAAGGATTAGGAGTCCTATCAGAGAACTCCGGAAGAAATCTTGCCATCATTGAATAAGAAAGAGACACCAACCCCACCCAACCCCCTCGCCACCCCCACCCTCCACCATAGTTATCACAGGACAATGTATTCCCTTTTTTTCCTTTATAAAGATGGATAATGGAAGCACCCCTGACCTACTGGGGGATAACTCCTCTTGCCATATAACCCAGAAGATTTCCATTAGCTTTTGTATGAGCAGTGGACCCCCTGTCTTATAAATCTCAATTGGAATAGAATCAGTACCAGGTTGTTTGCTTCATGAGAGGAGCCAAATGGCATTCAAAACCTCTTCTTTAGTTGGAAGTTTGACTTAAGAAAGATTGACTTCAACAGGAGATAAATAGTCAACAGCTTCAGCATTAGTTGAGCCAGTCTGTTGAGAACATTATGAAAGTATTTAGCCCATTTCTCCAGGATCATGTCTTTATTAATAATCAATGTGGTTCCATCAGTGCTAATAAGATGTACCATATGCCTTTGTCCCATAAATAGCCTTCAGGGCATCATTAAAGCACCTTGGATTGTTACTATCAATGTAAAACTGGCTTTCATCTGCCTTCTGACTGAACCAAGAATCCTGCATCTCTTTAAGCTTCACTTGCACCTTACTTTTGATGGAGTTAAATGCTTCCTTCTTAGAGATGAACAAAATATCCTGTTGGTAAACCCTATGGAGTTCTTGTTTTTCATTTCACAGTTTCTGAATTTCCCCATCATTTTCATCAAACCAACCTGGATGTTTGTGAGTGTTCTGGCCCAGATGAATAAATTTGGTCCTGTAACCAAATCTCTTAAAAATGCTCACTCCTTTTTCGCTCCATTGTTGCCAATCATGTGTTGGCTCAACTTTCTTTCCAAGTTATCAACAAACTGTTCAGTATGGAGAAGAACCCTAATCTTTTCACATTAAGTCTTTTCTGGTTCCTGCTTTTGTTGAATACAGATGTTTAGCTTGGATTAGATTAGTCTATGATAAGTCCAGTAATTTGTGCCACACATCACTTTCATCATTCTCACATCCTGTCTCTTCTCCTTACAATGACAAAGTCTACTAAATATTAATGTTTGCTTTGAGGGTACATCCATGAAGTTTTATTGTGTTTATTTAAATGGAAAACAGCATCGGTTATGAGAAGGTCATGAGACTCAGAAGTCTTTAGTAGTAAGTAATGATTGCTGTTACTATTTCTGACTCCACTTCTCCCAAGAACTCCCTGCCATGTCTGATGGTCTGGGCCTAATCTGATGTTAAAGTCACCCAGAATTACAAACTCGTCCTCTTTCAGCACAGTGATGATGGTCTCCAGGTCTTCATAAATTCTTTCTTTGGCCTCATCAGGGCTCATCATGGAGGGAGTATATGCACTGATAATGGTAACTTGGTGTTTTCCCCATAAGTGGCAATTGCATTGTCATGAATCTGTTGTTCACTCCTTTTAGAAGGCATACAAGGTTGCTAAGTAGATTAGTGTTGATTGTAAAACCTCTGCTAGCTTCACAGTGCTCTTCATGGTGCTTCCTATCACTGCAGCCCTTCCAGAAAAATGTTTCCAGCTGCTTCAGTAAGCTGGCCTTCCTTTGTCAGCCTTCTTTCACTTGGGATTACTATTTGGATGCAATACCCACTGAGTTCTCTCACAAGAAGAGCTGTTCATATTTCAGATCTACTGGATTTCATGTTGCCTATAAGAAAGCACAAATTTTGTGTACTGATGGTGAGTGGAATCATCTTTGAAAAGTTTTTGCTCTTTTATCTGTTTCAACTGCAGGGTAAGTTCCTGTCTGCTGGAATAAGCAGGCCAGGGTTAGGTTAGGTGAAACAGATAATTTTTAGGGTGCCTTTTCTAGAACCTTCTTCATGCCAAGAGGTAAGCAGTGCAATTCTTAAAAAAAGACCTCTCAGACACCCAGGGGGCTACTGTATCCTACTGTTGCTTTAGTCCAGTGAGACAATAACCCTATGTTCTGGGCTGCCTGGAGTATTGTAACTACAGCTCCCAGTGCATCCACACAAGTTGTCTCATCACTTGTGTGTTGCCACAGGTCTTTGAGGTAGCTAAAAATGGAAAAATGGTATGTGTGATATGCTAGGTAGTGGGGATGAAAAGAAAAAGTCAAATTCCTACCCTATAGCTTACAATCTACTCTGGTAGAAAATTAGTGCCTATATTAATATATAAATCATATATACAAAGTATGTGGTGGGAATGCACTAAAATTTTGATAGATCTTTAGCTGAGTCTTGAAGGAGACTAAAGATTCTCAGAGGTGAAAATAAAGAGGGAGCATCTTCTATGTCTGGGGAAAGGTAGCATAAATGAATGAGTGATGGAGCAGTGAATGTGAGAGAACTATAAGGAAGGACTGTTTATTTGAACCAAACTGTGTGTATTCAAATGAATTAGTCTTAAAAGCCTAGAATCTAAGCACAGAAATGTATTTAATAATGAGGTATTAAAAGACCTGTCAATTTTTATCCAATGCCAGGTGATCCAAATATGTACCTTGAGTGAATCAGAGGAAATACCACCAAAAATTAAGAATAATAAGCCAAAAAATTTTAAATAAAATATTAGAAAAAGACTGCAGCAACTTATCATGAGAATAATAGACTATGAACAGGTAGGATTTATTCCAGGAATGCAAGGCTGGTTCAATATTAGGAAAACTATCAGCATAATTGCTCATATCAACAACAAAACTAGCAGAAATCATTTGATCCTCTCAATAGATGCAGAAAAAGCCTTCGACAAAATACAACACCCATTGCTATTCAAAACACTAGAAAACATAGGAATAAATGGAGCCTTTCTCAAAATTATAAATGGCAGCTGCCAGAAACAAGCATTATTTGTAATGGGGACAAACTAGATGCATTCCCAGTAAGATCACAGGTGAAAAAGGGATGTCCATTATCACACCTACTATTCAATTTGGTACTAAAAATGTTAGCTGTAGCAATGAGAGAAGAAAAAAGAAATTGAAGGAATTAAAATAGGCAAAGAAGAAACTAGATTATCACTTTTTGCAGATATGATGACATACTTAGAGAATCCCAGAGAATTAAGTAAAAAAAAAAACTACTTGAAAAAATGAACAACTTTAGTAAAGTTGCAGGATATAAAATAAACCCACCTAAATCCTCAGCATTCCTATACATCACTAACAAAGTCCAACAGCAAGAGATAGAAAGAGAAATTCTATTCAAAGTTACTATAGACACTAATAAAATATTTGGGAGTCTATCTGCCAAGACAAACCCAGGGCCTATAGGAACATAATTATGAAACACTTTTCACATGAATAAAGTCAGATTTAAATAAATGGAAAAATATCAGTTGCTCATGTTTAGGCCAAGATAATATAATAAAAATGATAATTTTACCTAAATTAATTTATTCGGTGCCATACCAATTGAACTACCAAAAAATTATTTTATAGAGCTGGATAAAATAATAACAAAATTCATCTGGAAGAACAAGAGGTCTGGAATATCTAGGGTATTAATGAAAAAAGTGCTAGGGAAGGTGGCCTAACCATACCAGATATTAAACTGTCCTATAAAGCAGCAGTCATGAAAACTACCTGGTACTGGCTAAGAAACAGCATTGTGGATCACTGGAGGATAGGTACACAAGACACAGTAGTCAATGACTATAGCAAAACTACACTTTGATAAACCCAAAGAAGACAGCTTCTGGGCTAAGAATTTGCTATTTCACAAAAACTGCTGGGAAAATTAGAAAATATTAGGGCAGAAAGTGGGCATAGACCAATATCTTATACCATATAGCAAAATAAAGCCAAAATGCATTCATGATTTAGGAATAAAGGCTGATACTATAAGCAATTTGGGAAAGCAAGGAATAGTTCACCAATCAGATTTATGGAAAAGCAAAGAATTCACGACTCAACAAGAGATAGAGAGCTTTACAAAATGTGAAATAGATAATTTTGACTATGTTAAATTGAAAAGTTTTTTGTATAAACAAAGCCAATGCAACCAAGATAAGGAGGGAAGCAGAAAATTGGGAGAAAATCTTTACAAACAGGATTTCTGATAAAGGTCTCATCTCTAAAATATAGAGGGAACTGAGCCAAATTTATAGGAATACAAGTCTTTACCCAATTGAGAAATGGTCAAAGGATATGAACAGGTAGTTTTCAGAGGAAGAAACTAAAGATATCGATGGGCATGTGAAAATAATGCTCAAAATCTCATTAGAGATAATCTCATAATCTAGAGATTAGAGATCAAAAAACTCATTAGAGAAATGCCAATGAAAACAACTCTTAGCTACCACATATCTCCTGTTGATTGGCTAAACTGACAAAACAGGAAAATGATAAATGCTGGAGAGGATGTGGGAAAATTGGAACATTGTTACAGTGCTGGTGGAATTGTGAACTGATCCAGCCATTCTGGAGAGCAATTTTGAACTATGGCCAAAGGGCTATAAAAATGTTCATGGTGGGGTGGAGTGGGGAGTGGAGCCAAGATGGCAGCAAGAAAGAAGGGACTTGCTTAAGCTCCCCCCACCCAAATCCCTCCAAACACCTGTAAAAATGGCTCTGAAAAAATTCTAGAGCTGCAGAACCCATGAAATAGCAGAGGGAAACAGATGTCCAGTTCAGGAGAGCCTGGATGGTCATCAAGAAGGGTCTACTGCATGGTCCTAAGAGCCGCGAGCAGCCTAGCATGGGCCCTGGTGGAACAGACCATACCCGGAGTCAGCCAGCCAGAAGAGGCCTTGGGACCATGAAAACAGTGAGCTGTGGCAGTTACCAGACTTCTCAACCCACAAGCACCAAAGAGCAGGTTAGGGGAAAACTGTGGGATCAAGTTCAGAGTGGTCCAGCCACCAACTCTGGGGTGGAGGAGGTCAAGCAGTGCTGGTATGTAGCAGCAGCAGGAAGCTCCTAAGTCTGCCTCCAGAGAACCAGCATCAATGGCTTCCTGAGTCCCTGGCTCACAAGTTGGGAGGAATCTACCAGCAGATCAGAGTGGGAATGCAAGGAGTGCTTTGTGGGCACAAAGGCAGATTGTCTTGTTGTGCTCTGCTTGGATCTGGTTGGCAGTTCTTGGGGGAGGAGGAACACGGCTGTGACAGAGCCTGAGGTGATGGTGGAGTAGAAGTAGCTCTGAAAACAGCAGTGCTTGGACCCTAAAGCTTGGGACAAAGGACTCTCTACTCTCCAAGTGGTAATATCCTGACAAAAAGCTCAAGAGTCAAGTTAGTTGGCTGGGAATATGAACAGGCAGCGAAAACAAACTCAAACTCAGATTCAAACTCAAACTCTAGATTTCTTTTTCGATGACCAAGAAGATCAAATCATACAGCCAGAAGAAGTCAGCAAAGTCAAAGAGCCTACATCAAAAGCCTCCAAGAAAGATATGAATTGGGCTCAGGCCATGGCAAGTAAGAGAAGTAGAGGAAAAATTGGGAAGAGAAATGATAGTGATGCAAGAAAACCATGAAAAACAAGTCAATGACTGGCTAAAGGAGAGCTAAAAAAATACTGAAGAAAAAAACACCTTAAAGAATAGACTAACTCAAACGGCAAAAGAGCACCAAAAAGCCAATGAGGAGAAGAATGCATTGAAAGGCAGAATTAGCCAAATGGAAAAGGAAGTCCAAAAGACCACTGAAGAAAATACTAGCTTAAAAATTAGATTGGAGCAAGTGGAAGCTAGTGACTTGATGAAAAATCAAGATATTATAAAACAGAACCAGAGGAATGAAAAAAAAA